>CM076572.1:1234186348-1234283841 GCA_034641835.2 Pinus albicaulis
TTGTTGGAATTAATTCCAACTGCCGAGCCATCGCAGGAATGGAGGCGGCAACAAGTCCGCGGGGGTCAAGGCAGACAGGCCGGCAGTGTAGTTTACCCTCTCGGAGCTGGGCCCACTCCACACAGCCGCAAAGCCAGTCCGCGGGGGTCGATGAAAAGATTTGGGCGGAGGTCCTTACCCCCCCGGAATTGCTGACAGCACCACAGCTGGCCCACATATATAATACGGCACATACATATGTTTTATATGTTATATAAGGAGTGCGGGGTTTAAATTTTAATTTGCCCATCGCACAGATTTAAAACAAAGTTTGGTTTTAAATGTTAATTGTTTTATTTTTAATATATGTGAATATATATTAAAAAGGCCCATGATGTAATATATGAAATGTAGAAAGCCCAGAAAGATATATGGCTGTTGTGTTATTTGTAATACACAGTAATGTTTTTTTTATAAAAGGCACGGCAGTGCAGAGATAAAAAGACAGGAATGTAATTTTATTACACAGTTGAATTGCACAAAGAATGCGGGAAGATAAGAAGAACAACAATGCCAGAAAGTCAGTTTGTGATCAATGCGGTTCCAAGCGGTCCTGACAGAATTTATTGAAGCCATTAAGAATTATTCAAGCGGTGAATTTTTTTCTGGGTGTGTCAATTAATTGCATTAAACAGGGCTGAGATATTTCTGTTTTGATATATGCAGAAACAGAGCGCATCATTTGTAATGTTTTTTTTTTATGCACAGCAGCGTATTCAAAAGACAGAGCAGAGTTTTTTTTTTACACAGCAGAGTGTATGTTTTTTTTTTGAAAAAAACAGAGTATTCCAGCAGTGAATATTTTCAGTGAAACAGAGTGATATTTCTGAACTGTGTTTGCAGCAGTCAGAATTTTGTTTGTAAATCCCTCTTTTGAGGAAGTCTGTAACAGCAGTTTTTTTTTTTATATATTGAAATATAAATTTTTCTGAGTTGAACTCTGTCTGTCAGTGAATTTTTTTTTAATTATTCTCTGTGTTGAAGAGGGCAGTCTTATTGTTTTGGAATTCTGAAAATTCCAACATGGTATCGGAGCCAATCCAGGCTATTTGAAGGGTCAAATAAGCTGAAGGAACAGAGTTCGTTTTTGCAGCAACCTCTCCAGCAGAGTGAAGGTTCAGCCAAGAAGAATTCGAAGGTATTTCTCTATAAAATTTGTTGTGTAACTATTGCAAAACAATGAGCTATTTTAATACACAGTCAAGTGTTTTTACCATAGTTAGAAGTGCAGAATGGCAGGCTCTAGCACAGGTATGAGTTTGGGAAATGTCCATCTCCCACAATTCAATGGAAAGAATTATGACTACTGGTCAATAACCATGAAAGCTTTATTTACCTCACAAGAATTATGGGAATTAGTTGAGGATGGCTTTGAAGAGCCAGCAGATGAAGCAGAGTTTTTAATGTTAAATCAAGCAGGAAGAGAACATTTGAAGAACAATAAGAAGAGAGATGCCAAGGCTCTTTTCTTCTTGTATCAAGCAGTGCATGAGAGTGTGTTTCCAAGGATAGCAGCAGCCAAGAAATCCAGTGAAGCATGGGAAACTCTCAAGACAGCTTATCAAGGTATGGAGAGAGTGAAGACAGCAAAACTTCAGTTGCTGAGGAGAGACTTTGAGACTCTCTGTATGAAAGAGTCAGATAACATTGACTCATTCTTCACTCATGTGATTGGAATGGTCACACAAATCAGATCTCATGGAGAGACTCTGGAGGACAAGAGGATTGTGGAAAAACTCTTGAGAAGTTTACCCTCAAGATTCGATGTGATTGTCACCACCATAGAAGAGACAAGGGATCTCACAAAGTTTTCAGTGGATGAACTTCATGCATCACTGATGACCCATGAACAGAGATTGGGTAGGAGTGAAAACTCATCTCTTGAACATGCTTTTAAGTCCCAGATGTCTTTCGGAAGAGGAAGAGGGCAAGGCAAAGGAAGAGGAAGAGGCAGAAGCCAAAACAGAGGTGGAAGGAACAGTCCAGCAAATGCTCAAGGAAGGGGCAGCAATCCAAATCAGCATCAAGGCCAAGGCAGCAGCCAGCAGAATGGTCAGCAAAATGCACAAGGACAAAGGTATGACAAATCCAATGTCCAATGTTACAATTGTAAAAAATATGGTCATTATGCTAATGAATGTAGAAAGAAGAAGCAGAATGATATGAGAAGTGAAACTAGTGCAAATTTCACAAAAGAAAATAGCAGCCAAAGTAATTTGTTTTTAGTTTGTAATATGGCTGAAGAAAAGAATGAGGATATATGGTTTCTAGACTCCGGTTGTAGTAACCATATGACAGGAAACTTAGCAATGTTTTCTATATTAGATGAAAGTGTGCAGTCACACGTCACACTAGGAACTGATAGCAAAGTTTCTGTTATGGGAAAAGGAGAAGTGAATGTTTTAACAAGATTAGGTGCAAGGAAAACCATAGCAGATGTTTATTATGTTCCAGGAATGAAGTGTAACCTCTTAAGTGTTGGACAGCTTGTCCATAAGGGGTATAATGTTTTCTTTGATAATGATGTTTGTACCATCATGGATAAACCACCTAGCAAACAGTGTATTGCTGAAGTGAAGATGACAAGGAACAGGATGTTCCCTCTCAGAATGAGAGCAGACTTGAAGCATGGCGAAGAGAAAGCAGCAGTTGCACAGGAGACTTTCCAAAGCGAACCAAAGGATGATAATTGGTTATGGCACTTGAGATTTGGTCATCTCAACTTTGGAGGTCTTAATTTGTTGAACAGAAAAGGGATGGTAAGTGGTTTACCATTGATAGAGAAACCGGACAGCCTTTTTGAAGGTTGTATTCTTGGGAAACAACATAGAGAAAGTTTTCCTTCCGGGAAAAGCATAAGGGCAAAAGCACCCTTAGAGATTGTCCACTCAGATGTGTGTGGACCGATGCAAACTCCATCACTTGCAAGCAGCCACTATGTCTTAACATTCATAGATGATTTTACAAGAAAAACTTGGGTTTACTTTTGAAAAAGAAAAGTGAAGTGTTTGAAAAATTCTGCAATTTCAAAGCACTTGTTGAGAACCAAAGTGGGCTGCATATCAAGGTCTTAAGGACTGATAGAGGAGGTGAGTATATATCTAAAGATTTTCTACGGTTTTGTAGAGAAAATGGTATTCATAAACAGTTTACCACTAGATATACTCCGCAGCAAAATGGAGTGGCCGAAAGGAAGAATCGAACCATAATGGACATGGCGAGGAGTATGCTTAAGGCAAAGCATTTGCCGAATGATTATTGGGCTGAAGCTGTACATTGTGCAGCGTATATCTTGAACAGGTGCCCTACAAAAGCAGTTATGAACAAAGTGCCGGAAGAGGCATGGAGTGGCGCAAAGCAAGGTGTCACACATATGAAGGTTTTCGGATGTGTGGCTTATGCACACATTCCGGATCAGCTAAGGAAGAAGTTGGACAGCAAGGGGGAGAAATGTATTTTTATTGGATACCGTGAGGAATCCAAGGCATACAGGTTATATAACCCATCCAGCAAGAAGTTTCTTATGAGCAGGGATGTTCAGTTCATTGAAGAGGAAGCTTGGGATGGAAGCATAGAGAAAACAGTGAATGTTAAACACTGTTTATCTCATGATGAGAATGATGATGAGGTGGCTGAAATACATCCCCAAACAGCAGCATCAACACTGCAAAGTACACCCTCGAGGAGAAATGAAAGTGCTTCTCCAAGCACACCACAAGGAGGAAATTCAAGTGCTTCTTCAAGTACTTGTACACCTACTGAAAGAGGTAAGAAATTCAGAAGTTTGAAAGATATTTATGAACAAGATATAGCTAATGAAGGTATCAATTCTTTGTTTGCTTTATATTGTCATATTGATGATCCTGTTCATTTCGAAGAAGCTATCAAGGATGAGAAATGGATAGAAGCTATGGATGAGGAAATAAATGCCATAGAAAGGAACAAAACTTGGGATTTGGTTGAACTCCCAAAAGGTAAAGATGTCATAGGTGTTAAATGGGTCTACAAGACCAAGAGTAATGCTGAAGGCAAGATAGAGAGACACAAGGCAAGGTTTGTTGTCAAAGGCTATAAACAGAAGTATGGCATAGATTATGAGGAAAATTTCGCACCAGTTGCAAGAATGGAAACCGTGAGAGAAGTGTTGTCTATAGCAGCACAAAACAAGTGGAAAGTTTACCAAATGGACGTGAAGTCAGCATTCCTAAATGGAGTGTTAATGGAAGAGGTTTACATTGAACAACCTCTCGGCTATGAGAAGAAAGGCCAAGAGCACAAGGTATGCAAGTTGAAGAAGGCTCTTTATGGGCTGAAACAAGCGCCAAGAGCGTGGTACAGTAGGATAGATTCATATCTACTGGAAAATGGTTTTGAAAAGTGTGAGGGAGAACCCACCCTCTACATCAAAGAACAAGATGGTAAAATTTTGATTGTAGTCTTGTATGTTGATGATGTTATTTTTACAGGTAATGATGATTGCCTTATTGAACATTTCAAAACAGTCATGAAGGAAGAATTTGAAATGACTGATATGGGTTTGTTGAGATACTTCTTGGGAATAGAAGTAGAACAAGATGAAAGTGATTTATCCCAAATATCCCACGTGCAAAGCATGCGTTATAAGTTTCAAAGATTTAACATGCAGAGAGCAAAGCGCAAACCTATCACCCTCACAAGATGGGATTAAAACTGTGCAGAGAGGACAACAAGAAGGATTTTGATCCTTAGTTTGTATACATGTGGTTGTTCTATGCATTTGACTCCAACTAGGCTTGTACAATGGCAACATAATGATTCTGAACATGGAAAAGCCAAAGGAGACACATTGGCAAGCAAAGAAAAAGATTTGAGGCATGTTAAAGGTAACAAGAAATTTTGGTATTTTTTATACTACTTCGTAAAATTCAGAATTAGTTGGATACATTTTGCCATGATTTGGAATGAATGTAGATGACTTTGAAGAGCTCTAAGTTATGTTTTTCACATGGGTTCAGGAGCCATTTCATGGGCTTCTAAGAAACAACCCGTTGTAGCATTATCTACAGCAGAAGCAGAATATGTGGCAGCTACGGCAGCAGCGTGTCAAGCAGTTTGGATGCGGAAGATGTTGAGAAGCTTATGTCAAGAACAGGTAAAAGGGACAGTGATATTTTGTGACAATAGCTCAGCTATTGCATTGTCTAAAAATTCTGTTTTTCATAAAAAAACTAAGCACATTGACACCAAGTTTCATTTCATACGGGAATTGGTAAGCAATGGCGAGATTGTTTTGCAGCATTGCAGAACAGAGGATCAATTTGCAGATATTCTCACAAAGCCACTACAGCAGAAAAGCTTTGAATATTTCAGGAGATGCATGGGTATGCAGGAAAACCCAGCAGTTGAAATTAAGGGGGAGTGTTGGAATTAATTCCAACTGCCGAGCCATCGCAGGAATGGAGGCGGCAACAAGTCCGCGGGGGTCAAGGCAGACAGGCCGGCAGTGTAGTTTACCCTCTCGGAGCTGGGCCCACTCCACACAGCCGCAAAGCCAGTCCGCGGGGGTCGATGAAAAGATTTGGGCGGAGGTTCTTACCCCCCCGGAATTGCTGACAGCACCACAGCTGGCCCACACATATATAATACGTCACATACATATGTTTTATATGTTATATAAGGAGTGCGGGGTTTAAATTTTAATTTGCCCATCGCACAGATTTAAAACAAAGTTTGGTTTTAAATGTTAATTGTTTTATTTTTAATATATGTGAATATATATTAAAAAGGCCCGTGATGTAATATATGAAATGTAGAAAGCCCAGAAAGATATATGGCTGTTGTGTTATTTGTAATACACAGTAATTTTTTATAAAAAGGCACGGCAGTGCAGAGATAAAAAGACAGGAATGTAATTTTTATTACACAGCTGAATTGCATGAAGAATGCGGGAAGATGGGGCTAAATAATAAATAATGTAAAGTCAACAGATCAATGCGGTTCCTGGGGTTTTTGTCCCATAAGACTTATTTGAAGCCATTAAGAATTATTCAAGCGGTGAATTTTTCTGGGTGTGTCAATTAATTGCATTAAACAGGGCTGAGATATTTCTATTTTGATATATGCAGAAACAGAGCGCATCATTTGTAATGTTTTTCAATACACAGCAGCGTATTGTAAAAACACAGAGCAGAGTTTTTTTTTACACAGCAGAGTGTATGTTTTAAAAAAAAAACAGAGTATTCCAGCAGTGAATATTTTTAGTGAGACAGAGTGTCATTTGTGAATGACAGTGTAACATTTCTGAACTGTGTTTGTAGCAGTCAGAATTTTGTTTGTAAATCCCTCTTTTGAGGAAGTCTGTAACAGCAGTTTTTTTTATATATATTGAAATATAAATTTTTCTGAGTTGAACTCTGTCTGTCAGTGAATTTTTTTATTATTCTCTGTGTTGAAGAGGGCAGTCTTATTGTTTTGGAATTCTGAAAATTCCAACAGTTCTGACTTTAAAAAAAATTACATCAGGTACAACAACACAGCGTTTAAAAATCTGCTCTCTGTCTTTTTGTTTTCTGCCTTCTGGCATTTACAACACCGTCACAATTCTTATGCTCTCCGCATATATTAAAAAACACAGCTCTACATTACTGCTCTCTGCCTTTAAAAAAAAATAGTCTTCAACTCTGTTTTCTGCTTCCGGCCTACTTCACACACTCTGTGAATACATGATTGTCTATTGCAATGTCTATATATATATATTGTAAATATTATATATTTACAATATATATGTTATATACAACATATGCATGTAACTTAAATTCCTTTTAATAAAAAGCTTTATCCCGGCATTGATAGAATACATATACCAAGGGTCTAAAATAAAGTATGTTCTGGGTTATCAAAACATTTATGCAAAGGTTTGAAACCTAAGGTTTGTGAATTTATGCAATTTTTCGCGGATGTGAAAAACAAGAAATTAAACCCGTTTGCATGAGTTTATCGCATCCAAATTTGGCTGGTGTGACGTCAGCTTCGGATGTCCCATAAAAACTTAATCGTATAATAATTTCTTATCGCATCCAAATTGGGCGTGTCCATGTCATCTTCAGAATTTGCGATCTGTTTTCTATTGGCTGTTGGTTTTTTGCGTTGGCGTTGGTGGGGACCTTCATTGTTGACGTGGTTCATTCAAATTAAAATGAAACAGCGGGTGTGTTGTTTTAAATGCTGGTGGTTGCAGATTTTTAAATGCAAGTAGATGGGGTTTAAGAGGCGGTATGTCGTTGCAGAAAGGAGCGAGGTGTTGCGTGGTCAAACCACAAAATTTAATGTGAAGCATGGCTACGACCATTAACCAGAAAATTGAACTTGTAGAAAATTTAAAACGATATGGAGTGCACAAAAAAAAATATGCCGCTGTGTCCTTCTGTCCTTCCTCTGCACTGTTGTAGTTGAATTTAAAAATTGAACACTCTTCCTTAAATTTAATTGTTGGATTCTCTTGCATATCCAAACATTTTTTCAAATAATTGAAACTCTTCTACCCCAATGGTTTTGTCAGTATATCAGCATACTGCTCTTCAGTTCTGCAATGTTGCAAAAAAGTTTCACCATTATTCACTAGCTCTCTGACGTAGTGATATTTGGCATCAATGTGTTTCGTTCTCTTATGAAACACTGAATTCTTTGACAATGCTATTGCTGAGCTATTATCACAATAAATTGTTGTGCCTTTTACCTGTTCATGACACAAACTCCTCAACATTCTCCTCATCCAAACTGCTTGACATGCTACTGCTGTAGCTGCCTCATACTCTGTCTCTGCTATAGATAAAGCAACAATTGAGTGTTTCTTAGAAGCCCATGAAATGGCTCCTGAACCCATATTGAAAACATATCCAGAGGTGCTTTTTCTGTCATCTATACTTCCAGCCCAATCACGGTTAGTATATCTAAACAATTCAAAATTTTCTGAAGTGGTGTATAATATATCATACCTCTTTGTTCTTTTCACATGCCTCAGAATTCTTTTTGCTGCTTGCCAATGTGCCTCCGTTGGCCTTTCCATGAATTTGGAAATTAAACTCACAACATGCATAATATCCGGCCTAGTTGCAATCAAATACATGAGGCTGCCAACTACGCTCTTATACAAACTTGGATCAAAATCCTTGTTGTTGTCTTCTTTGCTTAATTTCAATCCCATCACTATAGGAGTAATTGCTGCCTTGCAATCCTGCATGTTAAATCTTTCCAAAACTTCATTTACATATTTGGTTTGAGAGATAAAAATATTATTTTCATTTTTCTCTACTTCTATTCCTAAGAAGTATTTCAGCAATCCCATATCAATCATCTCAAATTCATCCTTCATGACTGCTTTAAAATTCTCAATGAGGTAAGCATCATTACCTGTAAATATCACATCATCAACATAAAAAACAACAATGAGCATCTTACCATCTTTCTCCTTGAAGTATAATGTGGGTTCTCTTTCACATTTCTCAAACCCATTTTTCAGTGGATAGACATCTATCCTATTGTACCATGCTCTTGGTGCTTGTTTCAGCCCATACAGAGTTTTCTTCAATATGCAAACTTTGTGCTCTTGGCCTTCCTTCTCATATCCCAGAGGTTTTTCAACATATACCTCTTCCACCAATACTCCATTTATGAATGCTAATTTCACATCCATTTGGTAAAATTTCCACTTATGTTGTGCTGCTATGAACAACACTGCTTTTACTGTTTCCATTCTTGCAACTGGTGCAAAAGTTTCCTCATAGTCTCTTCCTTGTTGCTGCTTGTAGCCTTTGACAACAAGTATAGCCTTGTGCCTTTCAATCTTACCTTCAACATTGCTTTTGGTCTTGTAAACCCATTTCACTCCAATGACTTCCTTACCTTTTGGGAGATTGACCAATTCCCATGTCTTATTTTTCTCTATTGCATTCATTTCTTCATCCATAGCATCTATTCATTTCTTATCCTTTATAGCTTCTTCAAAGTGAATAGGATCTTCTACATGACAATATAGTGAAAATAAAGAGTTCATACCTTCATTTGTTGTCTCTTGCTCATAAATCTCATTCATAATTCTAAATCTAGTTCCTCTTTCACTTGCTGAACTTGTGCTTGTAGAAGCCCTCAAATCTGCTCCTTATGATGTGCTTGGAGAAGCACTGTCATCACTTCTCAAGGGTGTTCTCATACCTGCTTGTGGTGTCCCTTGGTGTCCTTGTGTTGGTAGAGGTGGTGCTGCTGATGAGGGATGTCTTTCAGCCATTTCTTCCTCATCATCATCATGAGACAAAGAGCTTTTAATATTCACTGTTTTCTCAATGCTTCCATCGCAAACTTCTTTCTCAATAAATTGTACATATCTGCTTATAACAAACTTTTTGGTGTATGGGTTATATAATCTATTTGCTTTGGATTCTTCACTGTATCCAATAAATATGCACTTCTCCCCCTTACTGTCAAACTTCTTCCTTAGCTAATCTGGAATGTGTGCATAAGCTACAGAACCAAAAACTCTCATGTGGGTGACATACTATTTTATGCCACTCCATGCTTCTTCCAGAACTCTGTTCATTACAGCGTTGGTTGGGCATCTATTCAAGATGTATGATGCACAATGTATAGCTTCAACCCAATACTCATTTGGAAAATGTTTTGCCTTCAACATGCTTCTTACTATATCCATGATGGTTTGATTTTTCTTTTCAACAACTCCATTTTGCTGCGGTGTATACTTTGCTGTAAATTGCTTATGTATCCCATTTTCTCTGTAAAAATGCAGAAATTATTTGGAGATATATTCTCCTTCTCTGTCTATTCTTAAGACCTTAATATGCTGCACATTTCGATTCTCTGCAAGATCTTTAAAGTGGTAGAATTTATCAAACACTTCACTTTTAAATTTCAAGAAATAAACCCAAGTTTTTCTTGTGTAATCATCAATAAAAGTTAGCATATAGTGGTTGCTTGTTAATGATGGTGTTTGCATTGGTCCACACAAAATTGAATGGACAATTTCTAAGGGTGCCTTTGCCCTTATGCTCTTTCCCAATGGAAAAATTTCTCTGTGTTGTTTTCCCAAGATGCAGCCTTCACATAGGTTGTCCGGTTTCTCAATCAATGGTAATCCCTTTACCATTCCTTTCCTATGCAACAAATTCAGACCTCCAAATTTGAGATGTTCAAATCTCAAGTGTCATAACCAGTTTTCATATTTTTCTTCTCTTTGGAATGTCTCTTGTGTCACTGCTGCCATTTCGACTCCTTTCTTCAAATTTGCTCTCATCTTGAGAGAGAACATTCTATTCCTTATCATCTTCACTTGTGCAATGCATTGCTTTCTTGGTGGTTTATCTATGATGGTACATACATCATCTTCAAAGAAAACATTGTAGCGATTCTGAATGAGTCCAATTCTCAAAAGGTTACACTTCATTCCAGGCACATAATAAACATCTGATATGGTTTTTCCTTCTCTTTTCTTTGTCAAAACACTTACTCTGCCTTTTCCCACGACAGAGACCTTACTTTCTGTCCCGAATTTTACTTGAGACTTTACATTTTTATCTAACATGGAAAACATGGAAATGTTTCCAGTCATATGGTTGCTACATCCTGAATCTAGAAACCATATATCTTCACTCTCTTCTTCAACCATATTAAATGCTAAAAACAACTTCTCTTGACTGATATTTTCCTTAGTAAAATTAGCACTGGGTCTATTCCCCATGTCACTCTGTTTCTTCCTAATTTCATTGGCATAATGGCCATACTTCTTATAGTAATGACATTGGACCTGAGATTTATCATACCTTTGTCCATGTGCTTGATTTTGTCCACCTTGCTGGCTGCTGTCTTGGCCTTGGTTCTGATTTTGATTGCCGCCCCTTCCATTTGTATTTGCAGGGCTATTTCTTTCTCCTCTGTTTTGGCTTCTGCCTCTTCCTTTTCCTCTGCCTTGACATCTTTCTCTTCCAAAGGAAATTTGGATCTTGAAGGCATGCTCCAAAGATGAGTTTGTTGTTCTTCCAAGTCTTTGTTCATGTGTCATCAATGATGCATGAAGCTCATCAACAGTAAAAATTGAGAGATCCTTTGTCCCTTCAATGGTTGTGACTATCGCTCAACACTTTCTCCACTATTCTTCTCTCTTCTACTGTCTCTCCATGAGATCTCATTTGGGTAACCAACCCAATTAGTAGAGTAAAGAATGAGTCTATTGTATCAGACTCCTTCATGCAAATAACTTTAAAATCCCTTCTCATTAATTGAAACTTTGTAGTATTTACCTTCTCCATTCCTTGGTAGGCTATCTGGAGGCTATCCCATGCATCTTTGGACCTCTTTGTTGTTGCAATCCTTGGAAATACACTTTCATGCACTTTTTGATAGAAATAGAAGAGGGCTTTTGAATCCTTCTTCCTATAACTCTTCAGCAAATCCTTCTCTGCTTGTGTCAAGGCATTAAAGGCTTGTTCATCTGCTAGTTCTTCTAAACCATCTTCAACTAGCTCCCATAAATCTTGAGAGGCAAACAGGGTTCTCACTATGATTGACCAATAGTCATAGTTCTTCTCATTGAATTGTGGGAGTTGAGTATTTCCTATACTCGTTCTTGTGTTGGCTCCTGCCATGGCTAGCTCACTGAACTATGCTTTTAAAAAATTAACTGTGTTTCCAAACAAACTGTCTCTGAGGACTGCACTCTTTAAAACAAAACAAAACTCTGTTTCTACAAAATACCTTGCTTTTGTTGAACCTCCACTCTGTTGGTCAAAAGCTGCAACAAACTCCTTCCTTCAACTTCTTTGATAGCTTCAAAGAGCCTGGACTAGCTCCGATTCCATGTTGGAATTTTTGAACAATTTCAAGCAATAGAGGAAAAACAATTCCTCTTCTTTAACACAAATAAATCAATTTAAAAATTCTGGACAGAGATGCATAAAAAATCTATTTCGTTCAGCTTGAAAGCTATTACAAAATGGCTCAAAATTGTTGTTCTGGCTTTCAAAAAAAATGTACATAAGCTGCTACAAAAACACAGTGTTTAAAAATTTTCTCTTTGTCTTTTCGTTTTCTGCCTTCTGGAATTTACAACACAATGACAATTCTTATGCTCTCAGCATATATTCAAAAGTGCAACTCTACATTACTATGCTCTGCCTTTTTTCAAAAAAAAGACACAGTCTTCAACTTTGTTTTCCACCTACGAGCTACTTCACACACTCTGTCAACACAGTGTATTGTAATATATATATATATATATATATATATATATATATATATATTGTAAATATTATATATTTACAATATATATATTATATACAACATATGCATGTAACTTAAAGTCCTTTTAATAAAAAGCTTTATCGCGACATTAATAAAATACATATACCAAGGTTCTAAAATAAAATATGTCGTGGGTTATCAGAAAATTTATGCAAAGGTTTGAACCTTAATACATCCCGATACATAAAAACATAAGACATTAAAAAAACTAACCTATGGTTTGAGACCTTATGTAATTTTTCGCAAATTTGAAAAACAAGAAATTAAACTTGTTTGCATGAGTTTATCGCATCCAAATTTGGCTGGTGTGACGTCAGCTTCCGGACATGCGATAAAAAATTAATCGCATAATAATTTCTTATCGCATCCAAATTGGGCCTGTCCATGTCATCTTCAGAATTTGCGATCTGTTTTCTATTGGCTGTTGGTTTGCTGCGTTGGCGTTGGTGGGGACCTCCATTGTTGACGTGGTTCATTCAAATTAAAGCGAAATGATGGGTGTGTTGTTTTAAATGCTGGTGGTTGTAGAGTTTAAATGCAGTTAGATGGGGTTTAAGAGGCGGTATGGTGCTGCAGAAAGGAGTGAGGTGTTGCGTGGTCAAACCACGAAATTTAATGTGAAGCATGGCTACGGCCATTAACCAGAAAATTGAACTTGCAGGAAATTTAAAACGATATGGAGTGCACAAAAAAAAAAATCTGCTGCTGCGTCCTTATGTCCTTCCTCTGCGTTGTTGTAGTTGAATTTAAAAATTCAACAAGAACCTTGTGGACTGTGAAGAACAGAGGCAACTTATCATTCATTGTTCTCGTAAGTTTGTTTCAATGAAAAGAACTAACTGTTTATTATATATATTTGTGGATTTTCTATGTTGCTGGTTCTGTCATTGGATGTTACATATCGAGAATCTGGAGATCCATATAAACAATATTGCTTGTTTTGGCTCATTGAACCCAACTTGTTACATATCAATAATTTTGAGATATATATAAAAATGACCCAGTCTAATAATTCTTGCCTCATGTATTTTGTTTTTTTTTTAATATTGAAACTTAATTTTTCTATAATATATATATATATATATATATATATAATGCATTTGACATTAAAATTTTACATAATATGTACATCTAGATATCTTATCACTCAGATTAAAATGGTTTTTTTTGTTATTAATATATTTTAAGTATATGTCAATATTAGTTCATATTAAAATATTTTATTGATAATTGGCATTGAATATTCTTTATATACAACATTAAAAACATTTTATTATATATATATATATATATATATATATATGAAGTTGATGTTGAGATAAATTAATTAATGTAGATCTTCAAATAGTTTATTTAAAATTTCTTGTTGAAATATTTTTGAAAAGTATAAAATTTAAACATATTACTCACACAATTGTTTTACTTCTAATTACTTTACAACATATTCATTTAAAAAAAAATTATAGCAGATATTATTTTTCTATTTGGAACATATTTTTTAATATAGGGATTTATCATTTTGTATAAAATTGTAGTGCATTTATAGAATTTTTATTTATTCATTATAAATTTATTTTTAGTTAGAACTTGATGTATAAAGTTATATTTTATAGATGTTTGAATATCCATTCCAACATTTATAGTCGTTACTCAAGTAATGCTTCCATGTGTTGTCATGAGTTGTCATTGTGAATTCTCAAGCATCGATCTAGACATTGTTGTTTCGAATGTATGAGTTGTAGTCGTGACTTAGATATGTCAAAGTGAGTGTTTTATGTCATATATATTTGTAACTGTTGTGATAAATAGAGATATCATAGTGTGTTTTGTGTTGTGTTTAATCGCTCTCTCCGATCTCTTAATTTTCTAACATGTTATTAGAGCTTATTCTAGCTTGACTCCCTCAAGGGAGGGACTTGAGTTTTCACACTCGATACATAGATTAGGGTAAGATAATGTGTTGTGTTAAGTGTTTGCATGAATACTTTTTATTTTTGTTCGTAGATCTGATAACTATGTTGAGACGCTATGAATCTTCGAAGAAAAGGTTTTGTCAAAGATCTTGACTTCCGTCAAGAATCGTGGACTATGGAGTGTTGTTGTGCTATTTTAAATTTGTCAAGGCAAGCGTGTTTTATTTTAGAAGAGAAATGCCATTCAAATTTTGTCCTTCCATCCCTTTTCGTGTTTTTCATCATCTGATCAAGATGATCTTACTCTTACTCCATCTGGTGAGGGTTCGTCTTCTACATATATTGATAGTACAATAACAGAAAATGGTTTCTCTAATGTGACTGTAGTTGAAACTTCATCTTCTTCTTTCAAAGGTCCAAAGGCATCCATTGTATTGCATGTAGATATTCCTGTTACTAATGAATAAAATGTGGATGTCGATCTCGATAACCTTATTAAGAATATATATGACTGTTTGGAATGGACAGAAGAGAAGAAATCGCTCTGTCCACAAAATGATTCCTTATGGGATCGAGTCCACAAAATTATTTCTTTCCTTTTAGGATCGAGTCATGGGAGAACCCCAAGCCATGAATTTAATAAAATTTCTATTGTTGGTATGGTGGCGTCAGAGAAAATGCACAACAGCCAAAGCTCCTTGGTGATATGATTCTCTCATTTATATTTGATGAAGGCACTTGCAGGATCCATGATATTCTAAAAAATGAGAAATTAAGTTTCTATGATCGCTATGAAACAAAGCTCAAGTTCAATTTCACTGTGGTGATAAACATTCTATGGGGAGCCATCGTCCAAGGCAGAGTTGATTGAATAAGAAGCCATGCAGAAGTTCAATTCATTCCAAATTGGAAAGGAGGAGTTCAAATCCCAACAACGGGAAAGATTGGCTTGTTCACCTGTTAAGGTTTTAAGAAATGATTAAATGCTTTTGTTGTCAAGGATTATGTCGGCGTCATTATTTAGCGGTTTATTTTCCATATTTTAATTAGTTAAATTTTTGTGTTTTTATTGGTTATAAAAAGGGTTGGTGGTTCTTAAAGTGGAACCCTCGGTGTCTAAAACATTGATTCTTGTGTGTTGTTATTGGTTATAAAAAGGGTTGGTGGTTATTAAACTCGAAGCCTCGGTGTCTGAAACATCAATTCTTGTATGTTTGTAGGGGTCAAGTTGTTTGATCAACCTTTGAACACATTTAGTTTCGAGACCTCCATCTTAGCAACTGATGGATAGGTGAAAGACAAATACCTAACAAATGGTGGTTGGTCCATATGATGGTTTATTACTTGACAGTTCTTATCGCAGAAGCATTGACAAGATGAGGTGTTAATATTGTTGATCTTGCAAAGTTTGACAACGATGGTCGGAGTTAGTTACATTTTAAATGGAGGTCAAGTGACAACTCGAAGATGTGGTGGTGAAAGAGCATTGTTTGCATTATTCCAGACTCGATGTGAGTGTTGATGAAGATAAGTCACACAAAGATTATCTTTGTTGTTGTAATATGTGTTTTCAATGTTTTCCATGTAACCATTAAGAGAGGGTATTGGAAGTAATGCTTCCATGTGCTGTCATGAGTTGTCATTGTGAGTTCCCAAGCGTCAATCTATAAGTTTTTGTTTCCTATGTATAAGTTGTAGTCATGATCAAGATATGTCGAAATCAATATTTTATTTCCTATATATTTATAAGTGTTGTGATCAATAAAAATATCACAATATATTTAATATTGTTTTCCATTGCTCTTGCTCTCTCTAATCTATTAATTTTTCTAACACTACCTTCAAGTCACATGGGTTATGGATATATATTGTAAGATGTGAAGTAATTTAGGCTCAAAAATTCATATCCAATGTACGTATTCGTTTTTTTTTCACTTTTAATTATTGTTTTCATTGAATTTCTGGGAGTAAATTATAAGGGAATCATTTCATTATTTTAATTATATATTAATTATTTTTGATGGAGTTTTGATTTATTTTTCCTTGATTGAGTATACTGTATCTAATTTAAAGTAGTTAAAATCTTACAATCTATATCTTCCTTTTTAAAGTAGTTCAAATCTTACAATCTATATCTACCTTTGAGTAATCAGGGTATATATTGTAAAATGTTCAAATCTTACAATGTATATCTACCTTCGAGTAATTAGGGTATATATTGTTTTTTCGAAGTAGTTCACATTAGATAACGAAGGTTCGGTGTTATGTATTTGTTTTAGTTATAATGAGAGTTGTTTGTTTTTATTTTGATATCATTGTTTATGTTAAAATGGTTGGGAGTGAGTTATAAGGAATTTTTTTTTTTTTTTTTTTTGTTATATATCAATTAATTTTGATAGAGATTGGATTGATTTTTGTTGGTTGATTTTGATGATAATTTGATTTTTTTTTTGTTTGTTTGTTATGGATCGAAAAACCTGTAAAGAGAATATGTGTTTTTGGACTTGGGAATATTAGAAAGGGGATGTAATTATCCCAAGCATTTAGATGTTTTGTTTAAATTGAGAAACAATATTAAATATTAAAAATTATAAAACAAATTTTTAAATTGATTTTATTTTAAAGGATAATTGAAGAGAGTTGTTATATAGTATTATATTATAATATAATAGAATTTACTATGTTAATATATTAATTTTAAGTTTTGTTAATTGGATGTAGCTTGGGTAGTTGGAAAAGTGTTGTTATCCTCTATTCCACTTAGATTCAATTATGGAGTTTGACATGTTGAACTCATAATGAGTACTATAAGGTGAGTGCTATTACTAGCAATTGCACCACATGTTTCAAAGGAAACACTGTAAGCCAGTAGCATAGCATAGGAAATAGTAGCATAGAAGAAAGAAAATGTGATATAACAAGGTAAGATAATGAGGATGTGGGGGCAACATTATAATAGGACATATACAATATCATTTCAATAATGGTAATTCAGAAGTGATCATTGGTCATTAAATTCATATTTTGTTAAAATGAAAAACAAACCACATTTTAAGAGTTAAAATTTCATTTACTATATGAATCAATGGAGAATGAAAACATAGAATCTAGTTAGATTCCTGGATACAAATCAGTCAAAAAATATATGCTTTCAAGCTTTCAGAGACATGTTGATATCTTATTACAACATTTTAAGAGTAAAATCAAGAGCTTATAATTCAGTACAAGAAAAAGAGTGGAAATCTAACAAACATTGAATTAAAATTATTCATCAAACATATATACATAGTGAAGCATCTCTAATTTAATTATGATCATGAAGGGATTTCCTTACAGCAAAAACAATAAACTCCACATTTCATATAAAATGTAAAGAATCCCAATATGTTGTCTGGAATATTAGATTAATATTTGTGAAGTTTGGACCTCAAACTCACTAAAAAAATTTAATACTGCTGATCAAAACCGCAATAAAAACCCCACTGAGTTTTTTCATGTTTCTTCTATACAAAAGATTAACACGATCATTCAAAATTTTAAATTCAAGAACATATTGACTTCTGAAATCAAACTAATTGTTAAAGTAACTGGAGGGGAACACAACACTTGCATCCAAAGCAAGATTGGAGGCCTCGATATCATATGTAACATCTTTCTCTGATTTTTTTCACTATCCCATGCATGGCTCATGCATCTACCAAATCCCCAATATTAAATCAAAATAAAAGTGACATAACGCTTCATATATTTAATGCTAAAAAATAAGCTATCAATAGTAGCATGTCTCCTATTAAATAGTACAGATGCCTTTTCCAAGCAGGGAAAAAAATGGTTGAATAATGATTAAAATGCAAGCTCTAGTTCACTCCTAGTATGTGTGGGAGTATATAAAGCAGAATGAATCTTAGACCTTATCTCCTCCACTTGTTGTATGAAATCTATTAGGTCCCTATAATACTAGTGTATCATCTTATTTTTATTGTTAGTATAGCCCCCTTATTGTTATTATTGTTCCCCATAGAAGCCCACTATTTTTATTGTTGTGCCCTTACATTGTTATTGTTATGTCGGCTAAGATTATATTGTGACCCATTGGACTCCTATATATAGAAAAGAGGTTTTTTCATTTGTATTATCCAAGGATTGTTCATTTATGTAATGTAAAGGAGGTTTCCCCCTCGAAGAGGCTTATTTCTAAGTCGTTGGTCTATATTTCTTCTATTTTGTGAGCTTGTTCATAACATTTGGTATCAGAGCTTTAGATTCTAGGGTTTCACCGCTGTAAACAGGTCATCTTGGAATTTTCGTTATAAATTTTTTTCTACGAAGTTTCAGAAGCTGAAAAAAAACCCATTTAAGCCAAAATCCTAAGGAACTTCGTGTAAAACGTTCAAACCTTGGTTCGCTATATTTTAGGAGATATGATTTGTGGAATTTAGAGTTTTTTCAGTATCTAGAATTTCATCTAAAACAAGTGACCGATGGAAAATCCTCATAATGTTTTCTTCAGGCATCAGATTGGAATTCTGTAAAAAATGGATGAAATTGCACGTA
Source organism: Pinus albicaulis (assembly GCA_034641835.2). NCBI lineage: Eukaryota > Viridiplantae > Streptophyta > Pinopsida > Pinales > Pinaceae > Pinus > Pinus albicaulis. The sequence goes on from CM076572.1 coordinate 1,234,205,140, forward strand.
ATATAGTTTCTTGTGTATCCATTTTAGAGCTAAAGGTGGAAACAATGACATGTGGCACACTGTACAAGTTCGCTCTACTGAACTAGTCCATAATTATGTCATTGTGGGAGATCGAGCATAGCTTTATCCTGAAGAATACAAATTAGGTTTGACCTTTGGCATTGGAAAGAAGACTTGGAGGGATAGTAGAAAACTAAATATCAAATCTCGAGGATCTAAAATTATTGTGATACATTAGTTTCAATATCGCTCTCCTCAAAAGCAAGAAAAAGGTGTGTATTTGTTTTTTAAAATATTGCATAAGTCTTGTTTGAAAAATCAGTTTGAAGTTATTCCAAGGGAATATTGAAGCATAGATATCAATATTGGTTTCTAAAATCCTCCCCAAAGAGAATTCCACACCCATTAAGCCCTCAGAAGTCTCTACTATGACTCATGAAGAGGAAGAATTGCAACATGATATATCAAAATTACGAGACCAAGTGCAACAAATTTCACTCTCGCAAAGAGTAACAAAAAATAAAATGGAAGCTAATATGGCTGGTTTGAAGACAGACATGGATGGATTGAAGAAAGGCGTGGAAGCTAATATGGATGGTTTGAATAATGGCGTGGAAGCTAAGATCGATGGTATAGAAAAAAACTAAAATAAGACATGGAAATTTTGAAGGAAGGTTTGACAAAGCTGTTACAAGAAATGATTCCTAGTAAGGAAATGGTAGTAGATGAAATTCACGATGAGAAAAAAAATGTTAGTCGTGATTTCATAGACTCTAATGTTAGATTTAAGACCCACCATATTCCAAAGATTGATATGAGGAAGTTTTATGGGAAGGATCTGGTAACATGGATACTACAGTTGGAGCAATATATCTCCATAATGTAAAAAACACACAAAAGGTACGCATTATAACTTTATATTTAGAACAGAATACATTTGTATGGTATCAATGGCTTCTCTCTCGTAAATAATTTTTCACTTGGTCAATTTTTACGGAGGAATGATAGCACATTATGAGGATACAAAGAGAAACACCTTCTTTAGCCAATTGATAAATCTCAAACAAAAGGGTTCAATGGTGGAGCACATTGAGGACTTCCAAAAATTGAATATAAGGGTAACTTATATTCGAGAGGAACACATGATTGATTTCTTCATAGGGACTTTAAAGGATAACATCCAACATGAGGTTCGACTTTGGGAACCCGATTCATTGGAGATGGAATTTAGGTTGGCAAGAATAATTGAAATCAAAATTATGGCGACAAGAAAGCCTACCACTCACAACTATAAATATGGAAGTGTTGCTACTCCTAGACTTCCATAACCTACAAGGTTGACACCACAACAGTTGGAAGAAAAAAGAGAAAAAGGGCTTTGCTATAGTTGTGATGGAACATACAGTAAAGGTCATAAGTGTGCTGAGAAGAAATTATTTTACATAGATTGTGAAGAGGAGGAAGAAAAGGAACAAGAAAATTCAAAATAAGAGGATATACACCAAGAACCAACCCTAGAGGAAGAAGAAATGAATCCAACCATATCCTCTAATGCATTGGCAGGAATTACCACTCCTTAAACTCTCAATATAGAAGGACATATCAATAATAAAAATGTAATAGTGTTGATTGATTCAGGTAGTACCCATAATTTTATTCATTGTAAGGTAGGCAAGAAATTGAATTTCTTCCTATACCCAACACCAGAGTGTCAAGTGATTGTTGCAAATGGAGGAACTATAAATTGCTTTGGAAAGTTCCATAATATCAAGCTAACCATGGGAGAATATGTATTGAATATTACAATGCTCTCCATTCCAATGGGTGGTGTTGATGTTGTACTAGGAGTACAATGGTTTCAATCTTTCAGGATGATTACTTTTAATTTTCAAGAACTTTTCTTGAAATTTTTTTCGGAAGGAAAGGAATTTGAATTACAGGGTATCACAGGGAATCCGAGAAATATAATTAGTTCTAATGTCATGAAAAATGTTCTGAATAAAGAACAATGAGGTTTAATTGCACAATTATTCACACTAAAGGTTCAAATATCAAAATCATATATTTCTCTAGATCTCCAAAAAGTATTGGACAATCATTCCAAGGTGTCTGAGACTCCCAAAGGACTCCCACATATTCGTGATCATGATCATGATATTCATTTTATTTCGGTAAGTTTTCCTCCAAACATCAGGCCTTACAAATATCCTTATGATAAAAAGAGTGAGATTGAACATATGGTTGCAGAAATTCTATAGGCTGGTATAATTCAACCTAGTCAAAGTTATTTCTCTACTCCAGTAGTATTGGTGCACAAGAACGATGGATCATGGTGTGTGTGTCCAGATTATAGGGAGCTCAACAAGCTCACTATTAAAGTTAAATTTCCCATCCTCACCATTTATGAATTATTGGATGAATTACATGGAGAAATTTACTTCACAAAGCTGGATCTCGGTTCTAGATATCATAAAATTAGAATGAATATTGAAAAAATTTCAAAAACAACATTAAGAACTCATGAGGGTCATTATGAATTTTTGGTCATGCCTTTTGGCCTTACTAATTCACCTTATGTTGAACCCTTAGTTAAATTGAGAGTGGGGGTGAATCAGTTTAATACATTCATGGACTTTTAAAAATTTCCTTTAAACTTAATTACACCTTCATTTCACGATCAAATCATAATATAATGAAACATAAATCTTAGCATGTGAGCAACAAGTATTATGCAGATTAAATACATAACATCAACACATAATCATCATGCACATGGACAACAGATATAAGTGGAAATGCATAAGGGAGAAAACCACATCTTATTATTGTTGTGATGCAAAGGCAAGCTCCAACTCCCTCTCACCACTGATTTTCTGTAGGCTCCAACCTACAGGAGGCTACTACCTCAAATTCTGCAAGCTACAACTTGCAAGGAAGCTCCAACTCCCATCTGTTTTCTGCAGGTTATAACCCACATGAGGCTCCTACCTCAACTAGCTCCAACTAGACATCTATTAAGCTACAACTTGAAATGGAAGCACCAAATTCCGTGTATTTTCTATAGGCTACAACCCACATGAGGCTCCTACCTCAACTAGCTCCAACTGGACATCTATCAAGCTACAACTTGAAATGGAAGCACCAACTTCCATGTATTTTCTATAGGATACAACCAATAGGAGGCTCCTACCTCATCCATCTACAAATGGACATCTATCAAGCAACAACTTGATATGGAAGCACCAACTTCCTCACTCTACAATAAAATCATATGCTGGTTTACCTGGATATCAACTCTGTTTTCCTCCTTCTTCACTGCTGTCCTTCCAGCCTTCAAATCTTCTTTATATCATCTTTGGATCTTCACAGCTTTTCTATTTGCTTTGTCTTCTTCTTCCACTTTCTAACATCTTTATGCATATGAAAATAACATCATTTATATAGATCACCTCATAACTATTTGCATTTCATATGGGAATATGAAATGAATAGGTATGACTCTTTGCCTTCCATCTTCTCATTTCCTTGCTCAACATTTCAGGATGTTACAACTCTATATACTCATTTCAGTATGTAATTGGAGTTTTTCTCTGCCTACGAAGACTTTCCTTTGCATCACAAACAATATAAAATAAATAATAAATTTATAGTTATAATCTATTATTTTACTCAACCCTTTCAATTTATTAGCTTTGTTGTGCGTTTGTCCTGTTCTACTTGCTATCCTTTTGTGTTTTCTGTTTCTGCCGTTATACTCCAACTTTGCTGCATAACTGCCCCTTTTAGCCCGACTCTTCTTCCGCGTTCAGCCTTTTCGTTTTCTTTACTACCGCAACATTGTTCTGCCCAAGTTCCTGGTCCTTTGGTATGCGTTTCTGTCATTCCTTTGTGACTTGTGGGGTATGGCCCACGTAACTCCCTTTATAATGAAGCATAGTCCAATTTCAACGTTTTTTCCACATACATACGTTTAGCGATAAAAACAATGTATTAATATACATAGCAATCAAACATCACATATATAACATACACGGAATAGGGCTATCGGGTCCCACAGTACCTTGAACCAATCACAATTAATTGAAAACACTTGCCCACATGTTTCCCACACTACCAATAGTGATAAATCATAAAACATGTGATTTGCGCTCGTGCGTGGTGCTGACACATGGAATCCCTTTATCGCATCGCATCGCTTGATCCTTACCACATCGCAACCAAAACAACATACCTTGCGATGTCTTTGAAGTTAAACCATATTTATTGTGGGATACGATGTTGCACAAGGTCGACATGTGTCCCTCCATTTCGCATCAGAAAAATTTGAACTTAACTTACGGTCGCCTTATTGCTATCCCTTATGTGCTGGGATGTGTGGTATGTGGGTGAGGTGCACGTCATCATGCAATGTCACCCTGCCATGTCACCACCATGTCACCTTGCCACGTCATCATAAATTCCTACGATCTGTGGGGTTGAGGCCACGTCATCTGCCATGTTATCTTGCCACATAACTGCCACGTCATCACCATGTCACTGCCATGTCATCTTCATGTCACTACCACGTCATCTTTACGTCATCGCCCGCACTTTGCAGTTTGCAATTTACAACAGTTTAACTTAGTGATTACCTCTATTTCTTGCAATCTGCGATATTGCACCATGCCACCACATGTCCCTTTTATGCTTCGCATCGCACACAACTTAAATTTCCTTGTGATGCCCTTAACGCTAATCTTTTAAGTGTTGCGATTTGTGAAATTTCTCCTGAAGCGATTCAATCTTCGCCATCCATCTCTCACCTTCACTTTTACAATTTAATCCTGAGCATCCGTTTTCCTCCCTTAGAATTCTTCAAAGACTTCTCTGCCTTAGTCCGTTTTTCGTTTGTTTACACTGTCTCGCTCTGTAACTCTGGTTTCTCCACGTTGTTCCTCCTGTGCTTGTTCCTGAGCTTGTTCTCATCCTGCATTATCGCACTCGACATACATCTTTTCATACTGGTTAAATCCTTCTCTGTCTCTCGGCTCTCACCTCTCTCTCTTGGCTTAATGATATTTCTTTAATTGGCCTCTTCCTCTCATCTCTCGCCTCTTCTTTCTTCTTCTCTGTGTAAGATCTCTAGTCCTCGCTGTGTCTTACAAATCTGATTGCCTTCTGCTGTGCGTTGAAGTAATTGGTTTCCTCTCTGCTTCATCCACTGCCTCTACTACATTCGCTGCCTCTGCTATCTCTACTTCTTTGCTGCCTTTCCTAAATTGCTGACTTTGGTGCCTTCTTAGTTGCATTCGCTGCCTCTGCTACATTCACTGCCTCTCTAAATTTGCTGCCTCTTTTTTTTTTTTTTTTTTTTTTTTTTCTGCTTCTCTGCCTTTGTTGCTTAGCTTCATTCGCTGTCTCTCTGCTTTTGTTACTTCTCTGCCTCTGCTACATTCACTGCCTCTGCTCCTTGTCTGCCTTGCTTCTTAGCTGCATTCGCTTCTTTGCTGCCTCTGCTAATAGTCTAATGCTGCTCCCCGCCTCTCTACTACTCCTCTAACTTTATTTTATGCTTTCTTACTGCATTGTTGCCTGATCTGCTCCTTTTTCTTATTGTTGGTTCTTCTCTACTCCTTTTCCTTAATGATAGTTCAGGTGTTGCTCCTTTACACTCCTTTGCCATCAATGAAAATATTTCCAAGAGTCTCCCCCTTTGGCATTGATGGAAATAATCCAATAATTCCTCCACGACTTCCTCCCCCTTTCATTCTGTGAAGTGCCTTGTCTTTCTCTACTTGCTTTTCAGAAGAGCCTTTCTTCTTCTGCTTACTTTTCCTCCCCCTTTGAGCTCAATGGAAAAAGGTTGCACATTTCCTAGTGTAGATTCTATCTTTTCATTTCCTTTCTATGAGATGTGTTTAGGCCTTCTTCTTCTGACTTTATACCTTTCTGCTCCAGACTGGTGTGTAAGAGTTGTTGGGAGAACACTTCGAGAATCATTGAACTTGTATGTATATACAAAGTAAGCTGATACCATCCCCAAGCATAGACTCCTTGCACTTGTATAAAGTTGAAAGTGATGATAAGGACACTTCATAAAACAACCTTATATAATCAGACTTATATAATTAAAGATGCATCATTGGAACAATACTAAAATACTGAGAATTCTCCATTCGACATATAAATTCTGCTCCAAATATACTTCAGTCTATATTATAATCTTCATCTGAGATACATATCAGTTGAGGAAGGTTGTAGATTGAAGATGTATTCGTCTGCAATACACATACATCTGTTCAATTATGATGATGCCAATATATCTTTTGTAGTTGTGGTTCAACTTTACTGTCTTTTTCTAGTGATATGTGCTACACTGCTAATAGAGATATTACACTAACATCCGAAAGGTCCTTGATTATTGATGTAAACACTCTCTTCAATGGGGAAATACTAACAATTCCTTTCTTCTGAAGTAGGCTTTAGATGAATCAATAACAGACCCTTGAGCTTCAAATGTAAGATTAAAACAACTATTCCTTCATACTTCAGATACTTTAACTAATATATCGTGATGATCTTCAGTAAAAACATCTTCAAGTTCTTTAATTTAAATCTCAAAAAACAGACATCACATAGTTTTATGAATGATCTTAAGACAAAGGTCTTGAAGATATATCTATACTGACTTGAGGAAGGCATGCAGTTATATCTAGAAATAGATACTGCTTCAATGCTCAATATAATACTTCAAGTGAAAACAAGATAATGATCCTTTAAAACTGTTATTGACCTTTTCATGCTTTAATAATGTAGATAATGCTCGAAATACTACCTTGATGTACCTCTGCCATAATATTCTGATCTTGAGGACCTGTACCATACCACTGCTCCACTGATGACACTTGGTATTCTGCTGATAGGTAGGTTGCTTGTTCCAAATACCAATTGATACTACTTTTATAAACCAAGCAATAATTTCACTTCAGCTCGTACATGCACCCATAATTAAGACAACCTTCATAGTTTCTACTATTGAGCTCTCCACTATTCTCAACAAAAATCATCAATATACTGAATATGATCTTGGCATCATTAACCTTTTGCTTATTCTGTAATTATGGTTTAAAAGAATGTCACTGCATATTCCTTTCTAGGATTGCTCCAGAATCATTGTTGTTCTATATACAAATCAACTGTTCTAAACAACATGATCTTTAGGAAGACATCTTCAAATTATACACTTGGAATCTACAAGGGCAAAACACTCATAGTTTTATCACTCATTTAACTGCTTTCCTCCAAGGGGACCTTCTATAGATGAGTGATGTAATGATATAATTATGATACACATTTCTCTTACTCATCCTTTTTGAATTTGTTTCATTGTTAACTTTTGTAGTATGATGCAAAGTGTGATCATTCTCTATGGATCTTTCCAGTTCTATAGCTCGAAACATAATTTTTGTAATTTTAACCATTCATCACTTAGTGTGCTTTTGTCTTCTTAGATTACATGATCATGGTTGATGTCCCCTCTACCACCATGGCTGCTTGTTGCCTTCTCTCCTTCCATCAACCTGTTGGCTATTGAATGCTTCAGGTATTCTTCTTCCTCTATATTTCTCTGTTAGAGGAATTGTCCTTTCCCTTCCTGAACTTTTAGCTATTCTTATTCCATGGAGCTCTTCTTAGACTAATTTTATGGGGACTATTTATGAACTTCTCTCCCCCTAGGATGTTGCTTCTTATCTATTGTTGGCTGGATATTTGCATTGCTTCCTAGAGTAGCTCCCCCTAAGACTATGTTAGATTCATTATGTTATTGAGGTAACAGGATCCCCCTTTCTCTTTTCCTTCCATACTTTATTGGGGTTCTTCATAATGTCTGCACTTCCTTTTGATTCACATTTTTGTCTGATTTGATTGGATTCCATCATCTGTCTAGAGTTACTTAATGTATATGACAGTTTATAGTATTTTTCTTTGTGACCAAGCTTGAGGCATACATAACATGTTATTTTACCAAGGTACGTTTGAGCTGATGTATAATATTTTATGTGCCCTTTTGAACATAATTTACATTCAACAAGTTTATGTCCAATATCATTGCATGCATAACAGTAGCCATGGAAATAATTTGTGTACCTGGTGATAGATTGTCTTCTCCATTTGTTTGCTTGAGGTAGTAATTTCATTGGCTGCATCTTTAGCTGGTTGGACTCGATTTTCTTTGTCTTATAGTATGTTGCAATATGTCCAGGTTTGTGGCAGGAAAAACAAGTGATATGTCTCATAGGAGGAAAGAATCTCCTTTGACAACTTCCTAATTTATTCAATTCATATTTAGGAGTGTAAGAGCCTTTTTCAGTTGATTGTTTCTTCATTTCGTTCTTTGTCATTTGAGGTTGCTGCTTGTTTTTGTTTACTTCATTGCAAGTCATGTTCTTGCAAACTTCTACTTCTGTAGGAATCTTTTGAGCTTCTTCATTATCCTTTATAGCTTTTACAAAAATGATATTCCTGTTATCTTCTAACTTGGACTTGTTTCTCCTTCATAGCCTATCCCATCCTTTATGAGAGGGATCTTTGAGAATTTAGTATTTTGTCCAACTTTTCAGAGCTTTTCATTCATGGAGTGTTCATAGATAATTCCCTTTGTACATTTTCTAGTTTCTTTCTTAGGCATACCAATTATTCTTCGAATTTCTCTTGCTCCTAATGTTTATCTTTAATTTTCTTTAGCAAAATGTCTTCCACCTTCTTAGCTTCTTCAAGTTATACTTTCAACTAAATCAGGTTTTCCGAATCTGGTTCTTCCTTTACATATTTCAGGAGAATGTCTTTCTGTTTTCTGCACTTGAGTTTAAGTTTGTCTATTTCCTCCAGGGCACTCCTTAGCTCCCCCTCAAGATCTACCTCACCTTGTTCCTCATCTTGAATCCAGAAGGAATTCTTCAGGCTCTTCGTTGGCCATAAAAAAAAATCATAGGTTCCTTATTCATTTGAGGATTCATCTGAGATTTCAGATGCATGCATTGCTATCTTGCTGAGTATAAATCTTAAGCTCTTCCTTGGCCATCAACACAAATTTAGAGGTTCCTTCTACATTTGAGGATTCATCTGAGCTTTCAGATGCATTGCTATCTTGCTGAGCATAAAATGATTTTCTATTGAATCTCTTCCCCATTGGCAATATGATGTAATGTGTTGTCCTTGATGGAAACCTACTTGACAGAGAAAATAATTCCAGTATATGCTAGAGAAATGTTATTTTTAATATGTCACAATGTATACGCGGGTTTGTAAAGACCAAGTCGCGTATGTACGTGGATACGTAAGTCCCAAGTCGCGTATGCCTATTTGTGCTCCAAATTTATAGTACCAGGGGGCTTTACCATGGTATTGGCACACAGTATTGAGAAATGCATTGTCTATTTGATTCCATCTAAGAATACCATTGAAAGTTGAGTGGTTTTGACTCATGGTATTGGTAAAAGCTAAATCTATTTAAGGAGAAGAAGATCATAGTGCAAAGTGTTCATGTGTAAGGGTTGTTGATGAATAAATTTCTCTAAGGAATATCTGCATGGATGAAATCTGTTCTTAATTGATAGATATAAATCTATGATGCACCCATGGATATAATGATGGTTTAAGAACTCTAGATCTAATGATGATGAATCTCTAGAATGGCCTACATAAGGAATGATGAAGAACTGGTGCAAGTCTGCTGAAGAAAATGAATAAATCTGGGTAAGTTTTATAGATCTGGTCTGTTCTGCAAAATTTATTTTTTACAGATTTATACGCTAGTTGGTTTCAACAAAAGAGCGTATATACGCGGGTTTGCTTCATGAAAAGCGCATATGGCAGTTAGGGTTTTCTGAAGAATAAAATACACAGAAGTATACATGGGTTGATGTGCAAGAAAGCCCATATGTACGCGGCTTCAGTGAAGCAAAGTAGCGTATGCTATTTGAATCAAAGACTGTTCAGGGTTGAGCTTGTATCTGCATATCTATTCTAAAGTTTGGGTTATTTCTGAAGTTCTGGTTACAGTGTTTTCACTATTCTAATTGAATTATTGAGTAAAGTTTATGATTTTTGATAAAGTGCATGTGTTTGGGTATTGAATGAATACTTCACTCTGAAGTATATCTACATGGAATGGGTTTCAATTTATGGATAGATATGAATTAATAATGCACCTATGAATAAAATGATGGATCAGGATCTCTAGACCTGAAATGACTATATATCTTCTAGATCTGTTTATGGAATGTTTAGATCTGAGATATGGTGAATGTTTTCTGAAGTGAAGGGTAAGATCTGATTTTTTTATCTGTTCTGAAGAATTGTGCAGCCCTGCAATGTTGATAGATCTATAAGCAGGTTAGTCTCAGCGAAAGCACGTATATACGCGGGTTAGTTTTAGCAAAAGCGCGTATGGAATCTAGGGTTTTTTTCTGAAGTGTGTAGAAGAAAATCTCTAATCTGTTTTTCTGTATTACTGTTGTCTGTCAATGATGTCTTCCTACAGATCTGGGTTTTTTGAATACTGATTATGCTGCTAGTTGATTATGATTTAAAGATTAGTTTTTGGTTGATTGGTTGATGATTCAATGAATAAATTGATGGGGTTATAAGTTTCATTTTGATATATGTTCTTTGAGCTTAAATGTGTGGAGTGGGTGCAGTCTGAAAATATGATGAAAAGAGGCCTACAAGTTGTGTTGTGTGGAAGCTGTTAGATCCAGTATGAAAATTGATGAAACGTGGTCCATGGTGTTGTTGAGGGTCGAAGCCTTTAGTGAGGGGGTTGTAGATCCCTTCTAGTGGTATCTGGTAAACAAGATCAGGGGGTAGTAGCTCCCTTCCAGTGGTAGCTGTTAAACGAGATTAGGGGGTAGTAGCTCCCTTCCAAGAGTGGCCGGTAAATGAGATCAGGGGGTAGTAGCTCCCTTCCAGGAGTGGCTGGTAAACGAGATCAGGGGGTTGAAGCTCCCTTCTAGTAGTAGCTAGAGAACGAGAGAAGGCTGAAACCTTCTGTAGGTGGGTTCCTACATGCTGGTATGAGTCTGCGCCAGTACATGATTGTAAGTAGTTTTCTTTATAATAAATATTGAAGACAACGATGACAACAACGGTGTTTTTCTCCCGACTCTGGGTTTCCACCTTAAATCCTGGTGTTGATGTGTGTTGTTTATGTGTGATGATTTATTCTGTTCTTATTTCTTACTGCTTACTTCTTACTAAACATCTGATGAATGCATGATGCACTTATCTAAGTAAAGAATTATATGCATAATAAGATCTCTAGTAATACGCAAGTTTTCTTAAGGATATCTGCGTGTATACGCGAGTTCGTTTCATTAAAGTCGCGTGTGGAATTTAGTAAGGAAAAAGTAAAAGTTTTGAGTAAGCTATAAATACTGATTCACCCCCACCCTCTCAGTATTTTTCCCAACAATTGGTTTCAGAGCCAAGTTCTTCTAAAGGAGCTTGATTGCTTGAAGAAGATTCGTCACAATGGGAAGGAAGCAAAAGAAGAAGGCTACTCAAAGAAAGAAAATATCTCAGAAAGCATGTAAAACAGAAAATGAAGAAGATGAAAGAAGTATTGATTGTTGTTCTTGTGATTCACTTTCTTGTGCATGCAATGGTGAAGATAGTGAAAACCAAAGTGAAAGTAATGTTATGGATCTAGAAGTAGTAATTGCAAATCTCAAGATTAAAGTTGAAGATCAACAAAGATTATTTAATGAGAGGGAATCTATCTACAAAGATATGATCTCTAGAATGAAGGGACAGATAAACAAGTATCAAAGGCTGCAGGATGAAGTAACCAATCACAGTGAAGGAGTTGAAGCAGAAATAATCTCTCTCAAAGCAGAACTGGAAACATCAAATAAGAAGAATGAAGAACTTCTACAATCATTTGAAGAACAAGAAATTGGGTTGAAAGAAGAGATTCTAAAATTGAATGAGCAAGTAGAAGAAGGGAGAAGGGTCAAAGAAAGTATGAAGAAGCAATGCCAAAAATTGGAGGTTGAGGTAAACATTTTAAAAGGTAAATTAGAATAAAAGGATAAATTCTTGAGGTTTCAAGATAGTACTAAGATTCTGGATGATATTCTTAGTAGTCAAAGGTCTCCTATTAAATTTCGTCTTGGTTTTCATGAAACTGTTAAAGGAGAATCTAGTTCACAAGACAATGATAAAGATTCAAAGGATATCAATGCAAAACCTGAAGTGTTTAACGAGACAAAAAGGCAACCGACAATCATGAATTCTCAAAGGAAATCATTCACTCCTAAATATATAATTATCAATCGATTCTCTCCTTTGATCAATAATGTTGAATGCTTTATATGTCATAATTATGGACATGTTGCAGCCAAGTGCAGAAGAAAATTGTTTCGGTCAAAGACAGATAGACACTACACAGAAAGACAGTCAGCTCCTAGGTACTCAGGTTTCTTTAAGGGATATTGTTTTTCATGCAACAATTTTGGTCATAAAGCAGTTGATTGTAATAGAAGAAAGATTAGAAAAACATATTATGATCCCTATGCTCCCTTTTTTGGTCACATAAGATGTTATGCTTGTAAAAAGTATGGGCATGTAGAAAAATAATGCAGATTAAGTATGATGAACAGATCTGAGAAATTGGAGAATTTCCAACAAAGCTGGAAAAAGAAGAAGCTCCAGTAAAAAACGTAGGGAATGTTGACTCTACTGTGGTCATTGGCTTCTAAAGTTTACTCCTCATAATGACTACAGGAGTGATGTAAGATACATTATAGGAATCAGTAATGTATCATCATAGGGGGAGAAATATATAGTGATTCCCATGGTTGGTTTGGTAATTCTAGTTGTGTTTATTTCTGATAGTGCATCTGATGTGACAAGAGAAGATAGATACAGGTGGTACAAATTTAGGGGGAGATGAAGTTGTGAAATTTTTCTGTATTTCACTTTCTATATGCGGGTTTCATGAACTAAAGCCGCGTATACACACGAGTTCTGTTGGAAACAATTGCGTATGTTTTTCTTTGATAAGAAAAATAGTGAATCAGACTCAAGATCGGTTTCTGATAGGGTGCTAACATTTGTAATTTTCTTGATCTAATGTTGATGGCTTTAGTCTGCTGATATGATATGGTCATACTTGACTATGAACATGTAACACCGGTTCAGGGGGAGCATTAGCCTAACTACTAAAGTTGCACTGGTGGCATTGTGTTTGCTTATTCTCGTGATGATCATGTTAGAATTATGTTGTCATGATACATAGATTTCTTATGATAAAATTATGGATGAGCCCTGATCGCGTTTTGCAGAAGAGTATCTTTATTTTCACACGTGGATTTGATGCAAGTCTAATGATTCAGATATAAGGACAAAACATGCAGATTTTGTTGTTGATGAACATCATGATTATATAAGACCTTGGTAATAACAGATCACATGATTTCTTGATACATATTGACTATGATGAAGTTGTTCTGGTATGATAATTATTCTTGGCAAGAATATGATGTTGCTACAAAGATCCTGATGTTGGTTACTGATGTGCTTATGCTACAATTGTTGGATGACACTTGAAGACATGGATACATTATTTTATATTTCTTCTCTCAGATATTTAATGATACAAGTCTATGGTGTTTTCTTGTGCTATATGGTGCCACTCTACTCTATTTCATGATGATTCCCACATATGTTTCTATGAAGAGGAAATGGAAAGTTCACCTTGATAAAGATAAGAGATTGAGCTGATAACTGATTTCTACAGAAAGAAACTATGGTGTTGGAAACATAGACCTAGTGGTGGTGCATTATCTATGGGGCCCCGATTAGTATCTTGGTTCAACAAAAAGCAGAGCTCTATTGCCTTATCTACAACAGAAGCAGAATATGTGGATGCCGCATCATATTGCATACAAATTCTTTGGATGATGCAGACTTTACAAGACATTCAAATCAAATGTTCTCCTCCCATCTCCATTTTTGTGATAATACAAGTGCCATTAGTATCTCAAAGAATCCTGTTATGCATTCCAAGACCAAGCACATTCCTATCAAGTATCACTTCTTACGTGAACAGGTGCTTGAAAAAAATATGAAATTGGAGTATGTTCCCTCCAAAGAAAAAGTTGCTGATATATTTACTAAACCTCTTCCCAGGGAAGCCTTCGAATATGTTAGACAAAAGCTGGGAGTTTTCTTTGCCGCTCAGAAGATCAGATCTGCTTAAATTCAGAAGATTAAATTGGATACACGGATTTCATAAAGGACAGTTGCGTATATACGCGAGTTTATATACAGAAAGCCGCGTATGGGTTTTTTCTGGCATAATTCTCTGGGTCAGCATTTTCAGAACAGTTGCAGTGTTTTTGGGTATCTCTGGTGATGTTCCAGTTCTTAAATTTCTATTTTATTCTCTAAATTTTTGAAGATGCCTTGATGATTTGCTGTTGAAAGTGTTCAGGATGCACAAGCTAAGGGGGAGCACTTGTCCTGTGGGAAAGGATGCATTGTTGGAATTATAAGTGTTTGCTGTGGTCTGATCTCATGATTGAGATTCATTGGTCTTAGTTATATCTGTAATTTGATGAAAATTTCATGTTGAGACCTATGATGTAAAATTGTTATATTCAGTCATGTAAGGACTTGGTCAGATTTGTAATTCCACTTGGTTGGATCATTGATGTAAGTATGAGTCTTTGGTGATATGAATGATCATACTTGGTTAAGTTATAGAGTTGTGCACTTCATTGAAAAATCTATCTAAAGATTCAGCATGAACTCAGGGGGAGCATGGTAAATTCAGTGCACTTCAGATTTACAGAGCTCATCTCTCTACAAGGGAAGAGAAACCTTGCTTTGGTTTTGGTCCACCCTTTGCCCTTGATGTCAAAGGGGGAGAATATCATGGTGTTTGAATAATGGTGATGATTAATGTATCTATCTGTTGTGTTGATCAAACACCATCGTGGTTGCCATCAAGTACAAAGGGGGAGATTGTTGGCAATATGATGTAATGTGTTGTCCTTGATGGCAACCTACTTGATGATGTTGTCCTTGATGGAAACCTACTTGACAGAGAAAAGAATTCCAGTATATGCCAGAGAAATGTTATTTTTAATATGTCACAATGTATACGCGGGTTTGTAAAGGCCAAGTCGCGTATGTACGCGGATACGTACGTCCCAAGTCGCGTATGCCTATTTGTGCTCCAAATTTATAATACCAGGGGGCTTTACCATGGTATTGGCACACATTATTGAGCGATGCATTGTCTATTTGATTCCGTCTAAGAATACCATCGGAAGTTGAGTGGTTTTGACTCATGGTATTGGTAAAAGCTAAATCTATTTAAGGAGAAGAAGATCATAATGCAAAGTGTGCATGTGTAAGGGTTATTGATGAATAAATTTCTCTAAGGATTATTTGCATGGATGAACTCTGTTCTTAATTGATAGATCTGAATCTATGATGCACCCATGGATATAATGATGGTTCAAGAACTCTAGATCTAATGATGATGAATCTCTAGAATGACCTACTGAAGGAATGATGAAGAACTGGCGCAAGTCTACTGAAGACAATGAATAAATTTGGGTAAGTGTTATAGATCTGGTCTATTCTGCAAAATTTATTTTTTATAGATCTATATGCTAGTTGGTTTCAACAAAAGCGTGTATATACGCGGGTTCACTTCATGAAAAGCGCGTATGGAAGTTAGGGTTTTATGAAGAATAAAATACATAGAAGTATACGCGGGTTGATGTGCAGGAAAGTCCGTATGTATGCGGCTTCAGTGAAGCAAAGTAGCGTATGCTATTTGAATCAATGACTGTTCAGGGTTGAGTTTGAATCTGCATATCTATTCTGAAGTCTGGGTTATTTCTGAAGTTCTGGTTACAGTGTTTTCACTATTATAATTGAAGTATTGGGCAAAGTTTATGATTGTTGATAAAGTGCATGTGTCTAGGTATTTAATGAATACTTCACTCTGAAGTATATCTACATGGAATGGGTTTCAATTTATGGATAGATCTGAATTAATAATGCACGTATGAATAAAATGATGGATCAGGATCTCTAGACCTGAAATGACTATATATATTCTAGACCTGTTTATGGAATGTTTAGATCTGAGATGTTGCGAATGTTTTCTGAAGTGAAGGGTAAGATCTGAGTTGTTTATCTGTTCTAAAGAATTGCGCAGCCCTGCAATGTTTGTAGATATATACACATCTTCGTCTCAGTGAAAGCACGTATATACGCAGGTTAGTTTTAGCAAAAGTGTGTATGGAATCTAGGGTTTTTTTCTGAAGTGTGCAGAAGGAAATCTCTGATCTATTTTGCTGTATTACTATTGTCTGTCAATGATGTCTTCCTACAGATCTGGGTTGTTTGAACACTGATTATGCTGCTAGTTGATTATGATTTAAAGATCAATTGTTGGTTGATTGGTTGATGATTCAATGAATGAATTGATGGGGTTATAAGTTTCAGTTTGATATATGTTCTTTGAGCTTAAATGTGTGGAGTGGGTGAAGTCTGAAAATTTGATGAAAAGAGGCCTACAAGTTGTGTTGTGTGGAAGCTGTTGGATCCAGTATGAAAATTGATGAAATGTGGTCCATGGTGTTACCAAGGGTCGAAGCCTTCAGTGAGGGGGTTATAGCTCCCTTCCAGTGGTAGCTGGTAAATGAGATCAGGGGGTAGTAGCTCCCTTCCTGTTGTAGCTAGTAAACGAGATCAGGGGGCAGTAGCTCCCTTCCAGGAGTGGCTGGTAAATGAGATCAGGGGGTAGTAGCTCCCTTCTAGGAGTGGATGGTAAACGAGATCAGGGGGTTGAAGCTCCCTTCCAGTAGTAGCTGGAGAATGAGAGAAGGTTGCAGCCTTCTGCAGGTGGGTGCCTGCGTGCTGGTATGAGTCTATGCAAGTACATGATTGTAAGCAGTTTTCTTTATCATAAATATTGAAGATAGAGATGACAGCAACGGTGGTTTTCTCCTGAATTGGGTTTCCACCTTAAATCCTGGTGTTGATGTGTGTTTTTTATGTGTGATGATTTATTCTGTTCTTATTGCACATGTTTACTGCTTACTAAACATCTGATGAATGAATGATGCACTGATCTAAGTAAATAATTATATGCATAACAATATCTCTCGCAATACGCAAGTTTTCTTAAGGATATCTACGTGTATACGTGAGTTGGGTTCATTAAAGTCACATATGGAATTTAGTAAGGAAAAAGTAAAAGTTTTGAGTAAGCTCTAAATATTGATTCACCCCCCCTCTCAGTATTTTTCCCAACATTCCCTTTCTACCATTTATTTATTTTGTTTTTCTCTGTCTCTTGTGGATGGTTCTCTGCTTTCTTATGAGGACATTTATATGCATAGTGTCCCACTCTTCCACAGTTAAAGCACTTAAAAGGAAGTTTACCTTTGTATTTACTCGTGCTTTTATCCAATATTTTGACGAATTTGGCCTCTTCTTCATGTGAGCATGAACATGTATCTTCCTTCTCTTCCATGCACTTGTCTAACTTAAAGGTTGTCTCCCTCACATTTGACTTCCCCTGTGGAAGTCTCATCTCATAAGCTGTCAAGTTTCCAAGCAATTGGTTCATGGTCAAGGTTTCCCTATTTGTTGTTTCTTCTATGGCTGAAGACTTAGGGTTAAACCTAGATGGTAAATATCTCAATATATTTTGCACAAATACATATTCCTTAATGGATTCTCCTAGAGCTTTCATGTTATTCACAATTTCCACAAAATTTAAGAAGAAACTGGCTACATATTCACCTTCATCCATTTTTACATTTCCAAACTGAGCTCTATAGGTTTGCAGCTTTGCCATCTTCACCTTTTTATCTCCCTCATGGATACTTTCTAATGTATCCCATATTCATTTGGTAGTCTGACTGTGCATTACTTTGATAAATTCTGCCTCACACAGACCACTTAAGAGTGCATTCATAGCTTTTGCATTAGCTATAAAATCTTGTTTGGATTCTTTCTCTTTGTCAATATCCTTTGGAGCATATCCTAATTCTACAACAACCCAAAATTCTAATCCTATTGACATTATGTACGTCCTCATTCTTATTTTCTAGAAGGAATAGTTTGTGCCAATAAAAAAAGGGGATTTATTTGTTGAGAATCCTTCTAGGCTAGCCATCTTGGGGACCTAGGATCTCCTTCTAGTTGTTAAACTGATACAGAAGGAACTGGCTCTGATACCAATTGTTGAACCCTTAGTTAAACTGAAAGGTGGGGGGGGGGGGTTAATCAATTTAATACATTCATGGACTTTTAAAAATTTCCTTTAAACTTAAGTACACCTTCATTTCATGATAAAATCATAATATAATGAAACAAAGATCTTAGTATGTGAGCAACAAGTATTATGAAGATTAAATACATAACATCAACACATAATCATCATGCACATGGACAACAAATATAAGTGGAAACCCATAAGGGAGAAAACCACATCTTATTATTGTTTTGAAGCAAAGGCAATCTCCAACTCCCTCTCACCACTAACTTTCTATAGGCTGTAACCTACAAGAGGCTGCTCCCTCAAATTCTGCAAGCTACAACTCTTAAGGAGACTCCAACTCCCATCTGTTTTCTTCAATCTACAACCCATAGGAGGCTCCAACCTCAACTACCTCCAACTGAACATTTATCAAGATACAACTTGAAATGGAAGCACCAACTCCCATGTATTTCCTATAGGCTACAGCCCATAAGATGATCCTACCTCAACCAGCTCTAATTGGACATCTATCAAGCTACTACTTGAAATGGAAGCACCAACTCCCATGTATTTTCTGTAGGCTATAACCAACATGAGGCTCCTACCTCAACCAGCTACAACTAGACATCTATCAAGCTATAACTTGATATGGAAGCACCAAATTCCTCACTCTACAATAAAATCATATGCTAATTTACCTAGATATTAGCTCCGTTTTCCTCTTTCTTCATTATCGTCCTTCCAACCTTCAAATCTGCTTTATATCATCTCTGAATCTTCACAGCTTCTTTATCTGCTCTGTCTTCTTCTTCCACTCTCTAACATCTTTATGCATATGAAAATAAAATCATTTGTATAGATCACCTTATATCTATTTGTATTCCATATGGGAATATGAAATGAACAGGTATGAATTTTTGCCTTCCACCTTCTCATTTCCTCACTCAACATTTCAGGATGTTACAAATCTACATGCTCATTTCAGTATTTAATTGGAGTTTTTCTTTTCCTACAGAGACTTGCCTTTGCATCACAAACAATATAAAATAAATAATACATTTACAGTTACAATCAATTATTTTAATCAGCCCTTTCAATTTCTTAGCTTTGTTGTGCGTTTGTCCTCTTCTTCTTGCTATCCTTTTGTCTTTTCTATTTTCGCTGTTATATTCCAACTTTGTTGCATAACTGCCCCTTTTAGCTGGACTCTTCTTCCGCGTTCAACATTTTTGTTTTATTTACTACCACAACACTGTTATGCCCGAGTTCTTGGTCCTTTTTGATGAGTTTCTGTCATTCCTTTGTAACCTGTGGGGTATGGCCCACATAAATCCCTTTATTACGCAACAGAGTTCAATTTCAGTGTTTGTTCCACATACATACGTTTAGCGATCAAAACAACGTATTAAAATACATACTTAGCAATCAAACAACACGTATATAACATACATGGAACAGGGCTATTAGGTCCCATAGTACCTTGAACCAATCACAAATCATCGCAAACACTTGCCCACAGGTTTCCCACTCTACCAATAGTGATAAATAATAAACCATGTGATTTGCGATATGTGCTTGTGCGCGGTGCTGACACATGGACTCCCTTTATCGCATCATGTCACTTAACCCTTACTGCATTGCTACCAAAACAACATACCTTTCGATGTCTTTGAATTTAAACCCTATTTCTTGCGGGATGCGATGTTGCACAAGATCAACACTTACCCCTCCATTTCGCATCACAAAACTTTGAACTTAACTTGCGGTAGCCTTACTGTTATCCCTTAAGCGTTGTGATGTGTGGTATGCAGGTGAGGTCCATGTCATCATGCCACATCACCCTGCCATGTCACTACCACGTCATCTTGCCCCGTCATCATAGATTCCTATGATCTGTGGGGTCAGAGTCACGTCATTTGCCATGTCAACTTGCCACGTCACTGCCACATCATCGCCATGTCATCTCCACATCACTGCCATGTCATCTTCACATCACTGCCACGTCATCGCCATGTCATATTTACGTCATCGCCTGCACTTCACAGTTTTCCACTTACAACAATTTAACTTAGTGATTACCTCTATTTCGTGCGATCTGCGATATTGCATCGTGCCACCACATGTCCCTTCTCCGCTTCACATCGCACACAACTTAACTTTACTTGTGACTCCCTTAACGCTAAACTTTTAAATGTTGTGATTTGTGAAATTGCTCCTGAAGCAATTTGATCTCCGTCCTCCATCTCTCGCCTTCAATTTTGCAATCTAATGCTGAGCGTCCTTTCATCTCCCGTGGAATTCTTCAAAGAATTCTCTGCCTTAGTCTATTTTTTGTTTGTTTACAGTGTCCCACTCTATAACTCCATTTTTTCCACATTGTTCCTGAGCTTGTTCTCATCCTGAGTTATCACACTCGACATACATATTTTCGTACTGATTAAAGCCCTCTCTGTCTCTCGGCTCTCGCCTCTCTCTCTTGGTTTAATCATATTTGTTTAATTGGCCTCTCCCTCTTAGCTCTCACCCCTTTCTGCTTCTTCACTGTGTAATATCTATGGTCCTCACTATGTCTTGCAAATATGATTTCCTTCTACTATGTGCCAAAGAAATTCGTTGCCTCTCTGCTTCATCCACTGCCTCTGCTACATTCGCTACCTCTGGTGTCTCTACTTCTTTGCTGCCTCTGCTGCCTTACTGCCTTTGGTGCCTTCTTAGCTGCATTCTTTGTATCTACTACATTTGTTGCCTCTTTACATTCGCTGCCTCTCTACTTTGTTGCTTCTCTACCTTTGCTTCTTAGCTTCATTCATTGTCTCTCTTCTTTTGCTGATTCTCTACCTTTGTTACATTCGATGCCTCTACTCCTCGTATTCGTTTCTTCTTAGCTGCATTTAATTCTTTGCTGCCTCTGCTGATAGTATAATGCTACTCCTTGCCTCTCTACTGCTCCTCTGGCTCTCTTTTATGCTTTCTTACTGCATTGTTGCATGATCTTATCCTTTTCCTTATTGCCGGTTCTTCTCTGCTCCTTTTCCTTAGTGATAGTTCAGGTGTTTCTCCTTTGTGCTCCTTTTCCATCATTGACAATATTTCCAACACCTTCCACATTTCAAGTTTTGATGAATTCCATTTTCAAACCCTTCCTTAGAAAATTTGTGTTAGTATTTTTTGATGATATACTAATCTACAACAAGCCTTGGAAGGATCATGTTCAACATGTTGACAAGGTGCTTAAAATATTGGAGGAGAAACAATTATATGCAAAAACCTCCAAATGTTTCTTTAGAGTACAAGAGGTGGAATATTTGGATCATATTGTATATCATGGGGGTGTTAAGGTAGACCCTGAAAAAATTAAATCCATTAAGGAATGGAAAATACCTACAACCATAACGCATCTTCAAGGATTTCTAGGGTTAATAGGGTATTATTGCAAGTTTTTTAAGAATTATGGGAGAATATCGGCACATCTAACATCATTACTGAATGAAGATGCATTTTATTGGACTCGAGAAGCAACTAAGGCCTTTGAAAATCTTAAAGAGGAGATGTGCCAAGCACCAGTCTTAGTTATGCCGGACTTCACAATTTTTTTATTGTGGAATGTGATGCCTTAGGAAATGGAATTGGCATGGTTTTAATGCAAGAAGGAAGACCCATTTCTTTTGAAAGTCGTCCAATCAAAGGAAATTATTTACATAAACCTATTTATGAGAAGGAAATGTTGAAAATACCACATGCACTAAAGAAATGGCGACCTTACCTAATGGGAAGAAAATTCAAGGTAAAAACATATCATGATAGTCTTAAATACTTTTTGGAACAAATATTATCTTCAGAAGAGTAGCAAAAATGGGTCACAAAGATGTTGGGTTATTACTTTGAAATCATCTACAAAAAAGAGAAGCAAAATTTTGTTGCATATGCACTCTCAAGAAAGGATGAGGATGTGGAAGCATTGCTTTGTGCCATTTCTATTATCCAACCTAAGTGGATAAATGAAGCAAGGGATGAATGGAAGAATTATTAAGAGGTGTGGGCACTCATTCAAAATTTGTAGCAAGATCCTAGTACATCCGAAACATCTAGTTGGAAAAATGATTCATTATGGTACAAAGATAACCTATATCTTTGTAAGAATTCTCAACTTAAACCAAATATTATTTTGGAATTGCACACCTCTCCCTTAGGAGGTCACTTAGGATTTAAAAAAAATTACCACAGGGTGAAGAAGGAATTTTTTTGGAATGGCCTTAAATCTAATATTCAAAATTTTATGGCAGAATGTTTGGTTTGCCAACAAAATAAAGTTGAGATAATTAAGACCCCAGGTTTTTTAGAACATTTATCCATTCCAAGTCAACGTTGGGAGGAGGTTTCAATGGATTTTATCACAGGTTTACCCAATTCTGAAGGAAAGACTGCCATCATGGTGATAGTTGACAGACTTACCAAGTATGCACACTTTTTTGCATTATCTCATCCATTTAAATCCAATACAATTTATATTGCATTTATGGAAACAATTAAAAAGCTACATGGAAACCCAAGGATAATTTAAAGCGACATAGATCCCATTTTTACAGGAAAATTTTGGATGATATTGTTTTCTTGTTTTGGTACTCAATTGCCTAATATCTCATCATATCATCCTCAATCGGATAGGAAAAATGAGATAGTGAAAAAATGTTTGGAAGGATATCTTCGTTGCTTTGTATATGATAAATAGAAACAATCGGTCAAGTGGTTACCTCTTGCTGAATGGTAGTATAACATTTCCTTCCATACTGTAGCAAAACTTTTCCCATTTATGACACTTTATGGATATCATCCACCGTCCATCACATCATCTTTAAGATTAAATTCTAAGGTTCAAGCAGTGGAATATCACATCGAGAATCAACAACAAGTTCTCCAACTCTTAAAGGATAACCTCACTTTGGCGCATAATCAAATGAAACAATAGGTAGATCAACATCATAGCAAAAGAAGTTTTGATGTAAGAAACTGGGTATTTTTACGGCTACATTCATACAAACAAATGTCCCTGAAGCAAGTTAAGAAGAATAATAAATTATCACAAAGTTATTATTGTCCCTACAAGGTGTTGTAAAACATTGGTACTATGGCATACAAACTGGAGCTTCCTGCATCTTCCCGAGTGCACCTAGTTTTCCATGTTTCTTGCTTAAAGAAGGTTATAGGTGACAAACTCCCAGTTCAAACAATATTTCCAAAACTTGAAGAAGAAGGAAAAATTATATTGGAACCTGAAGCAGTAAAAAAAAATAAGAACTCGACAGTTATGAAATTGATCAATTTTAGAGTATCTCATAAAGTGGAAGAACTTACCAGCTGAATATTTGACATGGGAGGATGAGACTTTTATACATAAGCATAAAAAACTACTCAAGCATTGAGGAAAACCCTTTTTTGAAGGAGAAGGGCATGGTAGGTCCCTATAATAATAATGTATCCCATTATATTGTTCATTTATATTGTTGATCTATATTTTCTTCTATTTTGTGAGATGGTTTCATAAAAACAACCTTAATATATGGTCTCACTCATGGAGAAGGTGCAAAAAAACCCATGGCAAGTTGAAGTGCTCAAGGTAATCCATCATCTACAAGACTTCTCAATCCCCTCAAGATGTCAAAATCAAAAAACTCCAACATACTCTCCTTCAATACAACAATGTTCACAATAGAAGGCAAATCCACAAATTCATCAGAGCTCTCATTCTTGCTTGGTTTCTTACCAACGAGTTTCTAACAAGAGAATGCCATATATATATATATATATATATATATATATATATATATATATGTCTTGGTATTTTTCTGCTTCATCTTTTTGAGCTTGGGAGCCTTGTATCCATCGAGTGTAGTTGTATTCATCATGTGAGTAGCAGATGACAAAGTCATTAACCAATCTAGACTATAATCATTCAAATGTGCCATGTAGTTTTCATCAATCAAACAATTCTTGGATTTGAGGTTTCCATGAATGATGGGTGTTTCAAGCCCAATGTGAAGGTGGGAAAGTCCTTTTGCTGGTCCAAAAACAATATTGTCCCTGCAAGCCTAGCTCAAAGAGGGTTTCCCACTTAGAGCATCAACAATACAAAGGATTTTTTTTGCATTATTAAAAAAAAGTAAGGATCAAACCCATAGATCTACAAGATGGGTCATGCATTTGAGCAAGAGATTCATTCTTCCTTCCTACTGGTGGCCCTACTCGGAGCTACCCTACTACTTGGGGCATGTTGGTGGCTTAGGATATGGGATTTTAAGGAGGGTCCTGATCCTATATTTATTTCTTTTGGGGTATCGGGTTGGGGTCTCATTGGTCAAGCCATGCTTATGCATCCTCTCTTTATCAGTGAAGCGATTTTCATTCATTTTAATTATTGGGTTCCCACTATAAAATAAATAAGAGGATTTCAAAGAAATTACATTGAATATAGATCCTAACTTATGTGTGTGTGAGATGAAAAACTCCTTTTAATTCTTCATTTTTCTAATATTTGGTTAGACCTTGACCCCCCAAATATTATTGTTACAATCTGAACCTCAATTTGCAAGTGGAAGAAAATTGTGGATACTTGATAGGTAAAGTGATAGTATTTTCTAATATGGAAAGGATACCTAAATTTCTCAACTATAAACAAACTTATTTGCTATTTTTTCATGCATCATGATATATAGATCCACATTGAGATAGACTGTTTGAATATCATCATGGGTTTAAGAAGTTGGTTCAATTAGTGTTGCATTGTATAGTGTGAGTTTCTTCATGTCATTGTTAAAATTAATATTGTTTTAGATATCATATCAATCCCTTATTTTTCACATTGGAAACAACATAAGTAACTATATTGTGTTCCTCATATAATTATTTTGATAAAGAAGAAATTGAATGGTTTTTTCACAGGTTTATTTACATCATTTTGCATGAACATATGTTGTGTATGCCTTTCAATCTGGAACGTATTGCATTAGAGGGAAAGTCATATTTCCATGTCCTAAAAATCTCTCCAAGTGACCTTGTGCTGCCAAAAATACTCCTATCAACATGACAATTTCACATGGATGATGACTATGAGTATCCCGTCGAAAATGGCAACAAAGGGATCTCAATTAAACATACATGGTGACAATGAGTATCCCATCGAACATGGAAAAAAATGGATTTCAAAAATAAATAAATAAAATCCATGATATAAATTACATCTCACTTCAAGAACAAAATAAGATCCCACATCAAATGTATACATCACAATGTATCTCATAGCAGAGAGACAAAGAAGTACATGATCACACTGCATATACCTCACATCCTGGAGCTATCTGAAGAAAAGGATGCTAAACTGCTGGATCTGGCTATACCATCAATCTCGTGGCATCGAATATCCTGAAATCGACGCTCACTCACTAGATTTTGACAACTCCAACTCCACTTTGAAAAGTGGTTGAAAATCATAAGGCTCAGATGGAAAATGTGACTGCACCGCTGAGCTCGTGTCACCAAGAGGTGCATGATCGACTGTCAATTTGCTGAATTATGACAAAGTGAAAATCTGGGCCTTAGGTAATTTTTTAGATTCCCCCTAGATTAGTCAAAGATGCTGCTCCATAGGGAATCTGGAAATCTGCAACTCAAAACAGGAATCTGATCTCACCATTGGGATCCTTGCAAAATTATGAGAAGAATGAGTATAAGGTTTACCTCATTATGATACCGACGAATTTTGGCCTTCAAGGAATTTGAAAGATTCCCTCAATATTCCTGAGGCTTCTCCTCCACAAGGAATCTAAAAAACCGCTGCTCAAATGGAAAATATGGGCACACCCTCACACTCCCTGTGAAATTCTGGTTAAAATGCATATAAAGTTTACTACATTCTGATACAAGAAAAATTTACCTCCTTGGAAACTTCTGGCATCAAAAGGACAATTTGCATCTCGAAATTCATGCCATTATCCCTGCGTCAGCCTCTTCCTCTGAAAACATTCTCACACTCCTCTGGTCGGGCCTACCTGGGCACACTGGTGAAATGACGGGTTTAAGTAATAATAGGTAGGTGTATTTTACGAAGGAAAGTCGTTGGCATAGTGGTAAAAATGGAGCATTGGTGGAGGAGAGGTCAGGGGGTCAAATCCAAACCCTCCCATAATAGGCGTGCAAATATTTTTTTAAATAAAATGTATTTAAGTTTTGGTGGGACGGACTCGCATTGGGCGGCCTGCGCCAACTCCTCGCCCGTTTTGCAACGATCACATTATATACATATATAACATATAATATATGTTATGGTATGGAATTTGGTTGGTTTGAGGTTCCGTTGTGTGGAGTGGAGAGGGTTCCGCGTGGGCGGGTCCGATCGCGGGTTCAACCCCCGCCAATGTCAGTTGACATACATATATATGGTGTGGGGAGGCCGGGTCCACCTCCGGTGGGCCGCTCCCCATTGCAATAGTTTATGATATGGCATTAAGTGTCGTGGAGTCTGGCGGGGGTTATGGACTGCCAACCCATATATAATATTTTTGTTATATGATATGTGGTGGGGTGGCGGGGGTGGTGGCCCACCACATAATTTTTTAATATTTTTTTTTTATTAAAACAAATAACCATTTTTAAAAATTCCGTAAGAGTCATTTTAAGGAGGTCACAATTTTGCCTAGAAAATAGCCGGAATCCAGTGGCCAGATTTTGGAAAAATTGGGCCTTCTTTTTAGCCTTCCACATGGGCCAAGTCAACCCAAAACTTTGACTCCCTCTAACTTTTGCATATGACCTCGGTTTGACAAACTGTTCACACAGTTGAGATCAGGATGATGAGATATTCAACTTGATTTGGTTTGAGAGCAATCCAAACACTTTTATCTTTGAGCTTTCAAAAGCTCTCTTTGTTCTATGTGTGTCTTTGGAGCCACCTGGATCAATTCTCCCCACTGAGGAGCTTTTGGTCCTCCAAAAGAATCAACAATAATATGCAACAGTTGTGTACTATGTCTGCACCACAAGTGTCTTGAAAAGGTGACCCTTCCATCTCGTTCACCTTTTTTCTTTAGAGCCTTAAGCGATGAGCTGACACCTGCATCCTCTGCAAACCTGTAGTACAATCCATTGCAAATTAAATGCTCAAATTATGAAAAACTATGACCCAAATATTTCCATACTTGTCACAAGTTTACATACTCAGTGGTCAAGTTTACATCAAATGTAAATCACACACCAGCTATCATTACAAGACAAAAACTTCATCATCGCATTTAGAAGTGATGGAAAACACATCATCACTTTTACATAAAATAAATGTATCACACGACTTATAAAACAAGGCCAAAATATCATGGTTGCTTAACAAGTGATGGAAAACACATCATCTATTTTATAGTTAAAAATGCAACATATGATTTACAAACATGGCCATAACATAGTACCACATCTAGAAAAACCATATCTCACTTATCAAAGTGAATGGATCATCTCCCTATGGCACATTTTCTTGTCGAACAACCGTTTCAACCGGTTCACGCACCGATGATTCGTCCTTAAGGTGCTGATCTAGGTGGAGCCTCAAACACGTGGCTTTTTGATGGCCTCTTTGGTTGCACTAGCTGCAAAAGGTCTTCTTCCTCCAAACCTGATGAACCAATTTCTTTCCCTATTGTGGAGAAGGATTTTCGTGCCTCATCCTCCTTTGTGTTTCCATTCTTTTCCAACACTCAACAATGACATGGTTATGTAAACCACAAAAATGAAAAATTTTCTTATGCCATGATTTACGTTCATGATTAGCAACATGCTTATAATCAAAATGAACTTGCGAATATCGGGACTTAATATACCTTCTCTCGTGGTCTTTGGTGCGATCATGGTGATGAGAGCTTCCCTTAGCTCTTTCACTGCTATATGCACTGTCATACAATGATGGTGAAGTGTTCCCATAATTCCCTCTCCTTGATGGTTTCAACAATGTCGTGGAGGCTTATGACACCTTCGAACATCCTCTTTCAGTGTATCCCAAACCCACGTAGTGAGGTCTCCGCACAACCTCCAATGTATGAGTTATGCCTTGGCCATGAATGCCAAGTCCCCCTCCTTTGTAACCGATCTTGGTGAGGAGTCTCATGCTGGTTCCTATAATGGGTATCTCCACACTTCCAATCGAAATGATATCATGTGAAGGTGAAACTGAAGAGAAATCAACATTGTTTACCTCAATCATCGATTTTGAAACAGGTGAAGAAGGCTTCTCTAAGCCTTCGTTACACTTCACTTCCTCCAAGACGTCTGTCATGGCTTGTAGCTGAAGCTGCAATTATTGCTTCTCCTCCTTCTCTTTCTGTAGGAGTGTTTTCAAGGCCTCATGATCTGCTTGAAGAATTTTTTCGTGGTGCTTCAATTCCTCCAATTCCTTTGTCGTGGTTTGCAATTGAAGCTGCAATCGATGTTTGTCCGCCTTCTCCTCTTGTAGAAGCATTTTCAACTCAGCATTGTCTGCTGCTTGTTTCTCATAATATTCGTACAACATGTCCGATTTCTCAGACACCTTGATCATGGTCTTGTACATGTATTTGACATCCTCCATTTCTCAACTCATCGAACGTGCAACAATGGTTCACTCTTGCAATCCAAATTAGAAAGAAGACCACTTTGATACCACTTCATCCTGGTAATTTTTTTTGATACCCTTTTAACTAAGACCTTTTACTTCGGCTGATGTGTTAGAATTGCATCAAAGAATTAATGAACATAAATTAAAATATCTGCATGTTGTAAAGAAGAGGAAAATAACAAGCATTAACAACATAAGAGATTGATAATAGAGTTTGTCCAAGAGGGACTATGTGTCCGGGACTTGGTGTCAAGATGGTGTAGGCCACTGCATTAAGTGCTGGAAAGAGTGAAGATGTACATGGATGGTATTTTCTCTATCATACTAGGAAAATTCCCTCACGCAGGAGTGGTTATACCTTTGCTCGAGATGTTCCATTATAGGAACTCTCATACACAAAAAGGACTCCTATCAGCATGACAATTTCACATGGATGATGACTATGAGTATCCCACCGAACATGGCAACAAAGGGATCTAAATAAAAAATACATGGTGAAAATGAGTATCCCACCGAACATGGAAAAAAAGGGATATCAAACATAAATAAAACAAATCCATGATAAGAATTACATATCACATCAAGAACAAAACAAGATCCCACATTAAACATCAAAAAAGGATCTATACATCACAATGCATCTCATATCAAAGAGACAAAGAAGTACATGATCACACTGCATATACCTCACATCTTGGAGCTATCTGAAGAAAAGGATGCTAAATTGCTGGATATGGCTGTACCATCAATATCGTGGTGTCGAATATCCTGAAATTGACTGCTCACTCACTGGATGCTGACACCTACAACTCCACTTTGAAAGGTGTCCAAAAAACATAAGGCTCAGATGGAAAATTTGTCTGCATCGCTAAACTCGTGTCACCGAGAGGTGTAGGATTGACTCTTAATTTGCTGAATTATGAAAAAGTGAAAATTTGGGCCTTAGGGAATCTTTAGATTCCCTCTAGATTCCTCAAAGATGCTGCGCCACATAGAATCTGGAAATCGGCAACTCAAAATAGGAATCTGATCTCACCATTGGGATCCTTCTGAAATTCTGAGAAGAATGAGTATAAGGTTGACCTCATTTTGACATCGGTGAAATTTGGCCTTCAAGGAATCTGAAAGATTCCCTCAAGATTCCTAAAGATTCTCCTCCATAAGGAATTTACAAAATCACTACTCAAATGGAAAATCTGGGTGCACCATCGCGCTCCCTATGAATTTCTAGTTAAAATGCATATAAATTTTAATACATTCAGACACAGGAAAATTTTACCTCCTTGGAATCTTCTGGCATCAAAAGGACATTCTACATCTCGAAATTCATGCCATTCTTCCTGCGTCAGCCTCTGCCTCGAAAAATGTTCCTACACTCCTCTGGTCCGGCCTGCCTGGGCGCACTGGTGAAAAGACGAGTTTAAGTAATAATAGGTGGGCGTATTTTACAAAGGAAAGTGATTGGTGTAGTGGTAAAAATGGAGCGTTGGTGGAGGAGAGGTCAGGGGTTAAATTCCGACCCTCCCATAATAGGCATGAGGATATTTTTTTAAATAAAATGTATTTAAGTTTTGGGGAGCTGGACCCGCATTGGGTAGCCCACCCCAACTCCCCGTCGATTTTTCAATGGTCATGTTATATAAATATATAACATATAATATATGTTATGGTATGGCATTTGGTTGGTTTGAGGCTCCTTGTGTGGAGTGGGAGAGGCTGTTGCGTGGGCGGGGCTAGCCATGGGTTCAACTCCCGCTAGCGTTGGTTGATGTTGGAACGGGGTCTCCTAACAAGCTACGAAACCAGTCCATTTTGGTTATTTTTGTTATATTTAGTATAGCGTAGGGGTTTTGGGGTGGGTCAAAGCCTCGAAAGCATTGTAATGGGGTTAAAGGGTAAACTAGGGGTCTGAAAACCATGGGTTGCAGACCATATGAATGTTAAAGCTAGATTGTTATAAATAGAGAGACATTTTGTATTGTAAGAAGTAGGATTTGATGAGCTATTGACGCAATCTATTGTGTAAGCGATCTGTTGGGGTTTTTGGGGAATGGACTCCTGCTGGCTGTGTGCGCGGAGATCTTAGTCCAGCTGTGTGCGGACCTTGCTGCTGTGTGCGTAGGTTGGGAAGGGAATTGTAAGGGTAACGAATGAATGAATATGCAGGATTATTAGATCTAAATCTGTGAGTACTATTGAATGGATTGCTGATAAGTACTGTGTTATGAATTTCTCTGTCTTTGCGCTGCGAAGATCTGTATATTGAATGATTGGATCTATTCTGCTTTGATTATATCATGCTGCGAAAGTCTGTGTATTCAATTAAATCTAGATCTCTTCTGTTCGGGTTATGTAATGTTGTGTTGATGTTATGAAAAGCATATAATTGTAGATCTAGTGCACATGGATGCAATTGGATACATATTTGACCCTGCACAGAGATGAGTTAATTTGAACAGAACACAGCCCTGCTTGCCTTACCCTTCCTTTCTCAAGGTGCGGAAACCTAGTTCCAACACCCACCCATACTACTTTGGGTGAGACTGTGACCTGCGCAAGCAGGTCACTGCCGAAAGGGCTAGTAGTATAGAGGTTTGTTGGCAAACCTTGCACACGAAACCTGGGTCAAGACCCTCAAGCCAACAAATGGTTCCGTTGCCGGGACCAGAAGAGATCTGAGAAAGGGATCAGGTAGTGGCATTAGATATCTAGCGTAGGGCTAAATGAGCCAAGGTACAGTGCAGAACAGTGAGAACTATCGGAACATGCGAGAGGAAGATCGCCCTGCCCATAGTCCGTCGATACCTACATGAAGTTCATAAGCCACCCCGACGCTAGGGCCTCAGGAAGGTAAACCGGAGGAGCCCATGGCGACAAACTTAAAATTACCCACCTTTAAAGGAGTAGTCGATGAGGACCTCGAATGATTCTGGTTCGTGGCTGATTCGGTATAGACGGTGCAAGGGGTGGTAAGTGATACTGTAAAAAGAGCGCAGCTATCCTTGGCTTTTGAGGAAAGGGCGCCGGATTGGTATATGTGGTACATATCCCAAAACAGGAGTGGAACACTTCAAAATATTAAGGATGCCCTAAAACAATAATTCTGGAAACCAAAATCCTATTCCCAACTGGTATCAGAAGTAAAAGACTTCAAGCAGGGGGCATCTGAGTCAGTCTGGGAGGCTGATCAGTGATTAAAGAAAGCAATCCGGGAAGGCGAGTTCAAGTACGATGAAAAACAACACACAGAATGGTTTATCGCTATGCTCCTACCACACTTGCGTACGCCCATGGGCCATCAGACTTTTGTATCACAAGAAAAAGCCTTGGAAATTGCCATGAAACTTGAAGCGGCACCTAAGGATGACACAAGGGAAGGCGTACAGAAAATTCAGGAGTAGCTCAGGGCCATGTACATGGAAATATAGAGCTTACGGATGGAACGAGGGAAGGGGGTAACCACAGACCTTTGGTGCGAGGATTGCTGGGTGGAGGGACTGCATGATACAACCCAGTGTCCGCAGGTCAATAGAGGTGAATTGAAGCAACAATGGTGCAGGTTCTACCGATATATAGGACTTGATGAGAAAAAATTCCACACATGTGACTTACTAGTAGATTGGGGAACCCTCTAAAGGGTACAATCTGATCCTGCCTCTCCGAGATCCCCCACAAGATTTGGTGGCTCCCCTGCACGGGGCAGGGGGGGTGGGGAGGAAGCGCTGGATGAGGACAAGGCCAACTGATTTGCTACAACTACGGAGAGGTAGGTTACTTCGCCTGGGACTTCTCAAATCCCACTAGGCAGACCTGTAAATACTTCTGACAGTTGGACCATGAACTCGAAGACTGCCCAATTTTTCTAACAAAGATGAAGGACAAACAGTCTACTCCCACATGAAATATACAGAGAGCCAAAACGGAGCTAAGGAGCATAACGTGTAGCATGGTCACCCAGAAAGCAAGAGAGGAGCTTTCTGTTCGGAAGGAACCAGCTCCCAGGAAGCAGGAATCACTGGGAGCCCCTGCGCAGCTGCCAGAAGAAGAAGTTGAAACCTTTTTCAGGGCATGCTTGAAGCTCCTATGCAACCTGTAGGCGGGAGAAAGTCTTCAAGTATTACTGCAGGACTACGTAGCTCAACCCAGCATAACGACTGAGGTTAAGGAAGTACACAAGTTACACAGCTATAAAAGGCGCACCGGGAGAGAGATGCACTTGACTGCACAGATTGGTGACTATGAGATAGATCAGGTTATTCTTGATCTTGGATCTGATGCGAATGTCTTACCAAAACAAACCTGGCAATGAATGGGAGAACCTAAACTAGACTAGTCCACCATCTAGCTATGAATGGCGAGTCAATAAAAGATCATCCCTATGGGATGGTTGCCAATGGTTATGGTTGATGTCGCAGGAGTAAAGGTCCTAGATGAATTTAAGGTCATAGAAATTGTGGAAGATATGGACCCCTGTCCTGCACTCCTGGGGATATACTGGGCTATCAACGTAGGAGGTGTCATTAATCTAAGAAAACGCAGCATGATGTTTGAGAAGAATGGGACACTTGTAATAGTACCATTGGATCCCGCTGAGGGCGCACGGTATACCGAACCAGCATATGAAGAAAAGGAGCTCGATCACATCTACAAGATGACAGCATAGGACGAGGACCAAGATAATCCTGCAACAGGTGGAGTATTCAACTGGGAGAAGAATAGGGAGTACTTTTCTGATCCAGATGAGGAACTTGAGAAGTGGCAGACCCAATTACACGATGCTTCAACCCTACGATGCCCTCGGATTGCAATGACTCTCTACTGCATCACTTCGGAGGTAAGGGACCTTCCCCACTTTGATGGGTCTAGTACTGTCCAGGACTTCATAAGAACATCAGAAGCTAGGGTGCCCAAGGATCAACGACTCTGGGCGCTCAATCTGGTGCTACGCGGCACACATGATTGATGGTGGCATACCCACAAGAAAACATTCGCGGACTAGGA
This sequence comes from Pinus albicaulis, assembly GCA_034641835.2. NCBI lineage: Eukaryota > Viridiplantae > Streptophyta > Pinopsida > Pinales > Pinaceae > Pinus > Pinus albicaulis. The sequence goes on from CM076572.1 coordinate 1,234,239,045, forward strand.
GATGTGTCGAGATAGGATGGTGCTGCGATTCACACCCTCTGCTGATGTGCCCACGAAGATATTCCTGGGGCCCAGAGATCCACGTGCGCATCTACGTATATGGACAACCAAGTGGGCTGACCGAACCCCAGACGAGTGGATCCATCTGTTTATACATGCTCTGGGCTCCATCCCCACTACTTGGTACTTAGATGCCGAATTAAATCAGCGGACCCGCCATTTGGAAATATTAAAAGAGGACTTCCTCAAAACATTCAGACTCATTGGGGGAACAGAAATGCTTGATGAAGCCCTGCAAGACATTGATGCATTTGTCTTTAAGAAGCCTCACCCTCACACCCCACTGGTCGTTCTAAAATGGGAGGCCTAGATGCAAGACATAGTCAACTACCAGAGCTTGGTGATTAATGAGAGGAATATAACCCACTGTTGTGGAGGTAAATCCCCTCTGCGGATAGAGGCGATCCCTACTGGCCTAGATCGGGTCTAGCAACAATCGTATCATGCTAAGGTGCAAGTTCCTAATTGCAATAGACCAAATTGCGAAGAAGGCCTACCTCAAGTCCAACGCTATTGTTCGTAGAGAAGATCGCGTTCCCGTCTCCTTGCTCCGGCAGATCACAATTCTCTCGCTTGTCGCGATTAAACACCTGCACACACAAGAAACATGAAAAACACAAGCGTAAAACCCAATATATGTAATTATGTATCAGTCAGAGAAGACATAACTCATGATCATAATGAACAATACGAGTGGAACCATAACCAAAGTCGCTTATCATTAATTCATACAAAGGAAAATACAACCTGGCTCTGACGCTGAATCCTCCTTCGACGGGTCGTCAGCGGAATACGTCTCGGTAAAGATTGTCAAGGATAGGGACACGCCTCTCTCTTCGATCGTCAATCTCCTTGCTATAGATTTGGCTCTATGAGGGCTATTGCAGCATTCTTTAGGCTATGAAGGCTCTTGGAGACTGTTGAGTCTCAAATCTGCATCTTTCTTATACACCTTTCTAGACCTTTTTCATTCACTTGAACCCTCTAAGTTGTCAATATCATTGCATATCAATTGTAAAAGAGCATCTAAAATGGTTTTTAACTATGTTTTGTGTTTGCTGTTTGATTTAGATTTTTGCTCATTTAGCTGCGAAATCTTGTCACTTTCCGCAGTTGCTGCAACTTTCCGCAGCCATTTTGTGAAAGTCTATGTTACAGGTGTCTTCAGGCAATTCGAGCCACATGGGCAAGTCAGAAATGATGTGGACATGGATCGTGTCCTATTGGCTCGGGCAAATTCATCTAAGGAGGCTGCGGTCAAAGGTGGCCAAGTGGAAGTCAACCGTAGAGTCCCACGGTGACAAGACTTTGTTTTTCGTCACGTGAAGATTTATATGGCCGTTTCTACGTTGCGGGAGACACATCAACACCTGTACACGGCTCCATAAGCCGAATCCAACATCCACTCTTCATAGATTTACTCCTCACCGCGGCCATGACGCTGGATCTCTGGACGTGATGGTTCACGTGTCTCTATCAGCACAAAATTTAGGGAATTAGTTATATCACCTTTGTTATAAATAACGCGTTTGCATACGCATAATAGTTAGCCTCCATATAGCTCTGTAATGTAATTGCGTTGCCACTGTGTTGTAATATCATTTCTCTGTTATGACTGCATTTTAATATATGAGAAGACTCTGTTTCCAAGTGTAATTCGTATTTGAAGGTTGTTGCTGAGGTTGGTGCAGAGGGCCCCTGCACACGCTGAGGTTTTGTGCATTACTATATAGTTTCTTGTTTCGTTTCTTTAAATTCATTGTGCCATAATCATTCATGTGTTTATACATTGCATTTTTCATGGTATTTATGCTTCATCTCTGTTTATAATCTTTCATGCTTTACATTTTACTTATGTCCATAATCTTTCATGTTTTATGTTGTTGTTAACTAATCAGTGTTCTTGTTTCAGATTACAAATAGGCAGCCCGGGCATTTGCATATCTTTTGACTAATGATATGGAATCAATATTGTTCTGTTGCTAATTTATTTTTCTTAGTTTTTGTTTAATTCCAGTACTGATTTGTTTATTTCAGTCTTGCACATTTGTTTCAGTAGTTAGATTTAGATATATTAAATTGCTCATGTCATTTTTAGTTACCTCCGAAAGCCACAGCTGGACTGATGGTGAGGGATTGAAGTATGAGTGTGTAGTTTGATATTAGTTTACTTTCTGCAAGTTAGATATATTAAATTACTCATGTCATTTTCAGTTACCTCCGAAAGCCACAGCTGGACTGATGGTGAGGGATTGAAGTATGAGGGTGTAGTTTTATATTAGTTTACTTTCTGCAAGTTAGATATATTAAATTTCTCATGCATTTTCAGTTACCTCCGAAAGCCACAGCTGGATTGATGGTGAGGGATTGAAGTATGAGTGTGTAGTTTGATATTAGTTTCTTTTTCTGCAAATTAGATATCAGATTGCTCAAGTTGTTTATGGTTACCTCCGAAAGCCATAGCTGGACTAATGGTGAGGGATCAGAATATAAGTTGATGTAATTTGATTTAGATTTACATTGTTGCAATTCTTGGATTTCTTTAAGCATAGTTTCTTTTGTGTTTAGACAGCAGCAAGGATAATTTGGTTTTTATGCTCAATAGTTCACTGTTTGATTTATTAGGCTAGCAACACATTTTCATTTCCTTTCAAGTTTTGTCATTGTATGTTTCAAATTCCCTTTTAAGTTTGAAGTTGTTAAATCATAATAAACGATATCATTGCCTTGAACAATCATAACCAAACTTGTTTTTATTTTAGAATTTCCATCTCACATTAGAAAACCAAAAACGACATAAAGGTAAGAAATAGGTTATCTTGCAAATATAGTGCGCCACACTTCATCAGCTTACGAATCCCGGATTGATAAATTAATGTAGCAATTTAGGACACATTAAATTGACCAAACATTTTGGCGCCGTTGCCGGGGAAGTGTAACTAGGTAGCCAATTTCTTAAAAAAAAAATAATAATAAAAGAAGGGAAAACTTGATAACTTCTTGAAGTATACTCTCCTCTTGCACCTAGTGTGATCTGGAGGATCAGAAAAGAGAGTTATTGGTTTATTAATTTCTTAAGTATGCTCTCTTCTTGCACCTAGTGTGACCTGGAAGATCAGAAAGAGAATTATTAGCCCAACTTTTAAAAATAAAAATAAAAAATGACATGCATAGAGCAAGAGATTCTAGGGTAAGGTTTATAGCTAAAGCCAAGAGTTCGATTTCCACAACTCCATCTTCTTCAAGGCATAGACAAGATTCACCACCATCTACCCCTAGCCTTAAGATTTTTGGAATTCAAGGAGCAGCTGAATTAGAGGATTCTCCTATACCACCTACCAAATCTCATTTAGAAAAGGAAGAGACTCCCTCTTCAAAGATGCAAAACAATATGTCAAAAGGTGTGACAGCTGCCAAAGAGTAGGGAAACCTACCCTTTCAAATTAAATGCCATTGCAAACACAGGTACTCATTGAACCCTTTGAAAAATGGGCTTTAGATTTCATTGGACCTATTAATCCACCATCTAAGCAAAAGAAGTATATATTGGTTTGTACTGATTATGTTACTAAATGGGTGGAAGCCAAAGCATTAGTGTCTGCTACTGAAAATTCAGTTGTTAATTTTTTTATGAGGATATTTTTACTTGCTTTGGTGTTCCAAGAGAAATTGTGACAGATCAGGGAAGCCAATTCACATCCAACCTGGTGGAGAAGCCGATGGAAGAATACAAAATCAAGCACAGAATATATACTCCTTACCATCCACAAGAAAATGGTCAAGTGGAGTCTACAAACAAAGTTCTCGAAAGTATTATCACCAAAACTGTTCATCTACACAGAAGAGATTGGGCAGAAAGGCTTCCTGAAGCCTTGTGGGCCTACAGAACTACATGGAGAAATACAACAAGACATTCTCCCTATGAACTTGTTTATGGGAAAGAAGTCTTGCTCCCCATTGAGTTCCAAGTCAAGACCTTCAAGATAGCAGTTCAGTTGGGGATGGACTTATCAAAAGCCCAAAAGCATAGAATGGAGCAGTTGAATGAGCTAGATGAGATCAGACAAGAGGCAATTTTAAGAACTGATCTAGTTCAATATCAAAGAGCTAAATGGCATGAAAAGTACATCAAAGAGAAGAAGTTTCAAGAAGGAGATTGGGCATTGTTATTTGATTCCAAGTTTAAATATTTTCAAGGAAAATTTCAGACTCATTGGCTTGGGCCATATGAGATTGATAAGATCTTTAGCAATGGAGCGGTAAGAATCAAGACCATTGATGAGTTTAAAACTCCTCTTATTGTGAATGGCCACAGATTGAAAGTTTATCATAAGCCACTCTCAAAAGAGGAATTTGTCAAAATGTTTCAAGAAAATTCTGCAATCAGGCTGGTACAGAAGAATTCTTCTTCTCCATCAGCCTAGCTTTTGTTCTTTTCAGTTAAAAAATAAAAAAATAAAAAAATAAAAAAATAAAAAAATAAAATAAAATAAAATAAAATAAATAAAATTGTATAAGCCTGAAAACCAATCACTGATTGGCAGTCTTATACAGAAAATATAGGGTGAAAATCAGGAACACCTGACACTCTATATTTTCCAAAAAAAAATCTGTTTTTCATTTCACAAGTTTTGTGACCACCCACTCCATTCCATTCCACTTCATTCCACTTCATTTCACTCCACTTCATTCCATTTCACTTCATTTTATTTATTTCATTCAATTTCATCAATAAAATTCTCTTTCATGACTATTTCCATTTAGTCAATTGTCATCCGTTCATTTCCATTCATCTAAATAATAGCTGTGTCAGTTTCCGCAGCTGACATCTGTTTCCGCAGCTGACACCAGTTTCCGCAGCCAGAAGCAGATTCCGCAGCTACCACTCTGTTTTTCAAAGGAATGTACAGCCAGATGTTATTTCCATAATCATGAAATCAAATGCAGGTATGAGGACCAATTATGAAGACATGGGGCATTCAAGATATCAATGAGGAGCAACTAATTGAAGACCAAGGAAAAATGGCAAGAATTCCAAGGTATGAGTAAAAATTTATTTCAAATGGCATTTAAAACACATTTTTACATAGTTATGAACCATAAGCTCCATTATGTGCAATGATTATATTGAAAAACTCCGTAACCACTCCATGATCTCCATATGATCCTCCCACAATCCTTGTATTCATTCTCAAACGGTCCCATAATTAAACCTCCGATCTTCACTCAAACTCCGATCCTCCACCTGTGATGATGAAACGTAGTTGATTTGACTACGACTTCTTTCAACCGCATAAAATCCGTAGCCGTTGTATAAACGTGCTTACATTTATTTTGCAGCCACCAAATTTTAAAACACTGCCAGATGTGTTATACTCCTCCTATTGTTCTACTAATCTCACAGTCGTATTTCCGCCGTGCTCACGTAACCCTTCTCTGTTCCGCTTCACCCCATTTCGTTCTCTGTTACGCTACAGTCTGTATACCCACTCTCTGATATCTACCTACAGTCATCGTGCTCATTTCCGTTCATTCAACCGTCCTACTTCCATTGAATCCTCCTCACGCAGGCAAGTTTTTAAAGAGCAGAAAGAAGGATGGGTAAATTGTTGAGAGCAGAACCAGAGGGACCTAAATTCATGGAAGGATATCCGCAAGTCAGGGATATATTGAAGAAGGAAAAGTGGCTGCGGTTTATCCAAAAGTTTAGAGGCTACCATAAAGAGGTGACAAAAGCATTTGCAAGGTCTTTCAATGGCCTGGAGGTAGAGATTGGAGACCTTAAGTTCACGGTGAATGAGGCATCTATAGCATCTGCCACAGAACTTCTTCAAGAGGGTGAACGATGGTTTAAGAACAAAAGCATTAGTGATGAAGCTTGGAGAGTAATTCTACATAACCCAGGTATGGACATAACTATTTTTAAAAAGAGGAATTCCTGTTCATGCTTTGAAAGAGGAATGGGCTACTTTGTTGCTGGTTGTTCAAAAATTCATTACTTGTGAAGGCCGTTTTGGGTCCATGTATATGTACCATACCAGATTGCTGATGAATTTTCTAGATAATCAAACTCTCAATCTCCCATATTTTCTATTAAATAGTTTGAAGAAAATGTCTGTGACTGTTCAAAAGCATTTGGGAGATGTAGAACCACATCTATATCACCACGGTCTTGTAAAAATTTTGATTGAAAAAGAGTTAAAGGAGAAGAAAGACACATGGGAAAAAATTTTGATTAGAAATTTCTTTGAGGAACCTCAGGAAATTCCTGAAGGTAGCACATCAAGAAGGAGTAGGAGAAAAAGAATAAATGATGAAACTCAAAGTACTCCTACTACTACAATTGAAAGAACTAGTAGGGAAGAGAGACTGTCAAAAAGGAAGAAGAAAGAAACCAAGGGTAAAAAGCCAATAACATCAAAAGAGAGAAAAAGTATTGAGGCTATGCATCAAACCCCTTCTTCCGAAGAAGATCATCAAGTGTTATCTGAGAGACTAGTTCACCTTCAAGAACAGTCATATATGGCCAAGAAGAAAGGGAAAGGAAAACAAAAGCAAAAAGACAGTGGTCCACAGCGTGTGAGAAGAAGTTCCAGGCTTAAGGGGAAGTTGAGAAAAACACAAACGAAAGGACCCCATTTTATTGATTTGGGAGAAGAAACATCTGAACAATCCCCAGCTGGCCATATTCCATCTCACTCTCAGTCAGACAGTGAACCTAGTTCATTTCATTCTCAGTCAGACATTGAACATAGTCCATCCCATTCTCAGCCAGATGTTAATGTGAGCCCTTCTCAGCCAGATTTTGAAGACAACTCTCCTTCACGGCATTTTGGGGACAACCCAATAAAAATGACACCTGATATAGACCCCAAGCAGCAAGAAGTATATGATTATATAGAATCTTTAGAAAAAGCAGCTACAGGTCCCAGTACTTCGTCCATTCAGCCTCACATATCAAAAGATGATCTAGTCCAATCACTGAAACAAGAAGTCTTTGAGTTAGAGCTTTTAAATAGACACATTAAAAATGAAAATGAGACATTGAAGGAACAAAGAAAATTGGACAAAATCATTCATGATAATACCATGCTACATCTGGGACTATGGCAGAAGAAGAACATGAAATTGAAGAAGAAATGCCAGAAGTTAAGCAGAGCACTGATTAATATCAAATTCAGATGCTTGATGAAAAAGCCCAGGATGTTAGCAGCACCAAGGAAAAGGAGGAGAGGACTGGATGTACTGGCTGAAGTGTCAAGGCATATGAATTGAAGAAGGATTATCAAAATTTTAGTTGCATGAGGACATGCAACACCTTCACAGTGGGGGTATGTTGAGTCTCAAATCTGCATCTTTCCTATACACCTTTCTAGACCTTTTTCATTCACCTGAACCTTTTAAGTTGTCAATATCATTGCATATCAATTGTAAAAGAGCATATAAAATGGTTTTTAACTATGTTTTGTGTTTGCTGTTTGATTTAGATTTTTTCTCATTTAGCTGCGGAATCTTGCCACTTTCCGCAGCTGCTGCAACTTTCCGCAGCCATTTTGTGAAAGTCTATGTTACAGGTGTCTTTAGGCAATTCGAGCCACATGGGCAAGTCAGAAATGATGTGGACATGGATCGTGTCCTATTGGCTCGGGAAAATTCAGCTAAGGAGGCTGCGGTCAAAGGTGGCCAAGTGGAAGTCAACCGTAGAGTCCCATGGTGACAGGACTCTGTTTCTCGTCACGTGAAGATTTATATGGCCGTTTCTGAGTTGCGGGAGACACATCAACACCTGTACACGGCTCCATAAGCCGAATCCAACATCCACTCTTCATACATTTACTCCTCACCGCGGCCATGACTCTGGATCTCTGGACGTGATGGTTCACGTGTCTCTATCAACACAAACTTTAGGGAATTAGTTATATCACCTTTGTTATAAATATCGCGTTTGCATACGCATAATAGTTAGCCTCCATATAGATCTGTAATGTAATTGCGTTTCCACTGTGCTGTAATATCATTTCTCTGTTATGACTGCATTTTAATATATGAGAAGACTCTGTTTCCAAGCGTAATTCGTATTTGAAGGTTGTTGCCGAGGTTGGTGCAGAGGGCCCCTGCACACGCTGAGGTTTTGTGCATTACTGTATAGTTTCTTGTTTCGTTTCTTTAAATTCACTGTGCCATAATCATTCATGTGTTTATACATTGCATTTTTCATGGTATTTATGCTTCATCTCTGTTTATAATCTTTCATGCTTTACATTTTAATTATGTTCATAATCTTTCATGTTTTATGTTGTTGTTAACTGATCAGTGTTCTTGTTTCAGATTACAAATAGGCAGCCCGGGCATTTGCATATCTTTTGACTAATGACATGGAATCAATATTGTTCTGCTGCTAATTTATTTTTCTTAGTTTTTGTTTAATTCTAGTACTGCTTTGTTTATTTCAGTCTTGCACATTCGTTTCAGTAGTTAGATTTAGATATATTAAATTGCTCATGTCATTTTCAGTTACCTCCGAAAGCCACAGCTGGACTGATGGTGAGGGATTGAAGTATGAGTGTGTAGTTTGATATTAGTTTACTTTCTGCAAGCTAGATATATTAAATTGCTCATGTCATTTTCAGTTACCTCCGAAAGCCACAGTTGGACTGATGGTGAGGGATTGAAGTATGAGTGTGTAGTTTGATATTAGTTTACTTTCTACAAGTTAGATATATTAAATTTCTCATGTCATTTTCAGTTACCTCCGAAAGCCACAGCTGGACTGATGGTGAGGGATTGAAGTATGAGTGTGTAGTTTGATATTAGTTTCTTTTTTCTGCAAATTAGATATCAGATTGCTCAAGTTGTTTATGGTTACCTCCGAAAGCCATAGCTGGACTAATGGTGAGGGATCAAAATATAAGTTGATGTAATTTGATTTAGATTTACTTTGTTGCAATTCTTGGATTTCTTTAAGCATAGTTTCTTTTGTGTTTAGACAGCAGCAAGGATAATTTGGTTTTTATGCTCGATAGTTCACTGTTTGATTTATTAAGCTAGCAACACATTTTCATTTCCTTTCAAGTTTTGTCATTGTATGTTTCAAATTCCTTTTTAAGTTTGAAGTTGGTAAATCATAATAAAGGATATCATTGCCTTGAAAAATCATAACCATACTTGTTTTTATTTTAGAATTTCCATCTCACATTAGAAAACCAAAAACGACAAAAAGGTAAGAAATAGGTTATCTTGCACATATAGTGCGCCACACTTCATCAGCTTACGAATCCCGGATTGATAAATTAATGTAGCAATTTAGGACACACTAAATTGACGAAACATTTTGGTGCCGTTGCCGGGGAAGTGTAACTAGGTAGCCAATTTCTTAAAAAAAAACAAAATAATAAAAGAAGGGAAAAATTGATAACTTCTTGAAGTATGCTCTCCTCTTGCACCTAGTGTGATCTGGAGGATCAGAAAAGAGAGTTATTGGTTTAGTAATTTCTTAAGTATGCTCTCTTCTTGCACCTAGTGTGACCTGGAAGATCAGAAAGAGAATTATTAGCCCAACTTTTAAAAATAAAAATAAAATAAAAAAATGACATGCATAGAGAAAGAGATTCTAGGGGAAGGTTTATAGCTAAAGCCAAGAGTTCGATTTTTACAACTCCATCTTCTTCAAGGCATAGAAAAGATTCACCACCATCTACCCCTAGCCTTAAGATTTTTGGAATTCAAGGAGCAGCTGAATTAGAGGATTCTCCTATACCACCTACCAAATCTCATTTAGAAAAGGAAGAGACTCCCTCTTCAAAGATGCAAAACAATATGTCAAAATGTGTGACAACTGCCAAAGAGTAGGGAAACCTACCCTTTCAAATGAAATGCCATTGTAAACACAGGTACTCATTGAACCCTTTGAGAAATGGGCTTTAGATTTCATTGGGCCTATTAATCCACCATCTAAGCAAAAGAAGTATATATTGGTTTGTACTGATTATGTTACTAAATGGGTAGAAGCCAAAGCATTAGTATCTGCTACTGGAAATTCAGTTGTTCATTTTATTTATGAGGATATTTTTACTCGCTTTGGTGTCCCAAGAGAAATTGTGACAGATCAAGGAAGCCAATTCACATCCAGCCTGGTGGAGAAGCCGATGGAAGAATACAAAATCAAGCATAGAAGATCTACTCCTTACCATCCACAAGAAAATGGTCAAGTGGAGTCTACCAACAAAGTTCTCGAAAGTATCGTCACCAAAACTGTTCATCTACATAGAAGAGATTGGGCAGAAAGGCTTCCTGAAGCCTTGTGGGCCTACAGAACTACATGGAGAAATACAACAGGACATTCTCCCTATGAACTTGTTTATGGAAAGGAAGTCCTGCTCCCCATTGAGTTCCAAGTCAAGACCTTCAAGATATCAGCTCAGTTGGGGATGGACTTATCAGAAGCCCAAAAGCATAGAATGGAGCAATTGAATGAGCTAGATGAGATTAGACAAGAAGCAATTTTAAGAACTGATCTAGTTCAATATCAAAGATCTAAATGGCATGACAAGTACATCAAAGAGAAGAAGTTTAGAGAAGGAGATTGGGCATTGTTATTTGATTCCAAGTTTAAAGATTTTCAAGGAAAATTTCAGACTCATTGGCTTGGGTCATATGAGATTGACAAGATCTTTAGCAATGGAGCGGTAAGAATCAAGACCATTGATGAGTTTCAAACTCCTCTTATTGTGAATGGCCACAGATTGAAAGTTTATCATAAGCCACTCTCAAAAGAGGAATTTGTCAAAATGTTTCAAGAAAATTCTGCAATCAGGCTGGTATAGAAGAATTCTTCTTCTCCACCAGCCTAACTTTTGTTCTTTTCAGTTAAAAAAAATAAAAAATAAAAAATAAAAATTGTATAAGCCTGAAAACCAATCACTAATTGGCAGTCTTATACAGAAAATATTGGGTGAAAATCAGGAACACCTGACACCCTATATTTTCCAAAAAAAATCTCTCTTTCATTTCACAAGTTTTGTGACCACCCACTCCATTCCATTCCACTTCATTTCACTCCACTTCATTCCATTTCACTTCATTTTATCTATTTCATTCCATTTCATCAATAAAATTCTCTTTCATGACTATTTCCATTTAGTCAATTGTCATCCGTTCATTTCTATTCACCCAAATAATAGCTGTGTCAGTTTCCGCAGCTGACATCTGTTTCCGCAGCTGACACCAGTTTCCGCAGCCAGAAGCAGATTCCGCAGCTACCACTTTTTTTTTCAAAAGAATGTACAGTCAAATGTTATTTCCACAATCATGAAATCAAATGCAGGTATGAGGACCAATTATGAAGACATGGGGCATTCAAGATATCAATGAGGAGCAACTTATTGAATACCAAGGAAAAATGGCAAGAATTCCAAGGTATGAGTAAAAATTTATTTCAAATGGCATTTAAAACACATTTTTACATAGTTATGAACCATAAGCTCCATTATGTGCAATGATTGTATTGACAAACTCCATAACCACTCCATGATCTCTGTACAATCCTCCCACAATCCTTGCATTCATTCTCAAACGGTCCCATAATTAAACCTCCGATCTTCACTCAAACTCCGATACTCCACCTGTGATGATGAAATGTGGTTGATTTGACTACGGCTTCTTTCAGCCGCATGAAATCCGTAGCCATTGTATAAACGTGCTTACATTTACTTTGAAGCCACCAAATTTTAAACACTGCTGGATGTGTTATACTCCTCCTATTGTTCTATTAATCTCACAGCCGCATTTCGACCGTGCTCACGAAACCCTTCTCTGTTCCGCTTCACCCCATTTCATTCTCTGTTACGCTACAATCTGTATACCCATTCTCTGATATCTACCTACAGTCATCGTGCTCATTTCCGTTCATTCAACCATCCTACTTTCATTGAACCCTCCTCACGTAGGCAAGTTTTTAAAGAGCAGAAAGAAAGATGGGTAAATTTTTGAGAGCAGAACCAGAGGGACCTAAATTCATGGAAGAATACCGGCAAGTCAGGGATATATTGAAGAAGGAAAAGTGGCTGCGGTTTATCCAAAAGTTTAGAGGCTACCATAAAGAGGTGACAAAAGCTTTTGCAAGGTCTTTCAATGGCCTGGAGGTAGAGATTGGAGACCTTAAGTTTACGGTGAATGAGGCATCTATAGCATCTGCCACAGAACTTCTTCAAGAGGGTGAACGATGGTTTAAGAACAAAAGCATTAGTGATGAAGCTTGGAGAGTAATTCTACATAACCCGGGTATGGACATAACTATTTTTAAAAGAGGAATTCCTGTTCATGCTTTGAAAGAGGAATGGGCTACTTTGCTGCTAGTTGTTCAAAAATTCATTACCTGTGAAGGTCGTTTTGGGTCCATGTATATGTACCATACCAGATTGCTGATGAATTTTCTAGATAATCAAACTCTCAATCTCCCATATTTTCTATTAAATAGTTTGAAGAAAATGTCTGTGACTGTTCAGAAGCATTTAGGGGATGTAGAACCACATCTATATCACCACGGTCTTGTGAAAATTTTGATTGAAAAACAGTTAAAAGAGAAGAAAGACACATGGGAACAATTTTTGATTAGAAATTTCTTTGAGGAACCTCAAGAAATTCCTAAAGGTAGCACATCAAGAAGGAGTAGGAGAAAAAGAACAAATGATGAAATTCAAAGTACTCCTACTACTATAATTGAAAGAACTAGTAGGGAAGAGAGACTGTCAAAAAGGAAGAAGAAAGAAACCAAGGGTAAAAGGCCAATAACATCAAAAGAGAGAAAAAGTATTGAGGCTATGCATCAAACCCCTTCTTCCGAAGAAGATCATCAAGTGTTATTTGAAAGACTAGTTCACCTTCAAAAACAGTCATCTATGGCCAAGAAGACAGGGAAAGGAAAACAAAAGCAAAAAGACAGTGGTCCACACTGTGTGAGAAGAAGTTCTAGACTTAAGGGAAAATTGAGGAAAACGCAAGTGAAAGGACCCTATTTTATTGATTTGGGGGAAGAAACATCTGAACAATCCCCAGCTGGCCATAGTCCATCTCACTCTCAGTCAGACAGTGAACCTAGTTCATTTCATTCTCAGTCAGACATTGAACATAGTCCATCCCATTCTCAGCCAGACATTGATGTGAGCCCTTCTCAGCCAGATTTTGAAGACAACTCTCCTCCACGGCATTTTGAGGACAGCCCAATGAAAACAACACCTGAGATAGACCCAAAGCAACAAGAAGTATATGATTATATAGAATCTTTAGAAAGAGCAGCTACGGGTCCCAGTACTTCGTCCACTCAGCCTCACATAGTACAAGATGATCTAGTCCAATCACTGAAACAAGAAGTCTTTGAGCTAGAGCTTTTAAATAGACACATTAAAAATGAAAATGAGACATTGAAGGAACAAAGAAAATTGGAAAAAATCATTCATGATAATACCATGCTACATCTGGGACTATGGCAGAAGAAGAACAGGAAATTGAAGAAGAAATGCCAGAAGTTAAGCAGAGCACTGATTAATATCAAATTCAGGTGCTTGATGAAAAAGCCCAGGATGCTAGCAGCACCAAGGAAGAGGAGGAGAGGACTGGATGTATTGGCTGAAGTGTCAAGGCATATGAATTGAAAAAGGATTATCAAAATTTTGGTTGCATGAGGACATGCAACACCTTCACAGTGGGGGTATGTTGAGTCTCAAATCTGCATCTTACCTATACACCTTTCTAGACCTTTTTCATTCACCTGAACCTTCAAAGTTGTCAATATCATTGCATATCAATTGTAAAAGAGAATCTAAAATGGTTTTTAACTATGTTTTGTGTTTGCTGTTTGATTTAGATTTTTGCTCATTTAGCTTCGGAATCTTGCCACTTTCCGTAGCTGCTGCAACTTTCCGCAGCCATTTTGTGAAAGTCTATGTTACAGGTGTCTTCAGGCAATTCGAGCCACATGGGCAAGTCAGAAATGATGTGGACATGGATCGTGTCCTATTGGCTCGGGAAAATTCACCTAAGGAGGCTACGGTCAAAGGTGGCCAAGTGGAAGTCAACTGTAGAGTCCCACGGTGACAGGACTCTGTTTCTCGTCACGTGAAGATTTATATGGCCGTTTCTGAGTTGTGGGAGACACATCAACACCTGTACACGGCTCCATAAGCCGAATCCAACATCCACTCTTCATAGATTTAATCCTCACCGCGGCCATGACGCTGGATCTCTGGACGTGATGGTTCACGTGTCTCTATCAGCACAAACTTTAGGGAATTAGTTATATCACCTTTGTTATAAATAACGTGTTTGCATACACATAATAGTTAGCCTCCATATAGCTCTGTAATGTAATTGCGTTGCCACTGTGCTGTAATATCATTTCTCTGTTATGACTGCATTTTAATAAATGAGAAGACTCTGTTTCCAAGCGTAATTCGTATTTGAAGGTTGTTGCCGAGGTTGGTGAAGAGGGCCCCTGCACACGCTGAGGTTTTGTGCATTACTGTATAGTTTCTTGTTTCATTTCTTTAAATTCATTTTGCCATAATCATTCATGTGTTTATACATTGAATTTTTCATGGTATTTATGCTTCATCTCTGTTTATAATCTTTCATGCTTCACATTTTACTTCTGTCCATAATCTTTCATGTTTTATGTTGTTGTTAACTGATCAGTGTTCTTGTTTCAGATTACAAATAGGCAGCCCGGGCATTTGCATATCTTTTGACTAATGACATGGAATCAATATTGTTCTGCTGCTAATTTATTTTTCTTAGTTTTTGTTTAATTCCAATACTGCTTTGTTTATTTCAGTCTTGCACATTTGCTTCAGTAGTTAGATTTAGATATATTAAATTGCTCATGTCATTTTCAGTTACCTCCGAAAGCCACAGCTGGATTGATGGTGAGGGATTGAAGTATGAGTGTGTAGTTTGATATTAGTTTACTTTCTGCAAGTTAGATATATTAAATTGCTCATGTCATTTTCAGTTACCTCCGAAAGCCACAGCTGGACTGATGGTGAGGGATTGAAGTATGAGGGTGTAGTTTGATATTAGTTTACTTTCTGCAAGTTAGATATATTAAATTGCTCATGTCATTTTCAGTTACCTCCGAAAGCCACAGCTGGACTGATGGTGAGGGATTGAAGTATGAGTGTGTAGTTTGATATTAGTTTCTTTTTCTACAAATTAGATATTAGATTGCTCAAGTTGTTTATGGTTACCTCCGAAAGCCATAGCCGGACTAATGGTGAGGGATCAGGATATAAGTTGATGTAATTTGATTTAGATTTACTTTGTTGCAATTCTTGGATTTCTTTAAGCATAGTTTCTTTTGTGTTTAGACAGCAGCAAGGATAATTTGGTTTTCATGCTCAATAGTTCACTGTTTGATTTATTAGGCTAGCAACACATTTTCATTTCCTTTCAAGTTTTGTCATTGTATGTTTCAAATTCCTTTTTAAGTTTGAAGTTGGTAAATCATAATAAAGGATATCATTGCCTTGAACAATCATAACCAAACTTGTTTTTATTTTAGAATTTCCATCTCACATTAGAAAACCAAAAATGACAAAAAGGTAAGAAATAGGTTATCTTGCACATATAGTGCGCCACACTTCATCAGCTTACGAATCCCGGATTGATAAATTAATGTAGCAATTTAGGACACACTAAATTGACCAAACATTTTGGCGCCGTTGTCGGGGAAGTGTAACTAGGTAGCCAATTTCTTAAAAAAAAACAAAATAATAAAAGAAGGGAAAACTTGATAACTTCTTGAAGTATGCTCTCCTCTTGCACCTAGTGTGATCTGGAGGATCAGAAAAGAGAGTTATTGGTTTAGTAATTTCTTAAGTATTCTCTCTTCTTGCACCTAGTGTGACCTGGAAGATCAGAAAGAGAATTATTAGCCCAACTTTTAAAAATAAAAAAAAATAAAAAATGACATGCATAGAGCAAGAGATTCTAGGGGAAGGTTTATAGCTAAAGCCAAGAGTTCGATTTTCACAACTCCATCTTCTTCAAGGCATAGACCAGATTCACCACCATCTACCCCTAGCCTTAAGATTTTTGGAATTCAAGGAGCAGCTGAATTAGAGGATTCTCCTATACCACCTACCAAATCTCATTTAGAAAAGGAAGAGACTCCCTCTTCAAAGATGCAAAACAATATGTCAAAAGGTGTGACAACTGCCAAAGAGTAGGGAAACCTACCCTTTCAAATGAAATGCCATTGCAAACACAGGTACTCATTGAACCCTTTGAAAAATGGGCTTTAGATTTCATTGGGCCTATTAATCCACCATCTAAGCAAAAGAAGTATATATTGGTTTGTACTGATTATGTTACTAAATGGGTAGAAGCCAAAGCATTAGTATCTGCTACTGAAAATTCAGTTGTTCATTTTCTTTATGAGGATATTTTTACTCGCTTTGGTGTCCCAAGAGAAATTGTGACAGATCAAGGAAGCCAATTCACATTCAGCCTAGTGGAGAAGCTGATGGAAGAATACAAAATCAAGCATAGAAGATCTACTCCTTACCATCCACAAGCAAATGGTCAAGTGGAGTCTTCCAACAAAGTTCTCGAAAGTATCATCACCAAAACTGTTCATCTACATAGAAGAGATTGGGCAGAAAGGCTTCCTGAAGCCTTGTGGGCCTACAGAACTACATGGAGAAATACAACAGGACATTCTCCCTATGAACTTGTTTATGGGAAGGAAGTCTTGCTGCCCATTGAGTTCCAAGTCAATACCTTCAAGATAGCAGTTCAGTTGGGGATGGACTTATCAGAAGCCCAAAAGCATAGAATGGAGCAGTTGAATGAGCTAGATGAGATCAGACAAGAGGCAATTTTAAGAACTGATCTAGTTCAATATCAAAGAGCTAAATGGCATGAAAAGTACATCAAAGAGAAGAAGTTTCAAGAAGGAGATTGGGCATTGTTATTTGATTCCAAGTTTAAAGATTTCAAAGGAAAATTTCAGACTCATTGGCTTGGGCCATATGATATTGACAAGATCTTTAGCAATGGAGCGGTAATAATCAAGACCATTGATGAGTTTCAAACTCCTCTTATTGTGAATGGCCACAGATTGAAAGTTTATCATAAGCCACTCTCAAAAGAGGAATTTGTCAAAATGTTTCAAGAAAATTCTGCAATCAGGCTGGTACAGAAGAATTCTTCTTCTCCACCAGCTTAGCTTTTGTTCTTTTCAGTTAAAAAAAAAAAAAAAAAAAAAATTAAATTGTATAAGGCTGAAAACCAATCACTGATTGGCAGTCTTATACAGAAAATATAGGGTGAAAATCAGGAACACCTGACACTCTATATTTTCCAAAAAAAAATCTCTCTTTCATTTCACAAGTTTTGTGACCACGCACTCCATTCCATTCCACTTCATTCCACTTTATTTCACTCCACTTCATTCCATTTCACTTCATTTTATTTATTTCATTCCATTTCATTAATAAAATTCTCTTTCATGACTATTTCCATTTAGTCAATTGTCATCAGTTCATTTCCATTCATCTAAATAATAGCTGTGTCATTTTCCGCAGCTGACATCTGTTTCCGCAGCTGACACCAGTTTCCGCAGCCAGAAGCAGATTCCGCAGCTACCACACTGTTTTTCAAAAGAATGTACAGCCAGATGTTATTTCCATAATCATGAAATCAAATGCAGGTATGAGGACCAATTATGAAGACATGGGGCATTCAAGATATCAATGAGGAGCAACTAATTGAAGACCAAGGAAAAATGGAAAGAATTCCAAGGTATGAGTAAAATTTTATTTCAAATGGTGTTCAAGCACATTTTTATATAGTTATAAACCATAGCTCCATTATATGCAATGATTGTATTGACAAACTCCGTAACCATTCCACGATCTCTATATGATCCTCCCACAATCCTTGCATTCATTTTCAAATGGTCCCATAATCGAGCCTCCGATCTTCACTCATACTCCGATACTCCACCTGTGATGATGAAACGTAGGTGGATTTGACTACGGCTTCTTTCATCAGCATAAATTTCAGCCACATGAAACTCGTAGCCGTTGTATAAACGTGCTTACATTTACTCTGCAGCCACCAAATTTTAAATACTGCCATATGTGTTATACTCCTCCTATTGTTCTATTGATCTAACAGCCGCATTTCCACCGTGCTCACGTAACCCTTCTCTATTCCGCTTCACCCCATTTTTTCTCTATTACGCTACAGTCTGTATACCCATTCTCTGATATCTGCCTACAGTCATCGTGCTCATTTCTGCTCATTTAGTTGTCTTACCTCCGTTGAACCCTCCTCACGCAGAAAATTTTTAAAAGAGCAGAAAGAAGGATGGGTCAGTTGTTGAGAACAGAACCAGAAGGACCTAAATTCATGGAAGGATACCCGCAAGTCAGGGATATATTGAAAAGGGAAAAGTGGCTTCGGTTCATCCAAAATTTTAGAGGCTACCATAAAGAGGTGACAAAAGCTTTTTCAAGGTCTTTCAATGGCCTGGAGGTAGAGATTGGGGACCTCAAATTCACAGTGAATGAGGCATCCATAGCAGCTTCCACAGAACTTCCTCAAGAAGGTGAATGATGGTTCAAGAACAAAAGCATTAGTGATGAAGCCTGGAGAATGATCCTGCGTAACCTAGGTATGGATGTAGCTATTTTTAAAAAGGGAATTCCTGTTCATGGGAATTTCAGGAATGGGCTACTTTGTTTGCTAGTTGTTCAAAAATCCTATCACCCGTGAATGTTGGGTCAATATGTAAATTGACACTGCATTGCTGATGAACTTTCTAGATAACCAGACCCTCAATTTGCCATACTTTTTATTAAATAGTTTGAAGAAGATGTCTGTGACTGTTCAGAAGCATTTAGGGGATGTAGAAACACATCTATATCACCATGGTCTTGTGAAAATTTTGATTGAAAAACAGTTAAAAGAGAACAAGGACACATGGGAACAATTTTTGTTCATAAATTTCTTTGAAGAACCCCAAGAAATTCTTGAAGGTAGCACATCAAGAAGGAGTAGGAGAAAAAGAACAAATGATGAAATTCAAAGTACTCCTACTACTATAATTGAAAGAACTAGTAGGGAAGAGAGACATTGAACATAGTCCATCCCATTCTCAGCCAGATGTTGATGTGAGCCCTTCTCAGCCAAATTTTGAAGACAACTCTCCTCCATGGAATTTTGGGGACAGCCCAATAAAAAAGACACCTGATATAGACCCAAAGCAACAAGAAGTATATGATTATATAGAATCTTTAGAAAGAGCAGCTATAGGTCCCAGTACTTCATCCACTCAGCCTCACACAGTACAAGATGATCTAGTCCAATCACTAAAACAAGAAGTCTTTGAGCTAGAGCTTTTAAATAAACACATTAAGAATGAAAATGAGGCATTGAAGGAACAAAGAAAATTGAACAAAATCATTCATGATAATACCATGCTACACCTGGGAATATGGCAGAAGAAGAACAGGAAATTGAAAAAGAAATGCCAGAAGTTAAGCAAAGCACTAGTTAATATCAAATTCAGATGCTTAATGAAGAAACCTAGGATGTTAGCAGCACCAAGGAAGAGGAGGAGAGGATTGGATGTACTGGCTGAAGTGTCAAGGCATATGAATTGAAGAAGGATTATAAAAATTTTGGTTGCATGAGGACATGCAACACCTTCACGTTGGGGTATGTTGATTCTCAAATCAGATCTTCCTACTCTTCCTATACACCCTTCTAGACCTTTTTCATTCACTTGAACCTTCTAAGTTGTCAATATCATTGCATATCAATTGTAAAAGAGCATCTAAAATGGTTTTTAACTATGTTTTGTGTCTGCTGTTTGATTTATGTTTTGGCTCATTTAGCTGCGGAATCTTTCCACTTTCCACAGCTGCTGCAATTTTCCGTAGCCATTTTGTGAAAGTCTATGTTACAGGTGTCTTCAGACAATTCGAGCCACATGGGCAAGTCAGAAATGATGTGGACATGGATCGTGTCCTATTGGCTCGGGAAAATTCACCTAAGGAGGCTACGGTCAAAGGTGGCCAAGTGGAAGTCAACCGTAGAGTCCCATGGTGACAAGACTCTGTTTCTCAGTACGTGAAGATTTATATGGCCGTTTCTGAATTACGGGAGACACATCAACACCTATACACGGCTCCATAAGCCGAATCCAACATCCACTCTTCATATATTTACTCCTCAACGTGGCCATGATCCTAGATCTCTGGACGTAATGGTTTACGTGTTTTCTATCAGCATAAACTTTAGGGAATTAGTTATATCACCTTTGTTATAAATAACGCGTTTCCATACGCATAATAGTTAGCCTCCATAAGGGGCTCACAGAATGTAATTACGCTGCCACCGTGCCGTAATATCATTTATTATGATCGTATTTTAATATATGAGAAGACTCGTTTCCAAGCTGCACTGTGATTAGCTGCTGTTGCCAAGGTTGGTGCAGAGGGCCCCCGCACACGCTCGAGGTTTTGTGCATTATCAATATAGTTTCTTGTTTCGTTTCTTTAAATTCATCAGGCCATAATCATTCATGTGTTTATACATTGCATTTTTCATGGTATTTATGCTTCATCTCTCGGATATAATCTCATGTTACACATTTATTTCAGTCCACAATCTTTCATGTTTTATGTTGCAATTAATCGATCGTTGTTCTTGATTCGGGGACATAAATAGGGCACTCCGGCATTTGCATATCTTTTGACTAATGACATGGAATCAATATTGTTCTGCTGTTAATTTATTTTTTTTCTTAGTTTTTTGTTTAATTCCGGTATTGCTTTGTTTATTTCAGTCTTGCACATTTGCTTCAGTAGTTAGATTTAGATATATTAAATTGCTCATGTCATTTTCAGTTACCTCCGAAAGCCACAGCTGGACTGAGGGTGAGGGATTGAAGTATGAGTGTGTAGTTTGAGATTAGTTTACTTTCTGCAAGTTAGATATATTAAATTCGTTTATGTCATTTTCACATTCCTCCGAGTTACAATGACCGATGGTGAGGGATTGAAGTATGAGGGTGTAGTTTGATATTAGTTTATTTTTCTGCAAGTTAGATATTAAATTGCTCATGTCATTATCAGTTACCTCCGAAAGCCATAGCGAGACTAATGGTGAGGGATTGAAGTATGAGTGTGTAATTTGATATTAGTTTATTTCTCTGCAAATTAGATATCAGATTGCTCAAGTTGTTTATGATTACCTCCGAAAGCCATAGCGAGACTAATGGTGAGGGGTCAGAATATGAGTTGATGTAATTTGATTTTAGTTTTACTTTACTTGCAATCTTTTCTTTGAGTACAGTTTCTTTTGTGTTTAGACAGCAGCACATTTTCATTTCCTTTCAAGTTTTTTCATTGTATGTTTCAAATTCTTTTTTAAGTTTGAAGTTGGTAAATCATAATAAAGGATATCATTGCCTTGAACAATCATAACCAAACTTGTTTTTATTTTAGAATTTCCATCTCACATTAGAAAACCAAAAATGACAAAAAGGTAAGAAATAGGTTATCTTGCACATATAGTGCGCCACACTTCATCAGCTTACGAATCCCGGATTGATAAATTAATGTAGCAATTTAGGACACACTAAATTGACCAAATAGAGACTAGCTTGAAAAGGGAAATGGAAAGCTTATATAGATGGTGGAAGAGGAGTTGGGATCCCTACAATCATGGGATTTTCCCTATCCTCAAGGAAGCTTCCATGAGAGGTGGAAAACTACTTCCTCTACATGGAAATCTGGAGCTAAACGTCCCAACTCAATTTAGAGACCATTTCAGGAGTTGGTTAAAGTCAATCTTCCGTCATTTATTTTTAAAAAACACCCTTTATTAATTCTGGCATGAGTGCGACTCTGAGACAAAGCGCCAATTGGCATGCCTTCTTTAGAATATTTCCCCCATTGGCGTGGGTATAACATTGGCTAGTTGCGCCAATGATGAAAAGGCTATTTTTAGGGTTTTTCACAAGGATATGTCTTCAGGAAAATGAAAGTCCATGTCTAGGGGAATGTCATGAAAGTGTTTTCAGGTTATGTCACTGCTCACAGGTCACAGAATGAGCCCTCCAATGTGCGAGATGGGGGATTGCAGGGACGGTGACAAATTGCTGTGTAACACCCGCGCAATCTCCTTGTTCTTAAATCTAAAGGGGAACGTGCCATTCTCGGACCATCGTTCTTAAATGTCGATGTGATGCAACCTCTCTGGCTATGCGAGGTTAATATTGGGATAGATGAACACCCTAAATTGGCGAAAATTGGGGACTATTGGGACGAAGGCACTATGGGCAAAGTCGCCGAGCTACTCACGGAGTACCAGGACTTATTCCCTACAAAGTTTTCTGAGCTCAAGGGAATCACGGGGGACCTCGGAATTATGCACATCACTCTAAAGCCGGGGGCACGACCCATCAAGCAGCAGCGCTACCGGTTGAATCCTAAGTATAAAAAAAAGGTCAAAGAAGAGCTGGACAAAATTCTGACTGCCGGTATCATTGAACCAGTTGAACAGTCAGATTGGATCAGCCCAATGGTCATTCAGGAGAAAAAAACAAAAGGAGAAATACATATCTGTGTGGACCTTCGAAAACTAAATGATGCCTGCGTTCATGACCCCTTCCCTACTCCCTTCTCCAATGAAATCTTGGATAAAGTGGGTAGCTAGGAGGCCTATTCCTTCACATATGGATTCTCAGGATACCATCAGATTAGAATTGCACTAGAGGATCGCAGTAAGACCACCTTTGCCACCAAATGGGGCTCCTTCCAGTACACAGTCATGCCCTTTGATCTTAAGAACGTACCTGCTATCTTTTCAAGGGTCATAGTGGCCATGTTCAAAGAATTTATCCATAAGTTTCTAGAGGTTTACTTTGATGACTAGATGGTGTTTGGCTTAGTAAAAGATCATGTCTCGAACTTGCGATTAATCTTGGATGCGTGTCGAAAGCACCAGATCTCCTTGAATGTCAAGAAGTGCATTTTCTGCGTGCCGTTTGGAATCTTGCTGGGTCATATAGTCTGTCGGTAGGGTCTGATGGTTGATCCTGCGAAGATAGCTATAATTATCAACCTGGAATCCCCTACAACGGAGAAACAGTTGCGCTCCATTCTCGGTCACACAGGCTATTACAGGAAATTAATTCAAGGATATGCCTTGATCACAGCACCCATGGAACAACTGCTAAAGAAATATGTCTCTTTTTTTTGGAATGATGAATGTCAGAAGAGCTTTGAACTGCTCAAGGAGAAGATGATTTCTGCGCCCATACTAATATTCCCTGACTGGTCAAAAGAATTCCATGTGCATGTTGATGCGTCATGCATTGCCTTGGGTGTGGTCATTACGTAGCCTGGTGAAGGGTATATTGATCATCTGGTTGCCTTTGCCAGTCGAAAAATCTCAGGTGCTGAACGTAATTACTCTACCACTGAATGCGAAGGACTGGACATGGTGTATGTGATACAAAAATATCGACACTATCTGCTGGGGGGACACTTTAAGATGTTTATAGACCATTCAGCTTTGAAATACCTGGTCAACAAGCCTGTGTTGGGGGGGGAGATTTTCCGCTGGTTGTTTTTGTTTCAAGAATATGATTTTGAGATCATCGTGAAACCTGGCAGGTTGAATGTAGGCTCGGATCATCTATCTCGTATTGAGACAGGGGAAGAACCCACTAACTTGGATGAAGGCTTACCTAATGTGCAACTATTTACCATTAAAATGGTGGATGACCACTTTGCTGATATCCTTGAGTTCCTTACTACGGGTATGGCCCCTGCTGTGTATTCGGTGCAACAAAAAAAGGAGTTGGTCACTCGAGCGGCAGACTTTACTATCATCGCAGGACAGTTATACAAGCTAGGCGCAAATGAAATAATTTGCAGATACATATTAGAACATGAACGACCTGCCGTCCTTGCAGAGGCCCATGAGGGAGTCGCTGGCGGCCACTACGCAGGAAGGGCTACAATGCAAAAAATTCTAAGGGTTGGCTTGTGGTGGCCTACCCTGTATCAGGATTCTTACACCTATTGTAGAATGTGTGATACCTGCCAACGAACCAGCTGCCCCTCACGACGCGATGATATGCCGTTAGAACCCCAAATGGCCCTACAGGCTTTCGATAAGTGGGCCACTGACTTTATAGGACCCATTAATCCGCCAGGCAAGAAAACCGGTGTGCGCTACATTATCACTGCCACTGACTACATCACATGATGGGCTGAGGCATAGGTCGTGAAGGATTGTACTGCCGATACTTCTGCGCACTTCATCTTTGAGCAGATTTTGACCAGGTTTGGCTGCCCAAAAATCGTAATGAGCGACCGAGGTACGCATTTTGTTAACCAAATGATTCAAGCTTTGAACAATGAATTATGGATCCACCATGCCAAGAGTACACCATACCATCCCCAAGCTAATGGGACAGTGGAAGATTTCATCAAAATTTTGGAGTAGGCACTAACGAAGGTTTGTAATTCCAATCGTAGTGATTGGGATATTCGCATCCCCTTGGTCCTATGGGCTTACCAGACGACCTGCAAAAATCTGACCGGTAAGACACCTTTCCGAATGGTCTATGGCAAGGAGGCCATCTTGCCCATAGAATATGTTGTTCCTAGTCTACGCATTGTAGCATTTACAAATATGGTAGACTCCGATATCATAGAAGAATGCCTGGTGCAACTGGTAGCATTGGAAGAAGATCGGTTTATTGCTCAGTTTCAATAGAAGGTACAAAAAGCTAGAGACAAAGCCAGGCATGACCGACATATTCGCCAGAAGACATTTGTCGGAGGTGATCTCGTCTTGTTATACGACAACCAATTTGCGAAACATCCTGGAAAATTCCAGCAGCAATAGCTTGGTCCCTACATAGTTCAGAAGGTTACGAATGGCGGAGCAGTCTAGTTAGCTACCTTGCGCGGTGACCTCCTTCCTGGTTTTGTCAATGGAGGTTGACTCAAACCATACTAGGCTATGAATCATGAGGTCACAGCAGTGCCGTGACTCAGGACGAGTCACAAGATTGTGTTGGGGGACTATTGGAACGGGATCTCCTAACAAGCTACGAAACCGGTCCATTTTGGTTATTTTCGTTATATTTAGTATAGCGCAGGGGTTTTGGGGTGGGTCAAAGCCCATAAAGCATTGTAATGGGGTTAAAGGGTAAAATAGGGATCTGAAAACCATGGGTTGCAGACCATAGGAATGTTAAAGCTATATTGTTATAAATAGAGAGGCATTTTGGATTGTAAGAAGTAGGATTTGATGAGCTATTGATGCGATCTGTTGTGTAAGCGATCTGTTGGGGTTTTTGGGGAACATAATATTGTTGGATGTGTGCGGACCCTGCTGCTGTGTGTGTAGGTTGGGAAGGGAATTGTAAGGGTAACGAATGAATGGATATGCAGGATTATTAGATCTGAACCTGTGAATGGATTGATGATAAGTACCGTGTTATGCATTTCTCTATCTTTGCGCTGCGAAGATCTGTATATTGAATGATTGGATCTATTCTGCTCTGATTATATAATGCTGCGAAAGTCTGTGTATTGAAGTAATTCTAGATCTATTCTGTTCGGGTTATGTAATGTTGTGTTGATGTTATGAAAAGCATATAATTGTAGATCTAGTGCACGTGGATGCAATTGGATACATACTTGACCCTGCACAGAGATGAGGTAATCTGAACAGAACGCAACCTTGCTTGCCTTACCCTTCCTTTCTCAGGGTGCGGAAACCTGGTTCCAACACCCACCCATACTACTTCGGGTGAGACTGTGAGCTGCGCAAGCAGGTCATTGCCGAAAGGGCCAGTAGTATAGGGGTTTGTTGGCAAACCTTGCACACCGAACCTGGGTCAGGACCCCTCAAGCCAATAGTTGACATACATATATATTGTGTGGGGAGGCCGGGTTCACCACCGATGGCCCGCCCCCCGATTGTAATGGTTTATGATATGGCATTAAGTGTCGTGGGGTCTAGCAGGGGTTATGGCCCACCGACCCATATATAATATTTTTGTTATATAATATGTGGTGGGGTGGCGGGGGTGGTGGCCTGCCACTTCTTTTTTAATAATTTTTTATTTTTATTAAAAGAAATAGCCAATTTTTAAAATTCTGAAAATAGGTTGTAGAAGTCATTTTAAGGAGGCCACAATTTCGCCCAGAAATTGGTCGGAGCTGGCTGGAATCCAGTGGCCATATTTTAGCGAAATTTCACCTTCTTTTAAGCCTGCCACATGAACCAAGTCAACCCAAAATTTTTACTACCTGTAACTTTTGCATACGACCTCGGTTTGATGAAATTTTCACACCGTTGCGATTAGGATGACGATATATTCAACCTGAAGCTGGCTCGAGATCAATCCAAACACTTTGATCTTTGAGGTTTCATAATCCCTCTTTGTTTTGTGTGTATCTATGGAGCCACTTGGATCAAGAGAACATAAAAAATACATGGTTTACATCTCTGTTACCAATGTTATTCACATCAACATGAACTTGCAGGCACATGTTATTTCATTTAGTGATCGTCATGCTGACAATCTCACAAGATTTTGGTTGTGTGGGGGAACATGTATATTTTCCATCTAGAGGAACATATACGAGTTTTGGTGCATGGAATACAATGATGTTGAATCTTGTGTAGCTCATTCCATCTCCAAAAGCGAATACTAAACTGTGGAAGGATCTTCCCTCATTGTCATGTTGGTCATGATAACATTGATAACAAAATCCTCTGGATACCAGTCACAGGCAGTCTACCACCTACATCATAAATAAATCCATGGCTCAATGGCTTTATCTTCAACTTTACATGTAGAAATCATTTATAAAATTGGTTCTATAGTGATATTTAGCATGGTGTTAGCCCGGATGGGTAGCTCAATTCATTGAAGCTCCCCTTTTTAAGTCATTGGACTTCTATCATTAGTGAGGTTGGTATCAACATTGTAGAAGCATACAAATTCCCATTTGATCCAAAAAAAATCCTAATGTCAATAATATATTAGAAACTAAATGGTCCATGTTATTTACAGATGCCTTATACTAGCACGAAAGAAAATAGTATCTTAACATTCGCATGATGCATGCAAATATCAAATTTCGTACTCCATCTTAGTATCAATCATTATTTACAATCAAATTAAGTTTAAACACTTTGTAAAGTTAAAAAAACAAATCAACGGTTGCCCTACCAATAACTTACAGGTAGTCGAAATGTTTCTGGGATGCACTTGTTGCATCCATGAGGCATAAAGATGAACCAAAAATGGGAAGTTATCGCGTACATAATAACATATAATTAATGCTTTACATGACCCAATTCAGATACCATACAAAATATTTGTCATGTCCCATTCTGGACATATGTCCTTAAGTGTTTGTTGAATGTTACAATGATCTTTATGAGTCAATGACATGAACTAGTTTCATTACAATAACATGAGTAGCATACCTAGGAGCCAAGATTGTATGTAGAACACAAAAAACATCACTAAAAAATATGTTCTTGTGGATGTAAGGGAAGGGCATAAAATCCCCAGGTTCTTTAGATAGGGCCATTATATTCTTCTTAAATTGAAAACAAATTCCCCAATAAATGATCCAAATTGAAAGATGAAAGCAAGAGTTTTGAAGTAAGCACCCATTAAAGAAGCAGATTGTGGCCATCATTATGGAGCAGAAAAAGACATCAGAGATGAAATACATGAACATCAATATGCTATTCACATGCAATGCTCTTCTCATTGCCAGATCTAATCAACTAGGCCAATCAAAATCTGCTAGATTTCAGCTACCCTGGGAAGTGAAGTGTTGAAATGAAAGAAGTCTTGAAAGCACTTCAAAGGTAGAGAGGAATCTATAGAGGAGGAAGATTTGTTTATAAGAAGTGATTAAACTAAAGACGCACGTTAGATGAAGAATTTAGACGTTTTTTGGGAAACACAACTAAATTTAACTATTTGCATGAAACATATGCCCAAGTGATTAAGGTTTTAACAATCAAATCAATGAAAGTAGAAATAAGGGGATTTATTTTCACTAAATTGAAAATAAAAGAAGGGTACAGCTAGACTTTTTCGCGTATGCCATTTTAATGATTAAAAAATATATAAAAATCCCTAATTTCGCGCTGGGTTGATGGTTACTCAGGTAGTTCAACCACCCCAGCCCGTGGCCAACTGTTTCCAACTGCTGAAACTACTTGGAGGGACTATAAAAGGACCTCATATGTATGGCCTAAGGGAGAGAGAGAATTATTATTGTTACACTCTATTGGTATTCCCTATCCAAGTCTGATTCCCCGTGCCTCCTGCACTTTCCCAGTTCATTTCAGGAAACCCTTGTTTCCTTGAGATACACATCCCTTTATATGTTATCTCGTATGCACTCATTTGGAAGGAGTCTTAGCGAGGCAAGGGCCGGACGGATCCGGACGACGGTCTGCGAAGGCCTTGGAAGGATCAGGTGATCTCTCCACTTACTTTTGTACGTACTATTTTTATAATACAGAAGTATCATGCTGTTCCCGAAGTAAATGTGTTAGTGTATGCTTTAATGTGTGAAGAATATTTGTTATACAAGCATTTATGATGATTT
Organism: Pinus albicaulis; assembly: GCA_034641835.2. Taxonomy (NCBI): domain Eukaryota; kingdom Viridiplantae; phylum Streptophyta; class Pinopsida; order Pinales; family Pinaceae; genus Pinus; species Pinus albicaulis. The sequence goes on from CM076572.1 coordinate 1,234,267,784, forward strand.
ATTTAATGTTTTATATGAATCTCGCTAACATATAGAGTAGAAATATACTGTACAACTTGTCCTTTGTGCTGGTTTCTTCTTGTATTTTAGGTGAAAGAGGAAGGACGGTTGCAGGGAGTTTGAACTCCACGTGGATCTACTTCAAACGTAGGACCAACGGGTAAACCTCTCATTCTGCTCTATTTCGTTTTCATGACTGTGCATGATCGTGTGAGTCTCTGTTAAGTAGTACGCCCCTGCTCTGTGGAGGTTGAATCCCAACCAACCTCTAGGTTGTTAAATCCCCGAAACAGAACTGGCGACTCCGCTGGGGATCACATTTTTGTGATTCTCCTGTTGGGTTGTTTCAGCTGTTTGGTAGGTTGCCAACAGTTTCTTCTGTTTTTTACAGTCCAGTTTGCTTTCTTGCAGTCAGTTTGAAGCTTTTATACCTTTCCCAGGCTTGTACTTTTTATTTTTCATTATCTTTCTTTGTATACGCAGTTTTTCTTGCACACAGTCGCGTATACCCACGAGTTTGTGTAGAAGGATCCGCGTACACGCGGATTTCCCTCGACACAGACGCGTATACACGCCTGTTTCATAGCTGCAAGGTCGCGTATACCTAGGCTGAATTTGAAATTTCAAGATTCTGGTGTTTTTTGGTCTTTTCTGGCTGTGAAAGCCTGTGTTTGCAGAGTCTTTGTACTTACTGGAGTGTGACAGAAGTGGTTTTAAGTCTTGGTTCTCTTTCGTTTGCCCGAAAACTGATCTTTTTGGCGAAGTGTTCTTGTTGGTGCTAGCACTCCTGGATTGAGTTCCAAGATCGTTTTCTGAGCGTTCTTGGCTGTTCTGCTTTACCAGAACAGAGAGCTTTTGCTCATTGACTCGCTCCTGTTTTTGTGTTGTGCTTTGCATTGCGTTCTTTGCTTTGTTTTCGATTGGTTTTCTTGAGTTTCATAAGCTAGGGTTTTGTTGCATTTTTCGAAGATCTTTTCTTGTTTCTTTGGAGTTTTGTATTGCAACGAATTTTCACTATTTCTCTTGGCTGTTTGATTGAGTTTTTAGTCTTCCGTTGCCCTTATTGATCTTGCTATCATTAGTTTTATAAGGTTTGGGGGCATAGTTGGAGTTTATGCTTCAAATTCGGTCTCATTTTGGCTTGGATTGAGATAGTTGTTCTTGGTTTTCTTGAAGCTCTTGTTTTATAAAACTGAAAAGCCCAAAAACATTTGTTTTGCTTTTGTTTTTGCATATCAAAAACTCAAAAAACATTGTTGCTTGTTTTTGTTTTTGTTGTTGCCTTTTTCATTTTCGTTTGGCTTCATCTTTTGGGACTTTAGTGAATTTTCTTGCTTCTAGTTTCCTGCTTGATTGTGAAGGGAGGTTGTCTTTTGATTTCTTCTTTTTCTTGTTGAGTATTCTGGTGTCTTATATTAAGAGTTCTTGTTTGCAAGAATTAGCTTTCTGGATATCAAAAGATTAGTTGAAACTGAAGGAGCCTTTTGGGAAATTTCACCTTGTTTCAAGGGACTTTCTGCATCTTAGAATTTACATGTTAGTGGTCATTTGCATTAGGTGCATTGAATCATTTAATTAGCTTCTTAATTTTTGTGCGTGTGAGTTTGTAATTCGAAAAGAAAAATACATTTTTAGCCTTGTAGAACTTACATAGAAATTGCTCTTCATCGAAAGACTAAGAACTGCATGTGCATGTAGTCAGGTTTTTATTAATTTCTTTTGCGTCAGAGCATCATTGGTTTCAACTCCATATCCTTGTGACTTAATACAATAGCCCTTAAAATAAGCGATTAAATCTAAAATCAACTAGCAAGTTTTATTTAGTGTCAATCACCAACTAGCTAGGTTGTAGGGCCTTGGAATAGGAGAGAGGAGAGTTAACTCTCCAAGGCCGCTCAAACAGACATAGAAGTTTACTAATTGAGTGAAATCCAACTCCGTGAAGTGGACTGGGAAAGCTCTCATCCGAGAGTCAAGCGCGAGGGGAAGTGAAGGTTAAGAAGAGGGATACCCCCCCTCCGATTAGCTGAATCTAACCTCAAGACCGTTCCGCCCAGCTTCTGATATGGATTGGTGTCCATAGTTGTTGTTCCTAGGTTCCACACAGGTGACTGCGGGGGGGAATACCCGTGGTACCTGAGGCAGACGTCGCATCACTTTCAGCAGTACTTCTGGGGGGTGCCCTTGCGAAGCTTGGGTGCTTGAGCCGGCAAAGGCCGTCGTTAGGAGGTCGGCGTAACTGTTTCTGATACCTTCGCTAGTTGTTCTGGGCCCTAATCATCCCAGACTGCTTTCGGAAGGCCCTATACTTCGCTTTCCTGTATTTTGGTGTCCGGTCCTCATCACCCGGAGCGAAAATACTTGGAGGCTGTTTGCTTGTTGTTTCTCAGGGTTTTGATTTTAGTGAGTGCTCTTTGCTCCTAGCTTGCCTAGCTTTTCACTTTTCTTGAGTCTAATATAATAAATTTGTAAAAGTGGCTGATCAAGCGCCTCGACGTTCGAGGAGAGTCCGGGGCTTATCTCCCGAGAGTGCAGAGCCTTCTTCGAGAAGGCGTAGGAGCGATCTAGCAGGTGGTTTTCACCCTGTAGAGTCTGACGCTGTGGAGAGAGATCCTCCACTAAGGTCTGAAGGTTTCTTAGCTGATTCCAGTGTCGGTTCCGAGAGGAGCGTTTCGCTCACCTCGAGGGTATTGTTTCCTCAGGAGGAAGATTTTCAGATAGAAGATATACCTGAGCCTGCAGCTACAGGTCCATCTCCTCTTCCTCTTAATCATCCGTTTGTTATAGAGTACATCTGACCGGAGTCTGAGAGACCGCCGGATCTTCCTTATCTTTCTTATCTTTCGATGGCCACGACTGGGAACGCGGCTTCTACCGTGAGTGCTGCGGGCATTCAGACCCCTGCTTCTGTCGAGGCAGGGGGCACTATTGCTCTATCTTCGAGTGCTTTTAGCACTGCTATGTTTGGCTCTGGGTTCACCCAAGCATATGCTTCTCAATCTGGTCCCTTTGTTTCAGGGATGTCCATTGCTGGAAATCCCTCTTTTTCCTTTACCGCCGGTGCAGCTGGATCTACGCTCATGTCCAACATGGCTAGTGGATCAGCTTCTTTTCAGGGTTTCCCCTTTGGGACTGGGCATATTCCTAGTCCCAATCCTTCTTTAGGGTCGTTTCCTTTTACGTCCCAGACCCAAAGTTTCAATCCTTGGGCTCAGGGGCAAAGTTCGACTGCTTTTATGGGGTGGAATCCTATGTTTGCAACGTCGGGGGCAGGGAATCAGTTCATCGCGAGTCATCCAGGGAATGCTTCTTTCCTTGCGTCGAGTGCTTATCAGTCTTTTTCTCCTCTATCTAATGCATGGAACCCCTACCAGGGGCTTACATCTTCAGTCAATACTTCAGCGGGGGGAACTAGTCTGGGTCTTGGTAACTCGGCGTGGGGAGGAGGTTCTTCTCCGTTTTCTACGGGTCCTTTCTGGCAGCCTGGTGCCTCATCAAATCCGGGCTATTCTTTTCAGAATGTGGGAAATCCATCCCATCAAGGATGGAATTCTCAGGCTCCGCCGCGATTACCATTTCTGGCAACGTTAAACTTGCCAGACTTGGCGAAGTTAACTAATGACCCGATTCGAGATAGTCCGGGTTGGCCTCCGGTTCCAACCAAACTTCCTTCAGACATTCCTAAGTTTGAAGGTAAGAATGGTGAAGATCCGGCAGACCACGTCACCACATTCCACTTATGGTGTTCATCCAACTCTCCGATCGACGATTCGATTAGATTGAGATTATTTCAGCGCACCTTAACTGGAAACGCCGCGAAGTGGTATATAGAGCTTACTGGGGGCAGTTTCGCCACATTTGGAGAATTGGCTGTCACTTTTCTTAACCATTTCCAGTTGCCTGTCAGATATGAGGCTGGGACCGAACTCCTGGCTAATTTTAAGCAGGATGAGGCAACTCACATTTCTGATCATATTCAGGAATGGAGGAGAAGGAAGAGGCTTATCAAAGCCCATATTCCAGGTGAGTTCCTTCTCGAGTGGTTTTTGAAGTCGCTTCAGTCAGATATTTCAAAAGATGTATCCATGTCATGGGTATATTCCGAGGAGCAGGCCATCTTTAGGGCCCAGCAGTTAGAGTTGATCTATTCTCAGTCTGGCATGCTTTACAAGTATTTGCCTAATGCTCCTCGCTCCAAATTGGATCTATCGAAACCTAAACCTGGTCCGCATGGTGACGGACTTGTCGGATCTGTCAGTAGTAGTGCAGCCAGCCTGCTTTCTCAATTGCAGCAGTTGTCTTTACAATCTGCTTCTTCTGGTCAGGCTGTGCCTGCTGATTCTTCACCTTCCCAGTCTTTGTCCATTAATGCTGTCCAATCTTCTGAACCCAAAGGAAATCAACAGTTCGATGGGAAGAAGAAGGGACGTAATAACAAGAAGAAGGGCAAGAATGGGAAGGGCAATGCAAATAAGACCAACGAGCGTGTTGGTGAAGGGCAAAAGGAGAAAAAGAAAGCTAAGTTTCCGTGCAAGCTTTGTGCTGGAGACCATCTCACGCATCTTTGCCCGAAAATTCAGATGTTTCACAAATACCGTTATCTCAAGCAGGTTCTAGTTCCTGTGTCGTGCTAACAAACTCCTTTTCCCCAAGGGCAATTACTGTCGGGCGCGAATCAAAATCCTGGGGCTTCCTCTGGAGGTCCTCAGGAAGGGGAAATTCCATCGAATATCTTTATGATGAGTGCTCACGTGGATGTCGCTACGAGATCCCGTGATTATGGCGAAGAGGAATCTTCGAAAGCTAAGGAAGTTTCTGATACTACTGAGCCGCTTCATATCACGAAGCCAACTGTCGAGTCTATGCCTCGGATACCGAAGGCATCCTCTAAGCGGTCAACGATTAATCCGAACATGAGGGCGGCCCAGAACTACTCGATTGTAGAAGATCTGGCGCAGAGTCCTTGTGCTATGTCAGCTTTAGAGGTACTCCAGTCTTGTCCGGCTCAGCGCAGTGCTTTGCTCACTGCCATTCGAGCTATAGATCCGAAAAATTCTCTTCTGATTACCTTTGATATGAAGAATTTTAAGAAGAGACTTCCTCATCATATGGCCTTCCATATTAAATCATCGTATCGGAAGACTAATATCTTTCGCAAGGTCGTTGATGAGGGTGCTTCTACTTGCGTGATGTCTCTCGCATGCTGGAAGACACTAGGATCTCCCAAAGCTGTTCCATCTAGCACTATTCTTACTGCATTCGATGGCCATTCTCATAGGCCCCATGGTATTGTCCCGGCTTTGCCCATCCGTGTTGGGGGCAAAACCGTTAACATAGAGGTTGAGGTAGTAGATGCAGCCTTGGACTACAACCTTCTGTTGGGGAGGAACTGGATATATGATATGGATGCCATTGCATCTTCACTATTTCGGATAGTATGTTTCCCCCACGAAGGGAGGATAGTTACGGTGGATCAACTAGACTGTCCTCCTGTAGACCTGGATGCGCCTCCTGACTCATCCGTCCCTAAGTTGGACAATACTAAGGCACCTATCGAGAATCTGGGAGTTGGAATGTATTCTTCCCTGATGGGATCTTTTGATCTTCCTCCTCCTAAGGTGTCTATCAATGCTATTTCATCCTCCAAGGCTCCCCTTCGAAGAGAGTTCTTTCGAACTCATTATTTTTCGGATCCTTGGACCTTACCTTCCCCAACCGCCACTTTGGAGGAAGGGCAAGTGGGTGGAATGGCATTCTCGATTTCTGCAGCTGAGATTGCATATCAGTCTGTTGTTGACACTGCAGAGTCTGATCCAGCTCCTCTTTCGCCGGAAGAGTTGGATGGTGATGTGGCTCCGGCTTGGACGCTTACTTCTTCTTCTGCCCATGATTGTCTAGATACCACTCTTCCATCTGAAGAGGCCATCCTGGAAGCAATGACAGGTATAGAGAGACCGTGGGATGACTTGCATCATCGGTCTTACTTCCTACCCGACTTGAGCGAAGTCGAAGCTAGTTTTCCAAGTCCTCAGTCTCCTGGACCTGTTCACCCAGTCTTGAGCCCCTTAGCACCAGCACAGGTTTATGCTGAAGGGAACATGGCTGTGATCTCTCCGACTATCCCGGTGAACATCTCCAGGAATCCCAACATTATTGAGAATGTTTTCATTGGAGCTGAATGTTCCCGTGAAGAAGTTCAAATCTATACCGAGCTCTTCAAAGAGTATAGGGATGTTTTTGCTTGGTCTTATGAGGAAATGCCCGGCATAGATCCATCTATTGTCCAGCATGAGATCAAGACGTATGAAAACGCTAAGCCGGTCAGGCAAAAACTTCGTCCGGTTAATCCTAGGAAGGCAGCAGCTATCAAAGCTGAAGTTGAAAAGCTGCTTAAGGCGGGATTCATTTTCCCAGTTCCTCTGACGGAATGGGTTTCAAACCCCGTTCCTATTGATAAAAAGCAAGGAACAATTCGAGTGTGCATCGATTTCAGAGACCTGAATAAGGCGTGTCCTAAAGATAATTACCCCACACCCTTCATTGATCAGATTATTGATGAGTGTGCCGGTAACTAAATTTTTTCCTTCATGGACGGTTTTTCTGGTTACAATCAAATTACTATCCATCCAGAAGATCAACATAAGACCGCATTTATTTGTCCCTGGGGTACGTTTGCATATAAGAAAATGCCTTTTGGTCTGAAAAATGCTGGAGCCACTTTTCAGCGGGCCATGTCCTACGCCTTCCACGACATCAAGAAAATTATCGAGGCATACTTAGATGATCTAGTTGCTCATTCTCGAAAGAGGATGGATCATCCAGGACACCTCCGGCAAATATTTGAGAGATGTCGGTTTTATAAAATTCGTTTGAATCCGAACAAGTGCGTTTTCGCGGTAACATCCGGTCGGTTGTTGGGATTTATCGTGTCTAATGAAGGGATAAGGGTAGATCCCTTCAAGGTTGAGGCAATACTTCGGTTGCCTCCCCCGTCTTCAATCCGTCAACTTCAAAGTCTCCAAGGGAAGTCTAACTTTCTTCGGAGGTTTATCGTTAACTATGCCGAGATTACAAAGGGATATATGAGACTGTTGAAGAAAGGAGTCCCTTTTCTTTGGGACGACTATGCTCAACGCTCATTCGATTCCTTGAAAAAGGCATTGACCTCTGCTCCTTTACTGAGTCCACCCGATTATAGCAGAGATTTTCTTTTGTATCTGGCTACAGCAGAATCTACCATTGGTATGGTTCTGGTTCAGGAGGATGATGCTCTGGCTGAGCATGTTATTTACTACCTTGGTCGAGGACTGGTAGGACCTGAACTACGATACACCCCGATAGAAAAATTAGCCTTAGCAGCAGTTCATGCTGTGCAGCGACTCCGGCATTATATTATTCTTCGCAAAACTTATGTCTTGGCAGCTGCCAATCCATTTCAGTTTGTCCTCACCAGGCGAGTGATTGGGGGCAAATATAATAGATGGATTGTGATTTTACAGGAATTTGATCTAGAGTTCATGTCTGCCAAATCCAAGAAGTCATTAGTTTTTGCGGAATTGATCTCCGAGTTGCCTTGTGGAGAGGCGATGATCTATGATGAGTCCTTTCCGGATGAACACTTGTTTCTAATCTCTCCACAAGATCCTTGGTATGGGGACATCATTGTATATCTCCAGACTGCGAAGTTTCCCTCTTCTTTTTTGAAAGATGAGCGTCGTAAGCTGCGTCACTTAGCTAAAAGTTATCTGATTATTGGTGATGCTTTGTACCGTCGAGGGGTTGATTCAATCCTAAGACGCTGCTTAACTTTCGAAGAAGCTGAGGCTGTGCTTAATGATTCTCACTGTGGAGCTTGTGGGGGTCATTTATCAGGGCTTGCTACAGCCCAAAAGATTTTGCGCGCTGGCTACTTCTGGCCCTCGATTTTCAAAGATTGTATTGAATCGGTCAAGAAGTGTCATCCTTGTCAAGTGTATACTCGAAAAATGCGCGCTCATCCAGCTCCGCTTTTTCCAGTCGTTACTGTCGGACCCTTTACAAAGTGGGTATGGATTATACTACTTGTAACCCGCCTTCGGCAAAAGGTCACAAGTACATTATCGTAGCAGTAGACTACTTTACGAAGTGGGTCGAAGCTATGCCTACTTTTGGGACCGATGGTGAGACTGCAGCTCTTTTCTTCTTCAATCAAGTCATTGCTCGTTTCGGTATACCTAGAGAGATTGTCACTGACCATGGCAGTCACTTTCAGAACAGTATGATGGCTAAGTTGGCTCTTAAATTGGGTTTCCGGCAGGAGCATTCATCTCCATATTATCCTCAGGCCAATGGCCAAGTGGAAGCCGTGAATAAGTCCTTGAAGACAATTCTTCAACGGACGATTGATAAACATAGATCCAACTGGCACATTATGCTATATCCTGCACTCTGGGCATACAGGACGTCAGTGAAAACTGCAACTGGCTTTACTCCGTTTTAGTTAGTCCACGGGGTGGAATCCGTATTTCCCATTGAATGCGAGATTCCTTCCCTTAAACTGGCTGTTGAGCTTCTTCCTGACACTTCTAGTCTGGCAGAGCGGCTTCTTCATCTGGAACATCTTGATGAGCAGCGACGAGATGCCGCCACGTTGAACGAAGCGCATAAAAACCGAGTCAAAGTCCAGTACGATAAGGCGGTTAAGCCTAGGGTCTTTTCCGAAGGTGACCTTGTTTTGGTCTATGCCCAAGAAAAAGATGCCTTGGGGGCAGGAAAGTTTAAGTCGATGTGGTATGGCCCCTATATCGTTAAAAAGGTCCTTAAGAAAGGAGCGTATACCTTGGTTGACTTTGAAGGAAATGAGTTGTCGGAGCCCCGAAATGGGCTCTATCTGAAGAAGTATTATGCCTAGGCTTTGCCCCGGCATTTTGCTTTGTATATAGTAGTTTTTGTTTTGTACATATCTGTTTGATTTTCGATTTTTGATGAGATGGTGATGTTTTTGATCTGCTTTGGCAGGTTGTGTTGATGTCATGAGTCATTATGGTTTCGCCGATGGTGCTAGTAGACACACCCGAAACTTAGCTTCCGCGGCTTGGGTGCTTCATTATCCTTCCGGTCAGCTGTTGGTATCAAGAGGGGTCTGCATTGGTCCTGCTTCCAATAATGTAGCAGAATACACTGCAGTCATTCATCTACTCTCGGAGGCAATATCTTTGGGTGTTGATTCGTTGGTAGTTTTCTTGGACTCCCAGCTGGTGGTGTCGCATTTGAACAACACTTATCGGGTACGAGATCCATTTTTATTACGATTGTTCTTGAGGGTACGTTTGTTACAAAGGTCATTTCAATTTTTAACATTCATTCATATTCCTAGAGCTGACAATTGGTTTGCTGACTCATTAGCTAATCAAGCTTTAGATTGGCATATTAATCATTCAATACAATAAAATCTAAATCATCAAAAACATCATACATTTGATACATTTATCACATCACATCAAAATATCGCTGTATATATATCATCAGTATGTCAAAAAACTTCACAAAATTTTGGATCCATCAATGCCGTACAAAACTTGGGCTTATGCCCCATCATGTTCAGTCTCAAAAAAAAATATATATTCATCTAATATGAAAATCTGTCTAATCCTGAGGACCCTGCCCAGTGTTCCTATAGAACATCACTGCAGTGGCCACACGGCGGAACAGTCTAACCCAGTCCCGGGGTACTCCTACAACCCGTCTCTGGACGGCTTCTGGTAAGTCCTCCACCGCAGCCAGAGGGATTTGGCGGGTTAGTCCCTCCAAGTTTCTCTGCACGGCCTGGAGGGTTCTGTCAGAATCCGCTGTCTCTGCTTCACCTCTGCGGCGCTTGTGACGTGCTAGGCCCTCAGGACGCACTGGTCCAACATCTGAAACATGATCATTTTTTGTCGGTCATTATGAATCCAATCCAAAAACATGTTTGTTTTTCATTTTTCATACATATTTGAAAAAACCAAAAAAATCATATAAGTTAAAATTTTTGAAAAAACTTACCGACTGCTCCCCATGCTGCACCGGGTGGAAGTACTAGATCTGGATCTCCTCGGAAATCCATCCCGGCATAGGGATAGTCATCTACTGCGATGATCTGTTCTTTCCACCATAAGAAGAACTCATCGTCCCAGGTAGTTCGGGGTACCTCGCTGCCCCCCAGTCTCTTCATCATGTCTGCCCAACGGGCAATTCTTGGGTCCCGAGGGCTGTTGATAGTTGAGATGACTTTGGGTCTCAAAGCTGGAACTCTCTCGAAGAAGAATGTAGTCAAAATGGTTCCATAGCCAAAGTGTTTTGTATGTGTTTTGCGAATGGAGGTCAGTTGTTGTTTCATGTTCAGTAGCAGGGCCGTGCACCAATCATACACATGAATTAAGCACTCTACAGCTATGCTCATGTGCGCCCTGGACGCCTGATGCAGTGAGGCAGATCCTGCCACTCTGCCGATGGTGAACAGGAGGATCTTCATGTGCAAGTCCTTGATATCTCTGATTGCAATCTGTGTGCCAACTTTCTTGGAATCTTCTATGCAATAGAGTTGGACATAGTCCTCCACTGTTAACCCTCCCAGGGGCCTTCCGTGCAGATCCACTGGGTCTCCCCTTCTGGAGAGTCCAGTGATGAAGTATATATCTTCCACCTCTATGCGTAGTGGCATTTGATCAATGATGAAACAATCCCGATCCGGTTCCCAATAATTTACCAGCATTTCAAGCAATCTCACATTACTTTTCATATTGGGCATTTTGAAAAATTTGAATAATCCACAGTTTCGGAGGACATTTTGCGCTGCTTGATCTTCCATGACCTCTTGGTCCACTGCACTATGCTCGCGTTCCCTCCATGAAATTGTCATCCTGAAAAAATTCATTAAAATTTGCATTAGAAACTCATTTTTAAAATTCGGACTTGCGCATACGCTAGTTTCGCTGTGCACAGTCGCGTGTACACGCGGCTTTCCTTCTTTGAACTCGCGTATGCGCAGGTACGCGTTTTTTAATAAGGGTTTCCAGGTAAAAATCCACTTAATTTTAAATTTTAAACGGACAAAATGAATCAACAGGATGAATAAGGAGCCTACCTGAAGTTTCGCTGAATTCCGACGGTCGGTTGTTGCTGGTTTGATGAAACAAGTTTTTAGCTCCAGAGCTCTTTTTCCAAATCAGCTATGCAATAATGAACCATTTGAGAGGTAATTTGTGTATTTATGGCTAAAAAATTGAAAATTTTCGCAAAAATTTCCTTGTGCTTATTTTTTCGATCTGTCTTATGCTGTATAACTCGATTGCTTGGAAGTGCCCAGTTTGGTATATTTCAGGTACATTTTGACATTTTCGAGATTTTTCCTGGTTTTTGGCCCATGTGTTCAGACTCTTCATGGCAGGTATATGATCTTCACTGGCATATAGGTTAGGGAATCACTTTCCGTTGCATCTTGCATTCTAGCCTCCATACTGATCACTTGCCTTAGGGTCGATCCCATCAGGTCATGAGTATTATACCATTTTCACTCACCGATTTTTAAAATCATGACTTGATGGTAGAGCCTTCCTTTACATGGGCTTCCTAGTTAGTTCCTCGCTATCGCTTGTTGCCCATGCTGCTTTTTATGTAGGCTCGGGAGTCCTCTTTAGTCCCGCCATGTCTTTCGTGTTGAAGCTTCATTCTTCTCCTTCATCACTTATCATTTTTCTGGCTTATACCCTAGAGGCTCCCTGGTGTCGTTAAGTTGTATTACTGCATTGCATATTGGCTACTTGTTTATCCCGGCCTTTAGCCGGCTTCATTTGGACTCGATGTTTAAGCCAACTTTTGACCTTGACTTTCTGTACAAGTTAACCATTGCATGCACTTAGCTATCACGACTTGACACCTTTGTACCCATGGATGGAACATTCCTCTGAGTATCACTGACCAGTTTTCGCCACCTTGCATTGAGCATAGGATTGTTCCAAACCCTGGAACTAGTGCATCTGCTTTTTTCGATACTCGTTCTATCCATTGTATCATAGCATTCTTTTATTCTTTTTCAGGCTTATTATGAAAAAGACAAAAAAATTAAATATAAAAAAAAGAGCGGGAACGGGATGTATCTTCGTTATTTCGATGGCAGTACAGAGTCAGTTTGTCGCCCTTGAACAAAGCACATATACTTATATATATTTCCTTCATTTGGGATGGTTCTAGTTTGACCTAGGTTCAACCTTTACCATGTTTCACTTATCAGTTCTCCCCCGGTTGGTTATCTCTTCCAATCATATGGAGAGTTTGTTTTGCCTCCTGCAAGACAGACTTATACAGTGTCACTTTTTACTGCCATGGTCATCACAGAGTCGTGCTTTTGTTCAAGGGAAGTCTAGCCCGAGTCGGCCATTCTGCGGTGTCTCTTGACTCATTATTCAGTCGGCCTTCCCGGTCTTGTCAGTATCATGTTCTATCACATCAGATGTTTTGGTCTTCTGCTCGTGCTGGTTTGAGAAGGTCCCCATTGACTTCTTGCCGGCGGTTTTGTCTCTTATCGACTACGACACATTGCTCTGAGAGCAAACCTAGAGCCGCACCTTGGGCCTATTTCCATCATTGATAGGTGACCTCGTGCTCAGCATTTGATCATCATCATGGGTCTTTGACCGAGTGGTTTCCCCTGTGTTCGACGTCAGCACACATTATCACACTTGGGATTCGTGCAGTACCTGGATTTCCATTTGACCCTATCGGTGGATTTCTCGCCTCTGTGTCAGCTTTCATTATTGGTTGGTTCAGAGGGTTTCTTCCGTGTGCTAGCTTCATCTTGTGCATGTCGGAAACGTACTTCGGTTTTGGTTCCGTCACTCTACTTCGTCCGATTCCTTCCAAATCTTGGCCCGCGGGTTACACTCGCGCTGGACTGATGTGGGATGCCTTAATGCCTTCCTTCCAGCAGATCTTTTCCCATCGACTCCGACTCATTGCTCTGGGAACAAGATCTAGAGCCTTTTTGTCAGTACCTTAGGGTTTGCAGTCATCAGTGGCAGACTCTTCGCTATCGACAGTGGGGATTCATCATTGCCTCCTGATTGGTAGATTCTTTCAAGTGTTCGACTTCAACTCATTCATTCACACTTGTCAGATTGTACTGGGGCACCTTCACACTCATTATCATTATCGGTGGGTCGTCTCGCGTTGGTTAACGGGAAACATCATTGCCCGGTAATCCAACGATTTCTCACATGGTCGACTTCAGCTCATTTATTCCCAGTGTGTGGAATTGTGCCGTTGTGATCGGTGAAGACCTTGGGTTGCATCAGCATTTCTCGGTTCACTGTTGACAGTTCTCTCAGTTTCTGCCAGTGTTGCCGTCCACCCTTATATGTTGCAGTTCAGCACAGCAGCATCTTATATGTTGATCCTCGAGTTGCGTGATTGTACCGTTTGATCCGCCTCTTATGATCCGGTACTTGGAGATTCAGTTACTTGATCAGACATCCAGTTGCACTATCTTTGATCAGCTTTCTATATGTGATACTTGGACATTGATACAGACTTGTCTTTCCGGGCCCTGCTCAGATGATTCACTATGTATTTTCAGTTCAGTTATATTTACCCTAGAGGCTCCCTGGTGTCGTTAAGTTGTCAGTATCATGTTCTATCACATCAGATGTTTTGATCTTCTGCTCGTGCTGGTTTGAGAAGGTCTCCATTGACTTCTTGCCGGCGGGTTTGTCTCTTATCGACTACGACACATTTCTCTGAGAGCAAGCCTAGAGCCGCACCTTGGGCCTATTTTCATCATTGATAGGTGACCTCGTGCTCAGCATTTGATCATCATCATGGGTCTTTGACTGAGTGGTTTCCCCTGTGTTCGACGTCAGCACACATTATCACACTTGGGATTTGTGCAGTACCTGGATTTCCATTTGACCCTATCGGTGGATTTCTCGCCTCTGCGTCAACTTTCATTATTGGTTGGTTCAGAGGGTTTCTTCCGTGCGCTAGCTTCATCTTGTGCACGTCGGAAACGTACTTCGGTTTTGGTTCCATCACTCTACTTCGTCCGATTCCTTCCAAATCTTGGCCTGCGGGTTACACTCGCGCTGGACTGATGTAGGATGCCTTAATGCCTTCCTTCCAGCAGATCTTTTCCCATCGACTCCGACTCATTGCTCTGGGAACAAGATCTAGAGTCTTTTTGTCAGTACCTTAGGGTTTGCAGCCATCAGTGGCAGACTCTTCGCTATCGACAGTGAGGATTCATCATTGCCTCCTGATTGGTATATTCTTTCAAGTGTTCGACTTCAACTCATTTATTCACACTTGTCAGATTGTACTGGGGCACCTTGACACTCATTATCATTATCGGTGGGTTGTCTCGCGTTGGTTAACGGGAAACATCATTGCCCGGTAATCCAACGATTTCTCACATGGTCGACTTCAGCTCATTTATTCCCGGTGTGTAGAATTGTGCCGTTGTGATCGGTGAAGACCTCGGGTTGCATCAGCATTTCTCGGTTCACTGTTGACAGTTCTCTCAGTTTCTGCCAGTGTTGCCGTCCACCCTTATATGTTGCAGTTCAGCACAGCAGCATCTTATATGTTGATCCCCGAGTTGCGTGATTGTACCGTTTTATCCGCCTCTTATGGTCCGGTACTTGGAGATTCAGTTACTTGATCAGACATCCAGTTGCACTATCTTTGATCAGCTTTCTATATGTGATACTTGGACATTGATACAGACTTGTCTTTCCGGGCCCTGCTCAGATGATTCACTATGTATTTTCAGTTCAGTTATACTTGTATACATGTTGAATCTATTCAGTACTTTCTATATATATGATGTATTTTTGACTGAGCATGGGTATGCCCGCCTCAGCATGTGTTGACTCTCTGGTTTCTTTCATTGGTTTTTTGCAGGCTGAAATCTGGTAAAGTCCTCTCTTGTCCTTGCGAAGTTCTTTCTATGTGCATAATACATTTCGGCCATCATGTACCCCTTCTGACCTCATATATTAGGGGGCATCTGTTATAGCATCATTTCTCACCTTGACTTGATTTATGATTGCTTCATGGCTTTATGGGCACCCATTCCTACAGACTTGGACAAATTCACTTAAAAACAGTGGAAAATCCTTCATACGCGACTATGCCCGTGTTTTTCCGCGTGTATACGCGAGTACAGCTAGACTTTTCCGCGTATGCCATTTTTAATGATTAAAAAATATATAAAAATCCCTAATTTCGCGCTGGGTTGATGGTTACTCAGGTAGTTCAACTACCCCAGCCCGTGGCCAACTGTTTCCAACTGCTGAAACTACTTGGAGGGACTATAAAAAGACCTCATATGTATGGCCTAAAGGAGAGAGAGAATTATTATTATTATACTCTGTTGGTTCCCTATCCAAGTCTGATTCCCCGTGCCTCCTGCACTTTCCCAGTTCATTTCAGGAAACCCTTTTTTCCTTGAGATACACATCCCTTTATATGTTATCTCGTATGCACTCATTTGGAAGGAGTCTTAGCGAGGCAAGGGCTGGACGGATCCGGACGACGGTCTGCGAAGGCCTTGGAAGGATCAGGTGATCTCTCCACTTACTTTTGTACGTACTATTTTTATAATACGGAAGTATCATGCTGTTCCCGAAGTAAACGTGTTAGTGTATGCTTTAATGTATGAAGAATATTTGTTATACAAGCATTCATGATGATTTATTTAATGTTTTATATGAATCTCACTAACATATAGAGTAGAAATATATTGTACAACTTGTCCTTTGTACTGGTTTCTTCTTGTATTTCAGGTGAAAGAGGAAGGACGGTTGCAGGGAGTTTGAACTCCACGTGGATCTACTTCAAACGTAGGACCAACGGGTAAACCTCTCATTCTACTCTATTTAGTTTTTATGAATGTGCATGATCGTGTGAGTCTCTGTTAAGTAGTACGCCCCTGCTCTGTGGAGGTTGAATCCCAACCAACCTCTAGGGTGTTAAATCCCCGAAACATTCTCGCAGTAGATTATTTTACGAAATGGGCCAAGGCGATGCCTACATATTCAGCTGACGGC
>CM076572.1:1234883941-1235197310 GCA_034641835.2 Pinus albicaulis
AGTGAATTATAAAAGACGGTGGCGAATTATTGTGTGACTTTGGTCTTGTTTAAAATTGTGTTTGTTTACCTGAATGAAGAAACTATTCAAAGCTCCAATGCGCAGTTAGTGAGGACTAATTTTCAAGACCATCTTTCAACAGAAAGGCTCTGTTTTGTTTATGTTTTTACAGTTAAATGTTTTTCTTTTTCCTTTTCATAGATTAAATTACTATCATTTGATATGTTTTTACTTTCACTATATCATTTCCAGAAGTCATAGAATAGATGCTTAATTTATTTCTGTTATTTTGATTTCATTTTCTCATCATTTAGGTACTTGTCACTTTCATAATTTCATAGTATAGATGTTTAAATATTTTCCGTCATTTTTCATTTGCTCTAGATGCTTGTTATTTTCACTGTCATTTTCATAATTTCATAGCATGGTTACTTGTTATTTTTCATAGTCATTTCCAGAATTTTGTAGTTTAGGTGTTTGATTTAAATTCCGTCATTTTATTTCACTAATTTAGATGCTCATAGTCATTTCCAGAGTTTTCATTTTGTTAGAATAAATGCTTTGAATTGTTTTTATCATTTCAGATAAGTTTATTTTTTAGTTAAAACGCAGAGATAATCATAGTTTCATTCCATTCAACAATGGTTTATCATAGATTAATTTTCCTGTGTGTACATTTGAAGGAACATTTTCCATCTTCAGGGTTTCAATAAGTTTCTTCTTGGAAGTTTAGATAGTTTATTCTTTTGAAGTAATTTGGTGATTTATTTTCTGAGCATAATAGTGTAAATATTTTATAGTGATTCATTTACTTTTTGGTTCAAGTTTTATTTGCATAACATTTCTAAAAAGACATAAAAATATTAGAGTTGCTTTTTTTTTCTAGAATTTTATTTTTCTTAAATTGATTCTTAGGAACTAACAAATAAATTAATTAGGATTCTTCATAAGAGAGATTTGTTGTAGTGTTGATTTAAGAATTTAATTCAATCTTTAAATTTAATTTAGGACTTAGTTGTAATTTAATCCATCAATCTCATCAAGATCATACAAAACAAAAACATCGGAAATAATCATCACAATAAACTAAGTTAGAAAGGCTTCTAGCATATATCATGCACTTGCACTTCACAAGTTTACCAACTCTGGTCGATAATTTATGTAATCAATTTAAGACAATTAAATTGACTAAACACTCTTCCACTAGCAAAATCAAATTAAGATAGGTCAATACCTTAGACCAAATGACCTTCCTCACTCCACCAAGTTAGCCCTCAAATTTTCCTTCCAACCTTCAAAGACTGACTACAACAATACTACATCAATACTGCTTCAATACTGCATCAAGGACAAAATTTCGACCCTACTGCATCAAATTTCTAGCCTAGCTTCAAGACTGCAATTTCATCCCTCCTGTATCTTCAGTTCCTTCGCACATATGAGACAAGAGAGAGAAAATTTTGACTTATATAGATAAATACTTCATTCTCCTTCGCTAGCCCTTTCCTCCTTCTTCCTTGAATTTCACACTTTTTACTGCTTCCAACTTCTACAATTCGAACTTTTGAGAGATGTGCTTACAAACGAGTCGAGTTGCTCCAATATATAGTGAGTCTGAGAGGTCGAATTCCCTTATTGTGGTTGACTTGTCCTTTCTTGAGGCTGACTTGGTGGAGGAGGCCTATAATTCCTGATTTATATCGAAATAAATTTATTTCTCGAGAGATGAAGCCCAAGAAGGGTCTATTACATTATGACAAGGACAAGAACTCTTGACAGACACCCTAGAACCCTACAATGGAGCTTTGACCTATTAAACATTGACCCAAGCATGAAACCCATGCTTTAACAAGTCAATTACATTTATAGCAAATTTTCATTTTCTTTCTTTTGACAAATACATTAGATCATGACTCAAATGCAATTATGAAGACCAACACCAATTACATTTTTCAACACAACAAACTAGGCATTACAATTAGATGGGGTTTATATAGCAATTTTTTTAGTGATCAAGTATAAGAAGGGAAACACAAACAAGGTGATTGACATGCTTTCAATGCCACCCACATCAAATATCACAACTTTTGGGAATCTAATGCACATGGAACCATTCACTCATGATGCATACAAAGAGGCATATTTAGAGGATGAGGACTTCAAGAAGGTGTTTCAACAGTTGCAAAGCCATAGTCATGTGCACAATGCTGAAGAAAACGTTGACTAACATCTTTAGGATGGGTTACTTTAGATGTTGATTAAGTTATGCATTCCTAAAGATGAGTAATTGCAACTGCTTAGAGAGGATCACACCTCCAAGATTGCAAGGCACTTTGGGGTAGGGAAGACAATGGCCAACTTGCATAAGTATGTGTATTGGCGCAAGATGCAAAAAAAAGTAAGTAGGATCATAAGAGGATGCATTATATGTTGTACCAAAAAGCCTAGTAACAAAAAATGGATTTTATATCATCCCTTTCCTGTATCCACTTGTCCATGGGAAATCATTTCCATGGACTTTGTGAGAGGTTTACCAACAACTGGGAAGGGACACGATTACTTTTTTGTGGTTGTTGAAAGGTTGAACACGATGTGTGTTTTGATGCCCTCTAAAAATACCACCAGTGGGAAAGAAGCAACAAGCTTGTTCTTTGGACATGTTTGGGCACACTTTGGCATATTGAGGAGCATCGTTTCAGACAGGGACACAATATTTTTTAATGCATTTTACACTACGTTGCGGGAGACGATGGACACAAAGTTAAACATGTCTATAACATTCCATCCATAGACATATGGGTAGAGAGTAGTCAACAAAAATTTGGTGCAACTTTTGAGGGGTTACAATAAGAAGCATCCAAGACCTAGCACGAAAATATGAGATATATACAACACTCTTATAATAGAGCAATCCACACTTCTATTTATAAGTTCCCGTTTGAAACTTGTTTTGGATATTTTCCACCTTCACTTTTGGATATTGTATATGGGCAACAAGGAGGAGTAAGGGAGGATCTTACAAGGGATGCCTTAAGGGATACAATATTTGTTGAGAATATGAGACATATCCATATACATGTACAAGAGACACTACAAAAGTCATAGTAAAAATGTAAGACATGATTAACATATAATAACAGAGTCATTCAAGGTGGGAGATAAAGTATGGTTACAGTTGAATAAGGAGAGTTTATAGGGTCATGGTAAGAAATCAAGGCTTTGTGGTATGGTCCCTTTTGAGATACTAGAAAAGGTGGGAGATAATAATTATAGACTTTGTCTACCCAATTACATGCACATTTACTTGGTTGTGAATGTACACAACTTGAAACTCTATGAGCCTTCCATGCTAAATCAAGAAGAGAAACATGTCCTACCTTCTGTAGAGGATTTGCAATTATGAAGACCAACACCAGTTACATTTTTCAACACAACAGACTAGGCATTACACGTAGATGGGGTTTCTATAGCAATTTTATTTAGTGATCAAGTATAAGAAGGGAAACACAAACAAGGTTACTGACATGCTTTCAATGCCACCCACATCAAATATCACAACTTTGGGAAATCTAATGCACATGGAGCCATTCACTCATGATGCATACAAAAAGGCATATTTAGAGGACGAGGACTTCAAGAAGGTGTTTCAACAGTTGCAGAGCCACAGTCACGTGCACAATGCTAACGAAAACATTGACTATCATCTTTAGAATGGGTTACTTTACATGTTGAATAAGTTATGCATTCCTAAAGATGAGCAATTGCAACTGATTAGAGAGGATCACACCTCCAAGATTGCAAGGCACTTTGGGATAGGGAAGACAATGGCTAACTTGCATAAGTATGTGTATTGGTCCAAGATGCAATACAAGTAAGTAGGCTCATAAGAGGATGCATGCTTTGTTGTACCAACAAGCCTAGTAGCAAGAAATGGAATTTATATCATCCCTTTCCTGTACCCACTTGTCCATGGGAAATTATTTCCATGGACTTTGTGGGAAGTTTACCAACAACTGGGAAGAGACATGATTACTTGTTTGTGGTTGTTGAAAGGTTGAACAAGATGTGTGTTTTGATGCCTTCTAAAAAGACCATCAATGGGAAAGAAGCAACAAGCTTGTTCTTTGGACATGTTTGGGCACACTTTGGGATATTGAGGAGCATCGTTTCAAATAGGGACATAAGATTTTTAGTGCATTTTGCACTATGTTGCGGAAGACGATGGACACAAAGTTAAAGATGTCTATAACATTCCATCCACAGACATATGGGTAGAGAGTAGTCAACAAAAATTTGGTGCAACTTTTGAGGGGTTACAATAAGAAGCATTCGAGACCTAGCACGAAAATATGGGACATATACAACACTCTTATAATAGAGCAATCCACACTTCTATTTATAAGTTCCCATTTGAAACTTGTTTTGGATATTTTCCACCTTCACTTTTGGATATTGTATATGGGAAACAAGGAGGAGTAAGGGAGGATCTTACAAGGGATGCCTTAAGGGATAAAATATTTGTTGAGAATATCAGACAGATCCATATACAGGTACAAGAGACACTACAAAAGTCACAGTAAAAATATAAGACATGATTAACATATAACAAAGATGTCATTCAAGGTGGGAGATAAAGTATGGTTACAATTGAATAAGGAGAGTCTATAGGGTCATGGTAAGAAAATCAAGGCTTTGTGGCATGGTACCTTTTGAGATACTAGAAAAGGTTGGAGATAATAATTATAGACTCTGTCTACCCCATTAAATGCACATTTACTTGGTTGTGAATGTACAAAACTTGAAACTCTATGAGCCTTCCATGCTAGATCAGGAAGAGAAACATGTTCTACCTTCTGTAGAGGATTTGGCTCCAGATGCTCAAGCATAATTTACAGATGATTCAATTTTGCATAAGAGGTCGAAAACTACAAGATAAGGGCAACATGACCTCTAGCAGATTGGGTTTAAAGGACAACTTCCAGACAAGGCTAAATGGTACACCAGAGAGAAGGTGGAGGAAAAATTTCCTCACCTCATTTAGTAGTACTTGAAGGGACAAGGTTATTTAATCACTCTCCTGGTTATAGAGAAGACAAAAATTCATAACCTAGAAACAAACCAAAAGAGACTTAACGTGCGTAATGTAGATGTAAGATAAATACTTAGAAGTGTTAGAGTATTCAAACACTGAAATTTTATTTTAATTATTTTTTAACATAATATTATTTAACATTAACATGTAACACCATCTCCTACATACTAAATTATAAAACACCTATCAACACAAACATTTTCCCATCCTACCTATATCGACACAATCATCTCTCCATATCAATACAAACATCTCCCATATTGTGAACCATAAAGCACCTATCAAGACAAACACCTTCCCATATCAACACAATCATCTCCCCATTACCCCGTATCAATATAAACATCTCTCCAACCCCGTATCAATATAAACATCTCTGTGAGCTATAAAGCACCTATCAAGACAAACACCTTCCCATATCAACACAATCATCTCCCCATATCAATACAAGCATCTCCCATATTGTGAACCATAAAGCACCTATTCAAACCTTTCCTTTCCTTTCCATAATGTAGTGTAAAGCACCTCTTCACACTATATTCTCTCCCTTTTTTTTGGTTTCTAAATCCCATGCGATAACGAAGTAGCAGGATCTTAATATTCCCACCGCGTTCGGCGAAAGCACGAAGGCGTGCTGCTAAAACACCATACAAATGGGCATAATGGGCTTTATATCCGGAATCGAGTGATTTCACGAGAGACGTGTTCGTTCGGAACAACCGATGAAATATGGGACTTCGGAGCGACCATTGATGCAATACTTGCAATTCTCGTGAAGCATCTTAGCTTCTATATTGTTGCAAGAAAAAAAATGGCAACCAGGACTGCTGCGGAAGACAAAGCCAGAGACTTAGGGAGTTTATATCACCAGCCTACCATTAAACCAGGCCTCGGTTCCTCTCGCTGCCCCCGTTGCTTCTCGCCCATCCCCAGTGATTCGGTACCTTAAACCCTAAACCTTGCCCATGTTTATTTCTATGTTCTTCTATTTCTAAGCTCCTTGAAACTTGAATGAGTTTTTGGTGTTATTTCGCGTGCTTTACGTTTTACTATTTAAACGAGCAATCACATTTGTTTTCAACCGAGAATTTAATGCCAAAGAATCGTTACCATCCCAATTCACAATTCAGTAAGATCATAGAACGAGACTGCACTTAAGTATTATGAGTTGGCTGATAGAGAGTTCAACAAAGTGAAGTATATATTTCACACAATTAGCTTGTTTTAAATGCACTCTGTTTAATAAAATTGAATCTGAATTTGAGTACGATTAATGATTGCCATATTTGGTACTCTGAATAAAGGGCAGATAATATTATTTTCATATACATGATTCGAAAATTATGTTTAGGCCCTTCTTCCAGATCGATACAGAGGGTTTGTGCCGAGCACAGTGTAAACCTTTACCTGAAAAATTTGAGCTAAGCAAAGTGAATAAGAGTGTACACAATATTCCATGGGGCAGCTCAATTGATGATCGCCATGATATGAAAGTATTGTGTATAAACAATAAGATTTAAGTTCAAACTGCTGCGGTGGGTCAAGCCAATAAAAAACCATGAGCATTGTTTACACAATGAGATTTAAGTTCAAGTCACGGTGGATGAAGTCAACAAAAACCCATGAGCCACAGCTTAATTGACGACCACAGTATGAAGTAATGTTCACTTGGTGTAGACTAGTTGGTGATGGGTGTACTGTTAAGGTACTTCATCTGCAAGGTCACCGATTCGAACTGGTTTGAAACTCGTTGATGAGATGGGAGGAGAAAAAAATAGAAAGATTAAGATTAGTCTAAACTACCAAAAAAAATAATATGAAATAATATAAAATACATGAAATTCAAAGTTCAAATTCTTTAAATAAAAAATCTATAGAAAACATAAAATTTTTATAGAAACCATAAAATTCAAAGTTCAAATCCCTTAATATCACTGTCATAATTGCGTTCTGCAGTATTTTGGGAATAAGTATGATGTTTTGTGTCATCCACAAGCGGCATTAATTAGCTTATATAACTAGTTTCGGAGTAAAGGAGTTTGTGTTTTTTGTAAAGAAATAGGAGCCTATTTACTTTAAAGAAACGAGATTAGTTATGCTAGATCATGAGTAATATGTCGAACAACGTGATGGATGGCAACATCGTTGACAGCTGCTTGACTGCTGAGCTACAAGTCCCTTCGTGATAGGCATCCTTAACATTTCTGTACAAAGGCATGGATCGCTATCTCTGACACCTTCCACACGCCACACTTGGGCTGTCTTAAAGCCTTATAGACATCTTGAGCCTAGCTGCTTTTACAGCGGGCTAGGAATTGAACTTAGGACCTGCTCCCAGCCCATGGGCTGCTTTAACCCTGAGCTACATGCCCCTTCGTGGCAGGCACTCTCAATGGTTTGATCTAAAGGTGTTGATTACAACCTCCAACAGGTAGCAATACAATCATGGGAAAGTTCACTGGTCAATAAAATGCCATTGATTCTTGTGTTCACCTTGCACAATGATTTTGCGAGATTTCTGTAGGAAATGCAACTTGCACATGATTTTAGCTCATGTACATTTATTCTGTTGTTCTTTTCTGCAATCTTTTACCCAGTTGCTACAATCTGTTGCTATTATTAGCTTTGAATATGCATGCTATATTCAATATTGTATCATGCTATATTCAATATTGTATCTACTCTTGGTAACATTCCAGGTTATCTAATTGTTCCTATTAACAGTGGAAACAAAATATGGCACCGTGAAATGGGGATCAAACATCATAAGTTGTTTGAAATGTTGTTCCAAGTTTTCGTTGATTCTCATTGCTGAAGTTGCATTTCACGTTGATTATTAATATTAGCCTGATTCTGAGTTCTCTATTATGTAATTTAACATCTGTATCAGATTAATGGTATTCAATTATTAGTATCAAGCTTGTGGCACCATGTGAAATCATCATCTTCTAACTTGTTTGCATTTGTTTTTATTGGAAAAATTCTAGGGTTATAGGCCTAATTTTCGGTTACATTTTCACTATTTGTTGAGACGATGTTAGAGTTGAGCATTTTACGCGTATAGAAAGTAGCAGTTACTAATAAAAACTTTTTCAATATGGCAACACAAGCTTTGGTTATTCATGATATCACCAAAGACATTTTTGTTATTTTGCCTGTATATCGTTTTGCTTCTCTCATTACCATGCTTTTTTACTTGTTCCATAATAATTTCTAGATTTTATACATTGAACTTCTTACCTCATTATGCTATGCTCCCATCACCAATCATGATTAAAGAGGTTGATTAAAGAGGTTATTAGGTAGAAAGCATTGTTTGCATCCTCAACAGCATCCTCCTTATCACCTTCACTACCACTCTCAAAACTATAAATTATCTTGATGGGGTGGACATAATTACCATCCAGCAAAATACAACACATAAGAAGTTAGAACCCCGTACCTTAAACCATAAGTGTCCTCAAATTGAGATTTCCTTATATTGCCATGCTCCCTAGTGATATCACCTTGTACCTTTAGTGTAGTCTAGGTGATGTGATTCCCTTTAGTTTTAGATGGATGACAAGTGCATAACAAAACGGGGTTAGTTCAAACAGACTTGAGAACTTTAGGTTTAGGCTTTTAGATCTTTTCCCAAAAAAATCAATTAAGCGTTTTGAGAGAATTCACAAACCTTTGTGATTTTATTCTTGTTGGTTAGAAATGAGGTCAACTCCTAGGTGAGGGGTTCAATGGGATTTAAGCCTAAGTTTAAATCCTTGGATCATCATTAACCTCCCTGGTGTGTTTGTCTCTAAGAGTATTAGTGTTGAATGAGAGAGGGAGAAAAACATGCAAGATAAAAGATCATGAGGCAAGGAAACCTAAGAATGAGTAATTTGGTAAATTGGAATGTAATTAGCTGATAGGGAAGGAGCATTAAATGCATTAAGATTTTCCCATTATCTAAATCTATTGTTGAAAAGCTCATGGAAGTGTGGTCTAGTGGCAAGCGCTAAGGTTATCGGGCTTGTATTAATGGGGAGTCCAAGATTGAAACCCCTCAAAGGGGTGTATATGAGTCTGGGTGCAATTCTTGGGTGACTTTGATGGCATAGATACACTCATAGCATGACAACTTAGACAAATAGATTCTGTAAGAAGTGTTTCACAAAACAAAAAAAATATGGTTCCCGCTCTTACAACATCCAATGGGAAATTGTCACCAACAAAAAGTTGTTGGGTAATACAATCATCAATGTTAGAAAACAAAGTCCTATTGTTTTGTGTATGATGAGAGGTTCCTAAGTCTAAATGAGTGATTTGGTAAATTGAAAGCAAATTCTTTAACAAGGAAGAAACATAAAATACATTATTCTTTTGCCCTTTATCTAAATCTATGGTTGCAAAGCACATGGATGTTTTCTAGTGGCAAGAAATGAGACAATCCCTTAGTTGCAAACCTTGTCTTAATATGGAGTCTCAAGTGCAAACCCTCAAATTGGTTGAGATGAGGCTAGATGCAAGTCGTGGGAGACTTTGATGGCACAGATATGCCTCTCCAAGGAAATTCCATAAGAAGTATTTCTATGGTTCCTCCCCTTACAACTATTAGTTTTTGTAGCATCGAAGGTGTTCTAGTCTCGAAACTTTGTGGAGAGTTTAAAACACAAGAGTTCTCCATAACCCAAAAATCATTTCTCATTCCACCTAGAAGTGTCTTAATTAGATTATTAGCCTATTTTTTAATATTTCCTAAGTCTAAACTTAGGAAACTTGGTTAATTAATCAAAATTAATTGAGATAAGGTGTGAATCATCTAGAAAATCACACGGATCGATGGAGAATTAATGTGGGTCCTTGATTAAGTGTTAATCTTGGCCGTTGGAGGTCCAAAAAAGGATTATAAGAAGAAGTCGATGGGTAGATGGAGAACATACTTGAGACACTTGTGAGAATAACAAAGAGTTTAATTTCCTTGGAGAGTTCAATTTTCCAGAGGCAATAGCTGGAAGAGATCGAGCTTCAAAAGGAAGCAGAGACAGAGAGGGTAGGGACAGTGAAGTCAGAGGAAGATTTCCAGAACAAACGAGTGCATTTGTAGAGAGGCTGAAATTTCTCCAAGAAGTTGCATAGAGGCAACACAAAGGCTTCATTGGGTAGTTCAATTTTGTTAAAATTGGACAACTAGGTCCAAACTCCATGTTGTGATGCTCAGATGAAGATACCAATATTTGTATTGGGTTCCTCTTTCGGAGAGGTGTAAGATCGATCTAAAATTGATCTTAATCTGATGAGCAGAACATTTATTTTGAATTTATTTTTAATAATTTCAAATTTGTGCAGGTCGGCCTTAAGGTTTTACACCCCTAGCAGATGTGTCACACACCTCAGTGATTGATATAAATAGAGTCAACGTTGGAGGACTTTTTCACTCATCTCATCCTCACACGTCATCTCTCCTCTTCTGATTGGTTCGAGCTCCTTGGAGGCGGTTTCAGTTCACACGTGGGAAAGAAGGACGAAGAGGAAGTTGTTGCCGTTGTTGCTGCCGTTGCTGCTGTTGTTGTTGCCGTTGCCGTTGTTGTTGTTGCCGTTGCTACCGTTATTGCTGGTGTTGCTGCCGTTGTTGCTACCGCTGGGACAACGTTGACTTTTCTGGGTTGACTTTGATTGACCGTGTGGCTGTTTTGAGGGCTGTTGTGAAACATGCTGGGTTGGCTGACCAAGGAGACTTTGCTGGTTGAAGCATCCTGTTGACCGCCGTAACGCACCACCACGTTTTTCTGTTTCTGGTTTGTCTTCTATAGATCCACTGGTATGTTCTATCAGCATTTTACTTGATTGGATTGTTGTGGTGAAAAGTAAAGTTGCATCAAGCATAGAACATCTACATAAATTTACATGGTATCAGAGCTGAGGTGAAGACAAAGCCCTAGTTTGTAGCAATCACCGAAGAAGAGGATGGGTTCCTCAAACTACAATGGCTTTCAGGCTGATGAAAAATTGACTCAGAAGGATGACTTCCATGCTTGGAAGATGACATTGGATCTTAATTTGGAAGACCAAGATGTCATGGACTATGTGCAGGGTAAAATCTAAGAGCCTCCATCCACTGCAACTGCTGCTGCAAAATCAAAGTACAAGAAGGGGGAAATCAAAGCAAAGTTGATGATCAGGGACTCAATTCATAAGAGTCTGGTTGCCTACATGTCTGAGCTAGGTCACTATGCTAGAGAATGCCCTTTCAAGAAGGTCAAGAAAAGGAAGGCTCCCTCCGGCGGAAATGGGCAACCTTTTAAAAAGGTCAAGAAATTCCAAGTATGAGGAATCAAATGTTTTTGATGATAAAAGAAATGAATTCATTCTTGTATCTGCCCTCTCTGCTGCATCTACACCTGACACTATGGATGTCTAGTTGATAGATAGTGGTGCCTCAAGGCACATCATTGGGTTCAAGGAAGCACTTACTAATATGGTTGAGAAGGATACTAATCTACAAATTATCCTTGGAGATAATGCCACATATCCCGTGAAAGGGATAGGGACTGTGACCCTCCACTTGTCTCAACGTCAAGTCCTCCGCCTGCAAGATGTACTATATGTACCTAATTTGAAGAAAAACCTTGTGTCTATTTCAGCCATGGAAAACAAAGGTTTCAATGTGGCATTCATTGATGGAAGGTGCGCATGTGGAAGAAGAGTTTCAAGGAAGCTATCACGATTGGGTTTAGAGTTGGTATACTCTACCAGGTTGGAGGAAGTCCACTAGGAGCGATGACATGTGATACTATCCGACAGACTGAACTATGGCACCGGAGGTTTGAATAACTTCACTACAAGGCCCTTCCCGAAGCAAGGAAGGTGGTGACGGGGATGCCTAAGTTCTCAAATAATCATGAAGGTGTATGTCAGGGTTGTGCCGAAGGAAAGCATACAAGGGGACCTTTCCCCTCAAGTGTCACAAAGACATTTGATGTCTTGCAATTAGTACATTCTGATCTGTCTGGGATGTTGCCCGTGACATCCTTGGGAGGATGTTCTTATTATATGAGATGAACGAGTTCAAGAACTTTTGCAGAGGAGCTAGCATCAAGAGGGAGACCACAATGTCTATGGGCTACAACGAAACTTCGAAGGCCTATAAAGTATATGTGCCTGGTCAAAGGGAACTGGAGATATGCCATGATGTTACCTTTTACAAAGATGCTTCCCTGAGGAAAGTAGCCAATCTTTCGAGATCTAAGGAAGATCATGAAGCAAGGCCTGGAAATCAAGAAGAATCGAAGGATGAGACAATCTCAATGTTGAAGGACCAATGGACCCGATTGATCCACCTCCTTCAATAGGGAAGAGACCATCATGGCTCAGGGACACTCTCGAGGATGCCGAGGGACACATGGCCCCAAAGGGGGACATTCGTGAAAGCAAGAAGCTAAGTAGATACCAAGGGTATCTAGCAGCCATGAGTACTGTTGTACAATCTGAGCCTGGATCTTTTGAGGAAGCCGTAAAGCATCAAGTCTGGAAGGATGCTATGCATGAAGAGTATGAGTCCATAATGAAGAATGATGTCTGGGATGTGGTTCCAAGACCTGAGGACAAAGCAGTTATCACCTCGAAATGGCTCTACAAGATCAAGCATGGATCTGATGGAAGTGCTGAAAAGTTCAAGGCAAGATTTGTTGCCCGTGTCTTCTCTCAAAAGGAAGGCATATACTATGATGATATATTTGCACCTGTGGCCCGATATACCACCATCCAATCTATCATAGCCCTTGCTGCTACGCAAGGATGGAGTCTTCATCAGATGGATGTGAAGACCGCATTTCTGCATGGTGCGATAAAGGAAGAGGTGTATGTGGAGCAACCTTTGGGGTTCGATGTCCAGGATCGGGACACCCATGTTTGCAGGTTGAAGAAAGCCCTCTATGGGTTGAAGCATGCACACAGAGCTTGGTACGAGAGGATAGATAACTACCTGATGAAGCCAGGCTTCACTCGTAGTAATGCTGATCCGAACCTTTACTTCAAGGTCGATAGAGAGAAGCCTCTCATTTTGGTGTTGTATGTGGACGACCTCTTCCTGACAGGTGTTGTCCCTCTCATTCATTAGTGCAAGAGGGAGCTCGCTGTTGTGTTCGAGATGAAGGCCCTAGGACTGATGCGCTACTTCCTAGGCCTGGAGGTCTGGCAGAGACCTGGCGAGATTTTCCTTTCTCAAGGAAAATGCATTGTGAAGCTTCTGGAAAGATTTATTATGATGGACTGTAAGTCCATGTCGACACCAATGGAGCTCAACTTTAAGAAGTTAAGTGGCAGCGCTGCTGGGCCCGTGCTAGCAAATCCTATTGATTATCTTCAACTCGTAGGGGCCCTGATGTTCTTAGTGAACACCCGTCCGGACATATGTTGTGTAGTTAACACTTTGAGTCAACACATGGTTGATCATAACATTCATTGGGTTGGTGCCAAGAAACTCTTGAGATATCTCTGAGGCACGATAGACCATGGGCTGAGATACACTGCCGGGAGTATGACACTCCATGGATATACTGATACTGATTGGGCCGGGTGTAGTGATCGCAAGAGCATATGATGCTATCACACGGGACCGCTCGCAGAACTGCTCAGAGTCTTGAGCATCGCTGAGGCCGAATACATTGTAACATGTATGGCCTGTTGTGAAGTCACTTGGTTGTGAAAGCTCTTTAGTGAGTTGTTCGAGCATGTGCTAGATGCCACCGTTATCCTTTGTGATAACTAGAGGGGGATTCGTTTGTCATAGAATCCCGTGTTCCACGATTGATCCAAGCATATTGATGGCTGGTACCACTTTATCCGAGATATGGTACAGCGAGGCGCCGTAAGGCTCGATCATAGGAACTGATGAGTAGGTCGCAGATATTCTTACTATGCCCTTGGGGAAGGTCATGTTCCTAACCTTCCGTGAGAATCTTGGAATCGTGGAACGACCCTATTCTGAGGGTCCTGTTGGACGATGAGCTTTGGGAGCTATGGGGGGCTTTGGGGATAGCTTCACGGAGCTATAAGCAACCACAGGGCTAGGCTTGCCGAACCTTGTTGGTGTGCTTGGGCCCCACCGTGATGATTGAGTTGGTTGGCCTCTCATGATTTGTGCCCCGTATGCATCCTACCCATTTGAGTTCCGGACTCATGGGAAGTACCTCTCATTTGGTCAATGAGGTGGGAAAAGCTAGAGACTAGTAGCAAAGACTGATGGACGCATCAGAGATTGCCGTACTCTCTATCTAGGATGACGCGTGTCCAACCACTTGATCTGGGATCAAGTTTAGTGAGGTTTTGGACCTCCTACTGACTTCGGGTCAGATAAATCAACTTCGGGTTGGTATGTGACTCTTTGAGTCCATGTGAGGTTTCGGACCTCCAACTGACTTCAAGTCAGTGAGACTAACTTCGGGTTAGTATATATGACTCTCTTGAGTCCAAGCGAGGTTTCGGACCTCCTACTGACTTCGGGTCAGGTAAACCAACTTCGGGTTGGTATGAGACTCTTTGTGAGTCTGATAGAGGTTTAAGACCTCTGGGCTGAATATGTCAGCCGGGGAATGATGTCTTTGTGACTGACCCACTTCTGTTCTGAAATAAAGAGGTCAGCAAAGCAAGTTACGGCGGGATGACGCACGATGTTTGATTGCACAGGTGGATGGAGTTCTCCCTAGTTGAGAGGGAGTGTTAAAATTGGACAACTAGGTCCAAACTCCATGTTGTGATGCTCAGATGAAGATGCCAATATTTGTATTGGGTTCCTCTTTCAGAAAGGTGTAAGATCGATCTAAAATTGATCTTAATCTGATGAGCGTAACATTTATTTTGAATTTATTTTTAATAATTTCAAATATGTGCATGTCGGCCTTAAGGTTTTACACCCCCAGCAGATGTGTCACACACCTCAGTGATTGATATAAACAGAGTCAACGTTGGAGGACTTTTTCACTCATCTCATCCTCACACATCATCTCTCCTCTTCTGATCGGTTCGAGCTCCTTGGAGGTGGTTTCAGTTCACACGTGGGAAAGAAGGACGAAGAGGAAGTTGTTGCCGTTACTGTCGTTGTTGTTGCCATTGTTGTTTCCGTTGTTGTCGTTGTTGTTGCCGCTGCTACCGTTGCTGCCGTTGTTGCTGGTGTTGCTACCGCTGGGACAACTTTGACTTTTCTGGGTTGACTTTGAGTTGACCGTGTGGCTGTTTTGAGGGCTGTTGTGACACATGCTGGGTTGGCTGACCAAGGAGACTTTGCTGGTTGAAGCATCTTGTTGACCGCCGTAATGCACCACCACATTTTTCTGTTTCTGGTTTGTCTTCTATAGATCCATTGGTATGTTCTATCAGCATTTTACTTGATTGGATTGTTGTGGTGAAAAGTAAAGTTGCATCAAGCATATAACATCTACATAAATTTACATTTGCTGGGGAAGGAAGACATTTTCAGTTTTAGAGGCCGGGCAGAGGTTCTAGAGAGCCGGAGAAGCGTTTTCCCAGTCAACAACAAGCATGACGTCTTGATCTTCAGTTGTTTCGGATTGAGCGTGTAGCAGATTGCGCCAGGGTGATGCAGAAGCTGCGCAGAGCTAGGCAGACGAATTGATTTTCAATGGCAATCGAGTGCTGAGATTGCTCAGAGTGAGGGTAATTTCCCTTAAGGTATTTTTTCCAGTATTTTTCTCTGTAGGATAGCCAGTCATTTGACATCCAGATTGTACTCAGATAAATTCACTACTGCTCATTAATATAAAACCCTTAGCTGCAACATCGATTTTACCAAGTTGGGTTTCTTCGGGGACTTTAGTTCAAAAATAATTGTCATATTTTATGGGTGTGTGCTAGCTTTTCTTAGTTTTGAGCGCTATTATTTTCCGCAGTTTTATTTTTGAAGGTTGCAGTGTAATTTATTCGATATTTGCCGTAACAAATAAATTGTTAAATTAATTAACAATTAGAAGAATTAATTCTAGTTGTTGCAATAGGATTCCAGACTTGAAATTTTCACAACAACATCCAATGGGGAATTCTTACCAACAAAAAATTGTTGGATAGTATATTCATCAGTGCTAGAAAACAAAGTCCTATTGTTGGGCATATGATAAGATGCTTGTGGGTCTATAAAATCTACTCATGATCAATAATAAATGTTGCAGTAGAAAGTGCATGAGTTTTAGAAGTAGTAGAAGAAGAATAATTAGAGGAAGAGTCTAACTGGGTGTTGAATTTCTCCATTAATGCCTCCAATGCTTGTATCTTATTTCGATAATAAAGTATCAAGATGCCCATCCTTGCCACAAATGAAAAAGTTTGAGTAAGCTTCTTCTCCTTTGATTTTGCTCCTTTGTTAGAATTTGGAGAAAGAGGAATTAAAGTGGACATTGGATTGCTACTTGAAAGGCTTGTTATCTTTATTATTTTGAATCACCAAGGCTTTCTATTTGGAGCCTACATTAGGAGCACCCCTTGTATTGCACTCTTGTTAATTATTTTTTTTCTTCAAAAGAAGGCATGGAATAGCTTGCTCCTAATGCATCTCTGGTAGATCAAAATGTAGATAAAAAACCATCAAATTTTGGGTCATGTAATTGAATTTCTTGATTGGTCATCGTTCTAATTGAATGTATCCCATGTGGAGTCTACATATTTTTGTGCCCTAACACAAAGAGTTTGGACCCTTGGCCCTAGTCTAGTGGGAGCTCAAGGATGGATTCTTTGATGGCTCAACAAGAGGTTGTAGTTTGTCACAATATAAAGTTCATGATGGTTGGGGATGGTTGGTAGCCTACAAGCGGATAAAAGAGTTGTAGAAGGATTAGCTTAGGCTTGAGGAGGTTCACATCTTTCTAGAGGAGGATATTATAATGTTACTCTAGAGGAGGTTGTGAGGTTTAAGATGATAGTGTATAGAGGTGAGGATTATATTGCTTGTTGTGCTAGGGGATGTTCCCATCTTCAGTGGATTCAGGAGGGGGATGAAGGGTTTAAATTCTATTTTTCCATCCTAAAGAGGAAGGTGGTTGCTAACAAAGTGCTTGTTCTTCATACAATAGATGGCTCTCTTGTAGAGGACCCTTGTGAAGTCAAAGATATGTTTGATTCCCATTTTCAAAATATTTTTGCTCTTTATTTTTTGATAAATGGGTGGTGGTTGCTTAGAGATGCCTATTGCAAGGTTGTTCCTTGTAAAGTTTTTAGTGGTGATCGAGATTGATAGGATAGATATTTTTCATGGGAGGAGTCATATGTTGCTTTGAATTCCATGCAAAATGCCAAACCATTGGGTATGTATGATCTTCCTTGTGCGTTTTGTAAGCCTGTGTGGGATACCATTGATGATGATCTTTACTACTTAGTCTCTACTCTTGGCCTCAAGTAGACTCTTAGAGTGCCTTAATTAGGGATTGATCAAGCTTATTGATGATGATCTTTACTACTTAGTCTCTACTCTTGGCCTCAAGTAGACTCTCAAAGTGCCTTAATTAGGGATTGATCAAGCTTATTTCAGAGAATGCATCGAGGGACTCAATTGGGGAATCGTGACCCATTACTTTTCTCACAATTTCTTATAAAGTCATGGCCAAGGCATTGGCTTTAAAGATTTGTTGTTGCATGGTATGTGGTGTGTTAGGAGCAAACTGGTTTTGTTCAAGGGATACTTATCCTTGATATTGTTGTTTTAACATGGGAGGCTATGGAGCAGGCCCAAGAGACTAGTGAACAATCTCTTGTTCTTAACATGGGCTTTGAGAAAGCTTATGATCAAACCAATTGGTCATTCATTTCAGAGATGCCGACTTGCTTGGGTTTTGGCCTATGTCGTGGCTAATGTGAATGTGGTCATACTTGTGGCTTACCAAAGTATGATGGCCAAAGGGGTCTTCTATTGGTGCCTTGGGATGTTTGTTCTATGCCTAAGGATAAGAGGGCCCTTGTTCTAATTCATGTCATGACACAAGGCAATATCCTTGTGGTTAGAGAGTTGTACTCCTTGGAAAATTTTGTTTTAGCTCCAAGCAATCGTTGGTTAGAATATTGGTTAGAGGGGCACACTTAGTTCGAGTATTTGATTCCCTTATTATCTGGAGCATTTTGTTAGCTTGGAGTACTATTGTAGTTTTGGTCTATTGGCATTGGGAGGGCAGTACAACAGGGTGGGATCTAGTTAGTTGCTCCATTTGGAGTTGGTGTGTTTGATGGTCCTTTGTTGTGGGGATGCCTCATTTTTAGGCTTCCAGATTGGGTAGGAAAGGCATTTTCTTTTGGAGTGATATGTGGAATTCTTCCTCTTGCAGTTGGAATGATTGGAACTCTCTTACTTAGAAGTATGAGCTTATTGCCTCTGATATTCCTTCTATTATGGATTTGAGGAGCTTTGTTTTGGAATTTGAGTTTGTTGTAGATGAATATGGGAGGCCAGGGCCTCTTTGGAGAGATTGGGAATAGAGTTTTGGTCACCCAATTTTTCTAGTATGACTCTTGACATTTTTATTCAATGCTTCATCAATGACATTCATTATCTGTGGTCCTCAATGTGAGATGCATGTTCATTGATGTAGAGGATAGATGGGTGTGTTGACTTCATTCGTTGGGGTTTGTTTGATTTTCTTATCACTTGAGGGTTTTTGTTTGATTAGTGATTTATTAGGGGATCCCTTCCAAGGCTTGGTTGGTGATGGGCCTCTAAATAGACATAAAATAAGGCCCATCTAGCCTTTCTTAAGCCCATCTACCTTCCTTGTGCACATAAAAGATATATTAAATCTCTCCTTCTGCACTTAATAATGTTTTCTTATGCTTTAATATGTTCTTAGGAAGGTTTGAAGGTAATTGCATATTTGTGCCTAATATTGGTTATTTCTGTAGAATATTGGGAGAATATTGGGCAGATTATGCAGATTTGAAAAAGGAGATAATGCAGGGACTCGCTCCCTGCCACTGGAAGATCAAGATTGGAGAATAAATGAGCACAATATCAGGAAATTAGGGAGAAATCTTGGAGAAATTCAAGGGGGTTGTCCACCCTCCTTAACTCCAAAGGCAACCAAAGGATCCTCATGAGATCCCCTCCAGCGATTCGAATTCCAGCGGCAACCAAGCAACTGAAGATGAAGTGCACTCAATCTATGGTTTACTTGGAGTCAAAGTGGATTCAATCACTATGTTTTAGGGAGCTGTTGGTAGCTGCCCTTTAGGATAAATAAATCCGATCAAGAGCTAATTAGGGTCGACTTCCATTCCATTCCATTGGATTCGAATTTTTGCTGTAAAGCCATTAGGCTCTGTTAAAACTTTTATGGATGTAACAGACTGTTCTTTTTTATGAAATGAGTAGAGAGATGCCATTTTATTGATCTAGTTCTTGAGCGTTGGGCTCGTGGGTTAGGGCCCAACCCATGTGCCTCAACTTCTCTGCTGTTTTCATCCTTTCCTTTTTGTCATTTAGCTAGTTTTGTTTATGCCATTTATTTAGTTTTATTCTTGAACAGTTCGCTAGTTTCTGATAGTTTCATTGCTGCTTAGTTTTGCTTTCAGTTTGCTGCTGTAGTTTTTTCATTTGATTATGAGTAATAGAATAGAGGATAAAACTCTAAAAGCTATGGATCTAGACCATAGGGGATTCACTCAATGAACCTTTGTCATATTATGTGCGTTCGTGGCATATTAAACAATACCCTTAATTTGACTACATATTGGAAAATACCTCTAAAAATCACATTATTTAACCCTCTACCAATATGAACCCAATACGCCTTTCCAATTTAAGAAACCCCTACTTTTACTAGATATTGTAGGTATCCATTTTTTCATTAACATTTTTTTATACCCTTTTATATTTTTTCATTAAATTTTAGCTCCATTTTTTATACCTGTCCATATAAAAACCCTTTACCCCCTATATATCCCCCAATATATTATGTCATTTTTTCTTCAATATATATCCCCCAATATGAACCCACGTGGTATGGTATTGCTCCCCTAGTGAAGCCCCTGTGATCTAGACTTCCCTTCTCATCTCTGTCAATAGAGCTCGAGGAGGGGAAACCTTCCCACAGACCCAAAAACTGATTTCTGTTCACTGTTTTTTATCATGCATTCTTTTCTGTTTTCCCGTGCATGAATCCGCAGGTTTGTTTGTAGGAGTCAATATTAGAATTCCAGAGAAGTTCACCCTTGCCTTCCCGCTTCATTTTCCATCTCTGTCTTCACGGCCTGAACACTGTTTTTTTACGCCTCCATTCCCTTCCTTTTCCTCTTACTTGCAAATGTTGCACCCACCTTTTATCCCTCAAAAAGCTTAAAATACCTAGCCCGCCTTATTCCTTTGTTCTTATTGGTCTTTTTTAGTGCAAAATGCTTGAAAAAACATCAAAACTCAACTTCCGCCTTTTCTCCTCGAAATCCCCGCTATCGTACATCGCAAATCGCATTTCACAATCCTTACCTCCATCGCAAATCACAATCGCATTTCCTTTTCGCTCAACCGCAATTGCATCTCCTTTCCGCAATCACACTTCACAGTTTTTATCCTCGTCGCACTTCGCACTCCGCATTATTTAACTTGTTCCCGTTAACACTTACCGCTCCTGTTTGTCGATGGCGATATTGTGATCGCGCTTCGCCACCGGTCCCACTACCACTTCGCGCATCGCACTGTTTAATTGATTTTCATTAATACTTACCGCTCTTTCTGTCAATTGCGATATCACATTTCGCACTTCGCAAGACTTAGCTTATCGCACTTCGCTCCCGCTCCCGGACGACCTTTCCGCTATCCCTTTACTTTTGCGATATTGCGATTGCGACATCTTATATCGCAACCTTTGTCCTCTATCGCACTCCGCCATCGCACTTTTTGAATTATTCCGCTCCAAGGCCTCTTTGCCCTTCAACAAAGCTTTAATCCAATTTTAACCCTCGCTTTCCACTTCAAAGCCTCGTTTCATGTGTTAAGCGCTTCATTAGCTTCTTTTAGCCCTTTTTTTCCCAAACTGCAAGCAACACCTTTTAAAGTTTAGTTATATCATGAATAGTTGCAGGGTTAGAAGCATGGTAGCATGGTAGATAGATTGTAGGATAAGTTAAGTGTGGTTTAGAACTAGTTTGTTCCTGCCATTCATTTTCAGCAATATAGTTTAGTTTCTTTTCAGTCATTTCCTTTTCTGCAATTTAAATTAGTTTCCTTTCTGCCATTTCTTTTCAGCAAGATAAATTAGTTTCCTTTCTGCAATTTATTTATTTTCATTGAAGTGTGACAGACTTCACTGAGAACCCTTAGAAGTAGTACCCTTTCGTAGAGCGGAAGACGATGACATGAATAGAATGCATTTGCTCTGTATATAGCACTGCCACCTCCAAGTTTGTACAAACCCCGGGTTGATAAAGTAAAGTAGGGCAGCCCTTGGAGTTGCAGCACTCTTGGTACAATACCAGGGCTCACCACTTTTTGGCGCCGTTTCTGGGGAGGTGTCTAGTAGATGCTTTGATTTTGTTTTAGCATTCTTTTCTGCTTTCCTTTTTCATGTTGTTTTCAAAATATTGAAAAATACAAAAGAATTTGATTTTCATGCCTCATAGGAGTAGGGATACTTAGTTTTTTTTTTTTTTTTTAAATACTTCTCCAATACCAACCCCCCACTTGACCACGTGGTGCAGTAAGAACCACATCACCATACACTTTCGGAGGTAGAAGAGATGGATGGATATGATGACAACGAAGAAGATCTTATTGGGTTTCCCATTCAAGATATTGACATCAATGTACATATGAAGAACATCCCTCCATCTTTCCTTCCCAACTTCCATGGTACGAGGACAGAGGATCCGGAAACATTTCTTTTTGAATTTGAAATAATCTGTAGATCTTATGGCTACTCATTGCACATTCAAAAACTGAATTTGTTTCTGACAACATTGAAGGATAGATCTCTTAGATGGTTCATGACTTTAAGAACAAATTCTATAAGGACATGGGATGGTATGAAAAGAGTATTTTTGGAAAAATATAAAGATTATTGCATACACTATGACCTTAGAAATGAAGTCTGTAAGATGAACCAAAAAGAGGATGAAAGCCTAGAAGATTTAGTGGAGAGATTTACTTATAATATCAAAAGATCTAAATTGCATAATTTAGGATCAAATGCATTAAAAACTCTCCTACTAAATGCTATAAAGGATGAATGGATTGATCTTCTTAATCTGGTGGGAAAAGGAGATGTCTATCAATTGTCATTTCAAGAGATTTGTGAATTGTGCAAAAACATATCAAGAGGAAAAGCAAAGTATGTAAGATCTCCTCAAGATCCATTTATGGCAAGAGTAAGTAAGTCGACATCAGGATTGGTAAGTCAAACTGAACTTAACAATTTGCTAAACATTCTTGGTAATTTAAATGAACGAATTGACATGCTAAGAATGCAAAACAAACAAAAAGTTAAGAATGCTACATCGTTTATATTTTGCCCTAAATGTACAAAGAAACATGCTTTTCATGAATGTCCACTTGATAACATTAAAATTTGTGACATCTGTGCAGGATCACATACTACTAAAGATTGTCCATCATTACCAGGGTTAAAGGCAATTTACCAGGAAGAAAATCAAACACTGGAACAATCTTGTTATGTAGCTCCAAGAGGACCAGGGCAGTCTCATCAACCTCGTATGATGCAAGATCTCAATTCTCAATTTCTGGGTTATGCACAAAAATCTCAAAGTAATTGGCAAACACCCTTGCCTTGGGAACCTTGGATATCTCAATCCCAACCTCAAACCAACCTTGGAAACAAAGTTGGCAAAGGCCCTACAAAGGAAATCCACCATATCCTCAATCTTTCCCTCTCTATCCTCAATACCATCATCAATGTTATCCATACCATTCACCTCCACCACAACATCAATATCACCCTCATTTGACCTCAATTCAACCTTTCCCATTACCATCCACACAAGCACCCCAAAGATCCATTCCCACTCCACTACCTGCACAACCATTTCATATCCCCAACAATAAAATACCTCAATCAACTTACAATTTTGAGGTATTGCAAAATGATTCACCAGCTATCTTTGAAGAGCAACAACCAGAAGAAGAAGACTCAGATAAGGTCCAAGAATCATGGATGCCTTTCGATAAAGAGAAGTTGTTGGAACCAGAGATTGAAAAGTTTCATGACTGCCTATCACCAGATTCTATGAATGAAGATCACATCTCTGAAGACTTGCATGACATGATAGCAGGGAGCAAAGGAACATAAGATTACATTGAATCTTGGTTCAGAGGAGTCATTGGATCCCAATGCTCAATTCTTAAGTATTTTCTAACATCATCTCAGTCAAGGCAATTGGTCTCTCATATACTGGCACATATCAAAGAGTATATTTCAAACCTGCATACGAGTTTATCTATCATCTGGTTCCATTGGAAGTATTCCTATACTTGAAAAAGGTTTTGTTTTTTCAAGTAGAGTAGGAAAGTGAAAAAAGAAAAAAAAAGAAAAAAAGGGAAAGAATAAAATCTCAGGCGAAAACCTCTTTTGAGGCGTCTGAGATTGACCTACTGATTGAAAACCTCCATGAGGCGGTCATTGGGTTGAAAAAAAAAAAGAGAAAAAAAAGATCTTAGTTGAAAACCTCCTTTGAGGTGCCTAGGCAAACCTTCTAGTTGAAAACCTCATTGAGGCAGCTAGGAGGCCTTAAAAAAAAAATGCATTTCTCCATGTATCTCTCTCTAATGAACGCAGGTGCTCTCCAACCTTTGCAAGCAGAAAAACAGCAAGTTGGCACAAAAAGAAAATTCGGTCAACACCCTGGTCAAAGGTAGTCAAACTTGGACTTCCTCCTCCCGTGCTCAGAAGCTCTAAAAGGACCTCAAGCAGATTATCAAATGCAGCTTCAGAACCGCCAAAGACAGCTTCAACAACCATATCAACAGCTTCAATATCACATGCAAAAACAAATCAATGGTAAGGCTTAGGTATGCAATCATCTAACCCTTTCTTCGAATCTATTTTAGCTTAATAAAACATTAAAAAGTTTGAGAAGGGAAGTTTTTTTATATAGCCCAACATCAGTAGTAGAGCAACCTCAGCCTTATCTAGCAACTAGCCTCACTTTCCACCAAGAAGAGGAACAAGACAAAAGTAAAAAGGACTTAAGAAAGGGGGTAGTAAGCAGTTCATGTAATGGAAGACAAGGAGTGGCAAAGGGGTAACCAATGGTGAACTCAGGTAACAGAAAAAAGAACTCTAAGTTTATTTTGCATGCAATGAAAAATTTGAAAAAAAAAAGAAAAGAAAAGAAAGAAAAGAAAGAAAAAAAAAGAAAAAGAAAAGAAGAAAAATAGAATAAAAGGTGGACCCACCACCTCTTGGCATGCAAAATAGATTTTCTCAAGGATCTTGAGGACCTCCGTGCAGCACCTACAAGAAGAATTGCAGATAGAGGTGTAGCAAGAAGATTAGCAGGGGGAGCAGTGCATGGGCCAATAAACAGAAGATGAATAAGCCAGCATGCGAAAGAACCATAAGGCAAGGAGGATGAATAGGTTGCTCAGAGGATGAGCAACAGTTTTAGTAGGGTGGTGATGATGGGCCTCTAAATTAGACATAAAATAAGGCCCATATAGCCTTTTTTAAGCCCATCTACCTTCCTTATGCACATAAAAGATATATTAAATCTCTTCTTCTGCACTTAATAATGTTTTTTTATGCTTTAATATGTTCTTAGGAAAGTTTAAAGGTAATTGCATATTTGTGCCTAGTATTGGTTATTTTTGTAGAATATTGGGAGAATATTGGGTAGATTATGCAGATTTGGAGAAGGAGATAATGTAGGGACTCACTCCCTGCCACTGGAAGATCAAGATTGGAGAATAAATGAGCACAATATTAGGAAATTAGGGAGAAATCTTGGAGAAATTCAAGGGGGTTGTCCACCCTCCTTAACTCCAAAGGCAGCTAAAGGATCCTCATGAGATCCCCTCCAGCAATTCGAATTCTAGCTTCAGCCAAGCAACTGAAGACGAAGTGCACTCAATCTATGGTTTACTTGGAGTCAAAGTGGACTCAATCACTATGTTTTAGGGAGCTGTTGGTAGCTGCCCTTTAGGATAAATAAAGCTGATCAAGAGCTAATTAGGGTTGGCTTCCATTCCATCCTACTTCCATTCCATTCCATTGGATTCGAATTTTTGCTGTAAAGCCATTAGGCTCTGTCAAAACTTTTATGGATGTAACAGATTGTTCTTTTTTATTAAATGAGTAGAGAGATGCCATTTTATTGATCTAGTTCCAGAGAGCTGGGCTCGTGGGTTAGGGCCCAACCCGTGTGTCTCAGCTTCTCTGTTGTTTTCATCCTTTCCTTTCTGTCATTTAGCTAGTTTTGTTTATGCCATTTATTTTGTTTTATTCTTGAACAATTAGCTAGTTTCTGATAGTTTCATTGCTGCTTAGTTTTGCTTTCAGTTCTGAGTTTTCCACTGTAGTTTATTCATCTGCTTATGAGTAATATAATAGAGGATAAAACTCTAAAAGCTGTGGATCTAGACTTCCCTTCTCATCTCTGTCAATAGAGCTTGAGGAGGGTAAACCTTCCCACAGACCCAAAAACTGATTTCTGTTCACTATTTTTTATCACGCATTCTTTACTGTTTTCCCATGCATGAATCCGCAGGTTTGTTTGCAGGAGTCAGTATTAGAATTCCGAAGAAGTTCACCCTCACCTTCTCGCTTCATTTTCCATCTCTGTCTTCACGGCCTGAACTATTTTTTTACGCCTCCATTCCCTTCCTTTTCCTCTTACTTTCAAATGTTGCACCCACCTTTTATCCCTCAAAACGCTTAAAATACCCAGCCCGCCTTATTCCTTTGTTCTTATTGGTCCCGGTTGCTTTTACCTTTCTAGCGCAAAACGCTTGGAAAAACATCAAAACTCGACTTCCGCCTTTTCTCCTCGAAATCCCCGCTATCGTACATTGCGAATCACATTTCACAATCCTCACCTCCATTGCAAATCGCAATCGCATTTCCTTTTCGCTCAACCACAATAGCATCTCCTTTCCGCAATCGCACTTCTCAGTTTTTATCCCCGTCGCACTTCGCACTTCGATTTATTTAACTTGTTCCTGTTAACACTTACCGCTCCTGTCTGCTGATTGCGATATTGTGATCGTGCTCCGCCATTGGTCCCACCGTCACGTCGTGTATCGCACATTGCACTTCTCACCGTTTAATTTATTTTCGTTAATACTTACCGCTCTTTCCACCGATTGCGATATCACATTTCGCACTTCGCAAGACTTACCTCATCGCACTTCGCTTCCGCTCCCGAACGACCTTTCCGCTATCCCTTTACTTTTGTGATATTGCGATTGCAACATCGCATATCGCAACTTTTGTCCTCTATCGCACTCCGCCTCGCACTTTTTGAATTATTCCACTCCGAGGCCTCTTTGCACTTCAACAAAGCTTTAATCCGGTTTTAACCCCCACTTTCCACTTCAAAGCCTCGTTTCATGTGTTAAGCCCTCCATTAGCCCTTTTTTCCCAAACTGCAAGCAACACCTTTTAAAGTTTAGTTAGATCATGAATAGTTGCATGGTTAGAAACATGGTAGCATGGTAGATAGATCGTAGGATAAGTTAAGTGTGGTTTAGAATTAGTTTCATTCCTGCCATTCTTTTTCAGCGATATAGTTTAGTTTCTTTTCAATCATTTCCTTTTCTGCAATTTAAATTACTTTCCTTTCTGCCATTTCTTTTCAGCAAGATAAATTAGTTTCCTTTCTGTCATTTCCTTTCTGCAATTTATTTTAGTTTCATTGAAGTGTGACAGACTTCACTGAGAACCCTTAGAAGTAGCACCCTTTCATACAGAGGAAAAGGATGACATGAATAGAATGCATCTGTTGTGTATATAGCATTGTCACCTTCAAGTTTGTATGAACCCCAGGTTGATAAAGTAAAGTAGGGCAGCCCTGGATTGGCAGCACTCTTGGTGTAATACCAGGGCTCACCAGTTGGCCAAGAGTGGTCTCTTATATGACTTGTGTTTGGTTTGTCATGACTTGGATGCTATGAAGCATAGTGTTTGGGAGTGTATGTTTGCCAAACATTGTTGGAGTTACTTTGAGGATTAGTATTTAACTCTTTTTTGTTAGATTTCCTTAAAACCTAGTAAACTAATTTGTAATTTTCTAAGCGTAAAAACCCATAAATATAAACAACTGATATTATGGAAACTTAAATGCCAAACACACTGAGTTTTCTAACATTCACGACATAAAATAAATCAGAAGACAAACACATCAACACATAGAACACAAGATATCCCCAGGAAACCCCAACTTTGGAGAAAACCTGCAATGCTGTGTGTATTTTACTATTTTTCTGCAAAAAAACGTTTTCTTCTAAGAATTACAAGGGAAAACTTCCCAGTTTATCACAAGTAAAATACTCGTCCACTCCACCTAAATCTATTCCCTTTCTGTGCACTGGATTTGCGAAATTCTTGCGCATACTAGCAATCTGATCCACATGTGCGAATAGAAGTTTGCGTTTGGCTATAAAGGCTCAACCCTCACTTGATTTATTCTGCTTGGATGTTGAGTTCTACGATCTGTTGAAACCCTCGCTCTTCCTTCACTGGTCTTTCACACCTGCCTGTGCTCAAATGACCTATCACCAACTCACTTTCTCTCTTATAATTTCAACCTTGACCCTAATCTCCTTCTCAACAACTAAGATTAAATCGTGATTAATGGCAGAGATTAAATCGTAAGTTAATTTAACTTTTACTTTTTTCAAAGTCTGAATTTAGGAAACAGTTAATTAAATTAATATTCTGCTAAAGTGGCAGTCTACTATGTTCTTCAACTAGTCTCAGCACTTAGACAAGCATAACACTTCTTCTCTACTGCAATCAACACTCCCTCTTAGAGAGGAATGTGTTTTGCACTACATCCAACTTTTGGCTGAGGTATACAAATCTGGTCCCTGACAAAGCCTTGGTCATAAGGTCTGTTGTCTGCTCCTTTGTGGGTATGTACTTAAGTGTAACAACACCTCCCTGAACAATATCTCTCATGTGGTGATAACATATGTTGATGTGCTTAGAGCAATCATGAAACACTGGATTTTCAGAGAGCTTGATGCAACTCTGATTGTCAGAGTATATCACTGTAGGCTCCAAAACTGCCCCGAACAAGCCCATGGGAAGCTTACTTATCCAAATAGCTTCGCACCCTGCCAAATTGGTAGCCATGTATCGACCTCAACTGAACTCAATGCGATTGATCTCTGCTTCTTGCTAAACCAAGAAACAATTGCCGATCCAACATTGAATTGGCAACCCCATGTGCTCTTCTTGTCTGTGGA
This sequence comes from Pinus albicaulis, assembly GCA_034641835.2. Lineage (NCBI taxonomy): Eukaryota > Viridiplantae > Streptophyta > Pinopsida > Pinales > Pinaceae > Pinus > Pinus albicaulis. The sequence goes on from CM076572.1 coordinate 1,234,912,414, forward strand.
TCTCCTTGCCCAATCTACATTAGTGAAGCCATCAAGCTTCAACTCATCAACCTTTTTATACTACAATCCATGCTCTATTGTCCCCTTGAAATATCTCAACACATGCTTTGCAGCAACCCCAATGCGCTCTGGTTGACTCGACCAAAAACTGGCTTCAAATCATATATTTGGCCGCTTGTTGACCAAATGCTTCAATGACCCAATCATTTACATGTTAAGTGTGGGATCAACTCGCTACGATCTGGATGTATCAACCTTCCTCCAGTTTCTGACTAGTAGCGTGGTCATAGGCCTGCAATCCTGCATGTGAAATCTCCTCAAAATTTGCAGAGCATATTTGTCTTGTTCCAGGAAGATCTCCCCATCACCTTGCCAAACCTTTATCCCAAAGAAATAGTGCATCAACCCCATATCCTTCATCTCAAACTCGCCTGCAAGATCTCTCTTGCACTCCTAGATGAGCTTGTCTGCGCCTGTTAAAATAAGATCATCCACATATAGCACCAAAATAAGCAGCTCACCTCCAACAACAATGTAGTGGAGGTTGGGGTCCGCTTCACTCTTGGTGAAGCCCAATCCCTGAAGGTAACTGTCTATCCGATCATACCATGCTCGCAGAGCCTGCTTGAGCCCATATAAGGCTCTCTTGAGTCTGCAAACGTGTGTCTCTCTGTTGCATGTCTTAAATCTCTCCAACTGCTTAATGTAAATCTCCTCCTCAACAACACCATTGAGGAAGGCTGTCTTTACATCCATCTGGTGGATCTTTCACCCCATCTATGCTGCAATAGTTGCAACTGCCCTGATAGACGAATGCCTAGCATTTGGGGCAAAGTTCTCGTCATAGTCAACTCCCTCTATTTGCAAGAACCTCTTGGCCACAAATCTCCCCTTATACTTCTAAATACTCCCTTCAACTCCATGCTTGATCTTATAGACCCAACAAGAGCCTACCATAGATTTGCCCTTAGCCTGGGCACCACCTACCAAACATCTTTCTTCATGATGGAGGCATACTTCTCCACCATGGCAGCTATCCACACCTGCTGAGTGGCTACCTCCTGATATATAGAAGGCTCAACATCCAATAACTCTGCCATAAGTGCCATATATCATGTGTACCTCTGTGGCTGTCTGCTCTACCGAATTGATGTACTTAGAGCACCAATTGCTCCTGTGCCTCCTGGATCGACTGATCTGCCCATCTTGCTCTCCTTCTCCTTGTGCTCGGAGTTGTTGCCTAAGTGGGCTCCACTTTGGATAAAACCTGCAATGCTATGTGTATTTTATTATTTTTTTGCAGCAAAAGATTTTCTTCTAAGAATTACAATAAGGGAAAACTTCCCAGTTTATCACAAGTAAAATACTCGTCTACTCTCCATCTAAAACGATTCCCTTCCTGTGCACTGGGTTTGCGAAATTCTTGCGCACACTAGCAATTTGATCCACATATGCGAATAGAACTTTGCGTTTGGCTATAAAGGCTTGACCCTCACTTGATTTATTTTGCTTGGATGTTGAGTTCTATGATTTGCTGAAACCCTCATTCTTTCTTCGCTGCTCATTCACACCTGCCTGTGCTCAACTGACCTATCACCAACTCACTCTCTCTCCTCTTATAATTTCAATCTCAACCCTAATCTCCTTCTCAACAACTGAGATTAAATCATGATCAATGGTTGAGATTAAATCGTAAGTTAATTTAAGAACTTTTACTTTTTCCAAAGTATAAATTTAGGAAACAGTTAAATAAATTAATATTCTGCTAAAGTGGCTGTTTACTATGTTCTCAACTAGTCTTAGCACTTAGACAAGCATAGCACTCCTTCTCTACTCCAATCAACACTCCCTTTTAAAGAGGAAGGTGTTTTGCACTACACCCAACTTTTGTCTGAGGTATACAAATCTGGTCCCTGACAAAGCCTTGGTCATAAGGGCTGTTGTCTGCTCCTTTGTGGGTATGTACTTAAGTGTAACAACACCTCTCTGAACAATATCTCTCATGTGGTGATAACATATGTTGATGTGCTTAGAGCGATCATGAAACACTGGATTTTCAGAGAGCTTGATGCAACTTTGATTGTCAGAGTATATCACTGTAGGCTCCAACACTGTCCCGAACAAGCCCATGGGAAGCTTACTTAACCAAATAGCGTCGCACCTTGCCAAATTGGTAGCAATGTACTCAACCATGACTGAACTTAATGCGACTGATCTTTGCTTCTTGCTAAACCAAGAAACAATTGCTTATCCAACACTGAATTGGAAACCCCATGTGCTCTTCTTGTCTGTGGATCTCCCTGCCCAATCTGCATTACTGAAGCTCTCAAGCATAAACTCATCAACCTTTTTATACTACAATCCATGCTTTATTGTCCCCTTGAGATATCTCAACACATGCTTTGTAGCAACCCAATGCGCTCTGGTCAACTTGACCAAAAACTGGCTTCAAATCATATATCAGGCCACTCGTTCACCAAATACTTCAATGACCCATTCATCTACCTGTAAAGTCTTGGATCAACTCTCTCCAATTTGGATGTATCAACCTTCCTCCAATTTGTGACTAGTGGCGTGGTCATAGGCCTATAATCCTGCATGTGAAATCTCCTCAAAATCTGCAGAGCATAATTGTCCCGTCCTAAGAATATCTCCCCATCAACTTGCCAAACCTCCAGCCCAAAGAAATAGTGCATCAACCCCATATCCTTCATCTCAAACTCGCCTGCAAGATCTCTCTTGCACTCCTGGATGAGCTTGTCTGCGCCTGTTAAAATAAGATCATCCACATATAGCACCAAAATAAGCTACTCACCTCCAACAACAATGTAGTGGAGGTTGGGGTCTGCTTCACTCTTGGTGAAGCCTAATCCCTTAAGGTAACTGTCTATCCGAACATACCATGTCCGCAGAGCCTGCTTGAGCCCATATAAGGCTCTCTTGAGTCTGCAAACACGTGTCTCTCTGTTGCATGTCTTAAATCTCGCTAACTGCTTAATGTAAATCTCCTCCTCAACAACACCATTGAGGAAGGCTGTATTTACATCCATCTGGTGGATCTTTCACCCCATCTGTGCTGCAATAGTTGTAACTTCCCTGACAGACGAATGCCTAGCATCTGGGGGAAAGGTCTCGTCATAGTCAACTCCCTCTATTTCTTCAAGAAATATATCCAGGTTTTGCGACAGAAGTCATCTATAAAAGTGATGTAATAGGAACATCCTCCCAAGGATGTTATGGGCAGCATACCAGATAAATCAGAATGTATCAATTGCAAGATATCAGATGTCTTTGTGACACTTGAGGGGAATGGTCCCCTTGTATGCTTCCCTTCAGCACAACCCTGACAGATACCTTCATGATCATCTTTAAACTTGGGCATCCCTGTCACCAACTTCCTTGCTTCAGGAAGGGCTTTGTAATGAAGGTGTGCAAACCTCTGGTGCCATAGCTCGGTTTGAAGAGTTGTATCACACGACATAGCCCCCAACGGACTTCCTTCAACTTGATAGAGTGTGTCAACTCTAAAACCAATAGTAAGAGCTTATTTGAAGTTTTTCTTCTAGATGCGTACCTTTCCATCAACGAATGCCACCTTGAACCCTTTGTCTTCCATTGCCGAAATAGACACAAGGTTCTTCTTCAAATCAGGTACGTACAAGTTACAACACATCTTGTAAGCGGAGGACTTGACCTTGAGATAGATGAAGGGTCACAATCCCTGTCCCTTTCATGGGATAGGTGGCATTATCTCCAAGGATAATTTTCTAAATTAGTATCCTTCTCAATCAAATCGGAGAGGGCTTTTTTATAACCAGTGAGGTGCCTTGAAGACATCCAGGGTGTCGGGAGGAGATGCAGCAGAGAGGGCAGATACGAGAATATATTCGTTTTTCTTATTATCAACAACATTAGATCTATCGTACCTGGAATTCCTTGACCTCTTGAAAGGTTGGACATTTCCACTTCGATCAGAGGGAGGCTTCCTCTTTCCTTTGAACCTGTTGTTCCTTTGATTGCCATTCCCCCCGAAGTTGTTGTCATCATCCCTGGGAGAGTCCCCATCATCCCTGGGAGAGTCCCTTCTATTGGGGCACTCTCTTGCAGCCCCTTCTATTGGGGCACTCTCTTGCATAGTGACCAGTCTTGTTACAAGTGTAACATCTTCCCTTCCTTCCTTTGGGCCTCGCTCTTCCATGGTTTTGATTTCTCGAGCCACCATGGTTCTTCTTCTTTGCATGAGCGGTGAAGGCAATAGGGTCACCTCCATTACCATTAGAGGGATGGTCACTCTCCATCATTCTTGTCTCCTCTTGAGTGCATCTCGTCCGCAATTCATCAAAATTAGGAATCACATTATTATTAAAAATCGTAGTGTTAAATGAAGTCTTCCAAGAGCAATGAGGACGAGCTCTCGATCAGCTACTTCTTCTCCTATGGCAAGGAGATCATTCTTGATTTCTGTGAGCCTTATAAAATATGATTGGATGGATTCATCTTTTCCCTTCTTGATATTCTTCAACTTCTTCTTGAAGAAAAGCATTTGATTAGCATTGCTAGCCCTGAACATGCTAACCAACTTATCATACATCTCTTTAAATGTGCTCAGCTCAGAAATGTAGGCAACCAAGTGCTTATGTATTGAATCCCTGATAATCATCTTTGCTTTGATTTCCCCTTTTCTATACTTCGTCTTTGTGGCAACGAGTGCATTTGATGAAGGTTCATGGATCTTCCCCTGCACATAGTCCATGACATCTTGGTCTTCCAAAACCAAATCCAAAGACATCTTCCATGCATGATAATCAGACTTGTCAGTCAACTTATCATCAGACTTGAAACCCTTGTATGTGAAGGCCATTGATCCTTGATAGGACTTCTTCTTCGGTGATTGCTTTTCACAATATCTTGGGCTTTGTCTTCACCTAAGCTCTAATACCATGTTAACTTTAGATAACCATGGTATGTTCTATGCCTAAATGTAGTTTTACTTCAATCTTCTTTAAGACCCAATACAGATTTAGCAATCACATAAACTTGAAAGTAAAATGCTGATAAAACATAAAAATAGATCAACAGAAGACAAGCCAAATAATGTATCAGAATTTGTAATTATCCTTGTCCAACAAATGGATAGATAAATGGTTGTTACAACAGTCAACAGAATGTCCTAGCCAACAAAGACTTGAGTTGGTCAAACCAACTTCTCCAATAGCCAAATCAGCCTTCCTCCAAGTGTCACACCCCTCAAAGACAACTCAAAAAATCAACCCAAACCGGTCAACGCAAAAGTCAACGTTGCAGTGAACAGACAACAGTCAAAGTCAATGCTTCTCCTCGATTTCTATGCCCTCCAATGCGGCCTCAAGTAATCGGAATTTCTGCCCAAATATCGAAGTCAAAGTCCAAGTGTTGACCCAAAGTCAACGCTGTCCAGAAACACTAGAAACAATTCAAAAATTACAACAACTTTCTTCAGGTTCAGATTCACACGTGTGAGGGAGGGAGGCCTCTCCTAGACTGTACGAATCAATCAAATCACAAGATGAATGTGATTGATGAGTTGATGATGAAATGGACATCATCTCTCTCCAATTTATATCCATCAATGAGGGTGCGTGACACATCTGTAGGGCTTGTGAGCCTACATTACAAATCTAGCCGACCTTGAACATGTGTGGAAAATAAAATCAAACCAAACAAGATGATCTTTAGATCAATCTTGCACCTCTTCGAAAGCGGAATCCAACAAAAATACAATCATCATCATATGAGCAGTGCAACATGGAGTTTGGACTTAGTTGCCCAAAATTAACACTTTATCACAGTTTCCTTCATCAACTTGCTCATGGAATACTACATCTCTACTCGCAAATACTTTGTGAGTAGAAGGATTAAACAATTTATAAGCTTTCAACTCTGTATAGTACCCAACAAAAATGCATTTAATGGCCTTTGAATCCAGTTTCTTCCTATCCTCTTTTGGAACATGAGCAAAAGCTTTCGAGCCAAAAATTCTTAAATGACTTAAAGCCTACTAAAGCTTCGAATGGGGTTTTTGTTGGATTCCTATTCTTTAAATACACTGTAGTATTTATTGCTTCTGCCCAAAAATCGTTAGACAGGTTCTTACCTTTTAACATGTTGCGTGCATACTCCACCAGGGTTCTGTTCTTCCTCTCTACAACCTCGTTCTGTTGAGGAGTGTGGGGTACTGTGAACCTATGTTGCACGGGTACCCGCACCCGCACCGGGTTCCCGTCCCCACGTACCGGGTGCTGGGACGGGTTCTTCTCAGAAGAACCCTGAAGAACCCGGTTCTTCATGGAAGAACTTGAAACGTCCAACTCAAAAACAAGGTTCTTTTAGGGTTCTTCGGGTTCTTTTCGGGTGCTTTTAGGGTTCTTTTAGGGTTCTTCGGGTTATTTTCGGGTGCTTTTAGGGTTCTTCAGCGACGGAGAACCCCGAAAATGGGTTCTTTTCGGGTTCTTCGGGGGGCAATTTAGGCTAATTTTTTTAATTTTTTAATCAAAATTTGACTATAATCTAATTTTTTTAAATTAAAATTTAAGATTTTTTTATTAAAATTAAAATTAAATAATTTATAAGTTAATTATAGTCTATTCTTAAGGCGATTTATTTATTTATTTTTAAATTCAAAACTTAAATTAATTTATTAAATATTAAATAATAAAAACGTAAAAATTAAAAATTTAAATTTAAATTTAAAACTTTAAAATTAAAATTAAAATTTAAAACTTAACTCATAAACTTAAATCTAAAAATCAAATTAAAACTTAAAAATAAAATTTTTAAGTTATAAGTTATAAGTTATAACACTAAAGTTAAACGGTAAACCTAAAGGCTAAGATCGACTAACCCTAAGAAGTTAACTGTTAGAACTATACCACTGCAACCGAACTATAGTCTATCGACTATACCACTGCAACCAATAGACGCAAGAAGAAGGATCCAATTGATTGGTGGTGGCTTCATGGTGTTGATGCTCCTGAGTTGCAGCAGTTTGCCATACGGTTACTTGGACAGGTAACTTACTAACTAGTTTGGAGTTCCTCATCTTATTTCTCATTTAAATTTTTGTATTGGATTTTCAATTTTCATTTTAGCTTTTCTTTTTAAATTTTTAATTAATTTAATGAGCTTCCCCTAATTTTCTAGGTAGCTAGTTCTTCATCTTGCGAGAGGAATTGGAGTACTTATGCCTTTATCCATTCAATAAAAAGAAATAGGTTGGGCTCAAAGAAGGCAAAGAACTTAGTGTACATTCATAGCACACTTCGTCTCATATCTCGAAAAGACCCTGGGTACAAGGAGGGTCCTTTCAAGAGATGGGACCAATACACAGATGATGCTATGTGTGTGGATGAGGAAATACAACCAGATGGCCTTATTGAGCTACCTTCAACTGTTATGGATGAGCAGGAGGCTCAAGATGAGAGTGATTCCTACCTTGAGAGCATGTTGACTGAAGATCTAAGTGATGCTGATGACATGGATGTTGATGATGTGGCTTGAGGAAGCCATTGTTCACTATTTTAAATTTTTATTTGAGTATTTTGAAATTTCCTAGTTCATGTTTGGAGATGTCTTGACTCTTTGCCCTTAAGGGAAATTTTGAATGTAGTATGACAATGGACATATATCGTGACTTTTATAACTTATTAAGTTATTTAATATTATCATGATTCATATTATATATATCATTATGTGAATGTTGAATGTTCATTGTTCAATGATGTGCATGTTTAAATCTTTGAAGTTTAAACTTTAATTTTTAAATCAAAAATATTTTATTTTTCTTGTTTTATACAAATTCACATATATAAATTATAATTTATATATAATATTATATAATATAATATATATATAGTATATACCCCCGACGCACCCACGCACCCTGTTTCAAAAAGTGCCGTCCCCGTCCCCGTCCCTGTCCCTGCACCCACGTTTCCTGGCAACATAGCTGTGAACTATTGAACTATGTGAAAATTTCTGAATCTAAACCAGAAATCCTACTTCTGTAAAACTCATTTACATTATGTACTTGTGTTTATTCCATTAACAAGTTATTTTTTTGAATACTTCAGTAAAAATATTAATGTAAATACACTGCAACCTACACCAATATATAGATCAAGAACTAAAAAAATAAATGAAGCAACCACACAAAGGACACACTTATTTTTGGACAATTGTCCTCGGAAAAACCCAATGTGGGAAAACCAGTGCAGCAGATCTGAGGGTTTGTATTATTAAGCAACAGTATTCTGAGTACAACTAGGGTGCCAAAATCCGGCTCACCCAACAAAGAAAATCCTCGTCAGACAGCTAAAATAATGAGTTTTACCTCACACTGCAAGTCCCGGCTGATCCGGATCAAAAATTGGTGAAACCCCAGCTGCCTCTACGCAGTAGATCCGTAGGCGTGCGTGGAGCTGGCTAAGGACTGCGTCACCCATTCTCTGCACCGATCTGCTTCTCAAAAAATCGAGTTTCAGCCCTTCTGGCTTAAAAACCCCGATCTTCGGCTAAATCTAGACTATCTCTCGAATGCTCTGTGCTGCCCTTGCGTGAGCCCTGCGTGGGCCTGCGTCACCCTCTCTGGGACTACGTCACCTCTCCTGGTGGCTGCGCTGCTTCCTCCGCTGTCTCTGCTGCCCTTGCTCTAATATGTACTCTTGGTCCTCCGATCAATAACTGCTTCTGCCCCTCGCTGCAACTGAATCACGTAGATCTTATCATCATCCGAGCACTACTCCATCAGAAGAATTCGATCTCTTGATTTATTGTGTGTGTGTTCTTCAATTGACCCTCAAGCCTTCCTTTATACTTTTCCTGTTGAGAAATCAATGGCCGTGATCAAATCCTTAATCAACGACTAAGATTAAATTAGACTTGATCCTCATCACTTAGAAGCTTCTCACCAACATGTTTAAATTAATTCACTTAATTATTTTAATTCCCTAAGTTTTCACTTAGGCTCCATTAAAAATAATTAATTATTTGAATAACTTTAACTACGGGTGGAATTTCTCCAAACGATTTCTGGGTCTTGGAGATCTCATGTGTTCTAGCCCCTCCACAAAATTTTGGAGCTAGAGCACATGTGATGCTACCCAAAAATTAACACTCCCTCTTAGTGAGGAATGTGCTCTAGCAATACTTTTTCACTAGTTGCATCACCCTGATCCACGACATCGTTCCTCTGCGCTGCTGATGCTCGACCTGTTGTCCTTCATCCACTGCGTTGCTGCTATCTGTACTGCTGCCCATGACTTCGCCACTGTCACTACTACATCTATACTGCAGCTCCCTTTCAAAATGCTGCATCATGCTACCCATAGCACTGCCACTGCTAACTATTGCACTGCAATTCAGTTGGTTAGAGTTAAGCAACTGAAAAACCTTCTAAAACTGACATACTGGTCAGTCTGAATACTCCTCAATGCTGGAACTACCTCTGCTGCTAATTTGCGCTGACCCTCTGATGCCATTGTGCTACTGCTGCTTTGCACCATTGTGCACTGCGCTGCTTCATACTTCAACACTCTAGCTCTGCCACTGTTGCTCCATCATCTCTTGCATCAATTGACACCCGAAATTCTGCTACTATCATTAAGGGCTCTCGTAGCCGTATGTGATCCAAGAGTCTGGGCACCTCAAGGATCCTGGCCCTTTTCCGAACTATAGGTGATCTGCAGCTCCATATCGCCCCACTTCTTAGGTGCATGAGCACTCATGGCGCATCCATCATCATCATCCTCATTAGCTTGAGCTGGAGCAGCCTTCGAGTCAGATTCTTCCTTGCCCTTCTTCTTCAGAGGGCATTGCCTGGTGAAATGTCTTAGTTCCCCACATCTGAAGCATCTGACCTTCGAGAGGCCCTTCTTTTTCCTTCTCTGCTGCCCTTGCTGTCCCTTAGATGTGAGAGCCACATGTTCCTCTTCCTCCTTGCTTTGATCCGTTTGCTGCTGCTTCCCTCCTTGGTCCATCGTCTGAGCTCTTCTTGTCGAAGAGTTGCCCACATCTCTTCCCAGCTTGGAAGAGCTGCCCTACCCAAAATGCCTTGGACAAAGGTCTCCCAGTCTTTAGTGATTACATTTAGGGCAGTCCTGACCATACGACCAACATCTGGTGTAGCCCCTACGGAAGCTAGCTGATTTCGGATCCCTTGCAATCTAATGAGGAAGGGGTCGATCTCTTCTCCCTTCTGCATCTGAAGTAATCTCAATTGGTTCTCAAGCAACATCTTCTGCTGGACGGAAGATCCCTGGTACATAGTGGTCAAGGCCTCCCACATTTCTCTTGTCGTGTTTTTCTCAACAATATATGGGATCACATGATCCTTGACTCCGTCCATGATCATGCGTTTTGCTTTTTCCTGAGCCTCCTTGTACTTCTTGAGCCGAATATTTGGGGCAGAAGAAAAGTAGAGGGAAGCAGTTCCTCAGAAGATTTCTTTCCAAGAAGTCTAGATCTAGTGTTGAGCAGTAGCAAAGCAAGATCAGAGAGGAGTGTTTCGACATCAATTCGCAGAAGGATTTCCGTGAAGGAAATCTAATCTCAGAGGGAGCTTGTTCCTTAGAGGGTTTCTAGCACCAAGAAATCCAGATCTGAGTTCTCAACCTTGAAGTGGCTTCATCATTCTCAGCAGAGAGAACAAAATTAGGCATAAATACTCTGGGGTCCTAATTCTGATCTTCATTAGCAAAGTGTCCTGCATGCTTCTTTTTTCTATGTCGATTTTCATCAAACTTCTTCTTATGGCAATTCCTAGCAATGTGACCAGATTTACCATAGTAAAGACATTTGATCCCTAAATCATTTCTGGTCGAAGACATACCTTGAGGTGGCTTTCTCTGTGGTGTACTTCCGCCTTTCTGTCCTGCGCTTGCTATTCCTCTGAAAGGCCTTTTCTTCTCCATTAATGCAAGATATGAATTTTGGGGTTTCAGAGTCATCCACCTCTCTTCCTCTTGTATCAAGATCCCTGTCAATTCTTCGAAATTGGGGGCTTTCTCCCTTGCGTTCAAGCCTGTAATAAACATCTGATAATTGTCAATCATACCACTCATGGTAACCATGACGAGATCAATGTTCGATACTGTCTCCCCTATATCGGCCAACTTATTTTTTAGCTCCTTTATTTGAGAGACGAATGCAACGACTGATTCACTCTCCTCCATTTCGAGGGAAAGAATCTTGTTGTTCAGGAACAATAAACAATTTGTATTCTTTATCTCATACAAATCGTTGAGAGTTGTCCAGATGTCATTTGCTGACTTACACTCTCTGATGTGAGGGATAATGCAATCTTTCACTGACAATTTCAACAACAATTTCGCTTTGTTCTCCCTCTTCTTCCAATTCTAAATTGCTGCAGTTGTCCCACCTTCAGTTGCAGTAAACTTCATTTCATCCCCATTTGCAATCGCCCACGCACTTTGCCCCTCAAGCAGGGTCTGCAACTTGAATTTCCAATTAGAATAATTGGACCAATGGAGCTTATTGCTCTTGTTCAAGTACGCCTCTGCCATCTGATTATTCATCATGATCTATGGATTTGCCTCAAGATCCTCAACCTCCAACAATCAATGCTTTCTACAAAAAACACAAGCGATCTTACAACAATCCTTATCAACAAAATAAAATTACACCAACATACTAGATAAGAAATCCGGTGCCACAACAGTTGAACTGACAGAGTGATCTCGATCTCAGAACACCTGATCTACCTCGTCATCAACACAATGATCTCGACAAGAGATCTCGTTGCAATCCAAATAAACTCTGCCACTAGATACGTGATCTCGACCACCAGATACGCGATCTAGGCCACAATAGTCAGCACACTTACAGAAGGTCGACAGAATCCGCCTCTGCCCTTGATTCGCACTGATTTTTCACATACTTCGGGCAATCAAGAAAAACTTATAGAGACACGAATATAAGTTCCAGGCCTCGAGCCTTCAAAAAAAACTCACCAAAGAAGATCAATGCTCACTGACGCCTTTTCACTATACTCCTGGTCGCAGTGTTGAAAAATGTCATAAGTTTTTGGTCATCAGCGCGGGTTTTACCCCTAAAGCAGTGCTGATTAGCATGGGTTTGACCCCCAATACTAGTGCTGGTCAACACGGGTTTGACTGCAAAAACTAGTGCTGATCAGCCTTCCTCAAAATTTTAGTGCTTTGTCACAAAAGCAATTGAACCAACCACCAAGGCTCTTCAATTTTTCAGCCACCAAGGCTTATGGCACAACCAGCCACTGGGGCTCTCGAATCAGCCACCAAGGCTCTTGAAATGAACCAACCACCACGGCTCAACACAGGTTCACCAATTTCGCTACGAAGGCACTTCAGCCACAAAGGCTCCAAACTGCCACAAAGGAACTCCTTTGACCCAGGGCCACAAATCTGCCACTAAGGCACACCAGCCACTAAGGCTTACCAACTACTAAGGCTAACCAACTCTGATACCATGTAAAAAAAATGGAAGAAACCAAATATATTCTGAAACTAGTAGCTCACAGGTGAGAAAGCTGCACCTGGAGATTGCCTCAAGCAGAACGCTCTACACATTGATCATTAATCATCAAGAATATATTTTGTTTACAGGAGAGTAAGAGAGTTAGAACTAACTCCTAGAAAGTAGAAACTAATTCCTAAACAAGGACACATGCACAACTAATGAACAAACTCTCTCCAATAGTACATATTCTCCATTAATTTCAACAAAGATGATCGAGTTGATTCTTGCAGAGAGGGGTGAAGGCAATTTTTCTGGTCGGATATATTTCCTGATCCGGAGAGTACAAGGTAGAGAGGGCAGAGAACAGTCTGGAGAGGCAGCGCAGAGGCCACTTAGAGGCCACGCAGAGCTTTAGAGGGAGTCCGTATTTCTGCTAGGGAACAGTCAGGATCCAGTGCTGGAGCCGAGGTGTGAGACCGGGAGGCTAGAGGGCTGAAGTTTCCAGCTAGTAGAGAGATCAGAGGAGGTGCAGCGCAGTCCCAACAACAGTGACTGTGTAGGTGTGACGCAGTACTGCACAGAGACAACACAAAGGCCTATCTCCAGCGCAGATTAGAGCCGGATCTCCTAGTGACGGGGTGAGATCATCTCACTATCTTTTTGTTCATTTAGATCTCTGTATAGGATTGCCAGTCAAGGAATCGAAGAATTGTACTAAAAAATTACTGCTTAATAATATCAAACCCTTAGCTGCTGCACTGATTTTCTTGCATTGTGTTTTTTCGGGGACTTAGTCCAAAAACAACGGTGTCACTTGTGTGTTATTTCTTTTCTAGCTCAGATCTTGTTTCTGCATTTAATTTCCGTAGTTTATTAAAGTAAGGGTTGCATTGTGATGTGTTCAGTGTTTACTGTAGAAAATTGCTGATAAATTGTTAAGTTGAAGTTAACAGTGAGGTGAATATTTTCCAGTTGCTGCAATAGAATTCCAGATCTAGGAATTTTCACATGGTATCAGAGCTTGTATAACAATGTAGGAGAAGCAAGAGAGCAGATCGAGAGAACTTAACGTTGAAGAAGAAGTGGGAGGTCGAATCGCTGTGTAGGCAGCAAATCGAATCCCCAAGGGATTGCGCAGTCGAGGCCAGGAGGACTAGATTTGTGAGGAAAATTTCTCTTTGAGTGAGTCAACATAGAGGTAAGATTTTCAGATTCGTGTTTTGCCAATGGCAGAGGGAGCAACGCAGTGGTAGCTTCAGCGTAGAGCAGATCTCTGTGGGATGCAGTTTTTTTGCAACATTTTGCTGGGTAGAAAAGCATTAGAAGGAAGAAGCATACTGAGTGAATTTTGACCTCAGGAAATTTCTTGCCCAAGAAACTCTAATTTCCCGTGCAAAAGTAGCGAGATCGTGATTTATTTGGTTGACTCTAGTAGGGAGTGCATAGAGCTAGCTGCACAGAGGGTTAAAGGCAATAGTTCGACATCTGGTTGGGTGAGATGGCAACCACTGGGTTGCGTGATTAGGATCGGTTGGAGGGTGGCTCCAACTATGTAATCTGGAAGGCAAGGATCTCTTCCTTCTGGGTTAGCATGAGCTCAAGGCCTTTATCGACAGTGCAATAGCTGATTTTTTAGATGCAGATCTGTTGAAAGCCTTCAAGAAGAACATGGAAAAAGCCAAATGGTTGATCCTCGACGGAGTGAGGGATCACATTGTCTCACATATTTCTCGCAAAGGGACTGCAAAGGAGATGTGGGATGCATTATCCACGCTATATGAGGGGTCTTCCGAGCAGTGGAAGATGTTCTTGGAGGAAAAGATGCGGTCTACTAGGATGCAGAAGGGAGAACGCATAGACCTGTTCCTTGCGAAGCCTCAGGAGGTTCTAGATCAGTTGGCAGCTGTAGGGTTAGCACCTCAGGCGACAAAGATGGTCATATTGGCTCTGAATTCCGTTTCCGAAGAATGATAAGTCTTTGTCCAGAGTATCTTGGGCAGAGAGAAGTTTCCAGACTGGGAAGGAATGTGGGCATCCCTTCAACAGAAAGAGATGAGGAGAGACTTACAAGTGCAAGCTTGATGGTAGCAGCAATAGTGGGATGAAGCCGAAGGAGGAGGATGATAATGCAACCTTGCATCAAAGGGGCAGCAGGAGCAGCAGAGGCAAAAGAAGGATGTCTCAAAGATTAAATGCTTCCTGTGTGGCGAGATGGGACATTACGCTATACAATGACCTCTCAAGAAGGACAAAGATGAGAAGCGTGATCTGCAGGCTGCAACTGCGAGGATCGAGGAGGAAGAGTTCGCAATGATTGCCCACATATCTCCAGGGGAGAATTTGTGAAAATTTCAAATCTGAAATACTACTGCAGTGATAGATTTATTTCACCTACTTATTATTATGATAAGTTATTTACAAATTTCTTCTAGTAAATTCTGAAATAAATACACCTGCAGTAATCACTTAACCAGAAGCAGAGAATAGAACAGAACACATATAACGCAATAGAAACAATCACATGTACACAGTAATTTTTGGACAATTGTCCCCAGAAAAACCCAATGCAGGAAAACCAGTGCAGTAGATGAGGGTTTGTATTATTCTTCAGCAATGAAAATCTTTTACAAGAAATAGACAAACAAATCTCTTAATAATACACCTGAGATAAATTCTCTGAATCCCCTTGGAAAATTTCTGATACCCGGAAGACACCCTAGCTCCCTTTGCGTCACTCTTCGCGATCCTCTTCGCAGTGCCCATGCTGGACTGTCACTCTGCGTGGGCACTCAGTGCTGCTGCTCAACGCTGTCCTCTGTGGCCCTTTGCGTCCTCCTCTTGCCTTTCTCTGTCACTGCCGACTTCCCCTTCCTTCTTTTGCCTCTACAACTCTGCCCTGCAACTCTCCGTCTGAAATCGAATTCTATTCCTTCAGAATCGATTTCCTTCAGGTACCGTGTGTGTGCCAGGCTTTCTTTCCAAATGACCCTCAAGCCTTCTCTTATAATCGTCTCGTTGATGAATCAACGACCCAGATTGGATCTCTAATCAATGGTTAAGATTAAAACATGACTTGATCTTCGTTCTCTAGAAGATTCTCACTCTGTTTTATTAATACCCTTTAATTATTTAATTTCCCTAAGTTTAGACTTAGGGTCTTCATTAAAATAATTAATTATTTTAATAAAACATGAATCGAGTGGAATTTCCACAAACGGTTTCTGGGTTCTTTGGAATACTGATGTGCAAGCCTCCTCACAAATTTTGGGACTTGGAACACTTTTCAATGCTACAAAAATCAGCACTCCCTGTTAGCGAGGAAAGTGTTCTAGAAAAATGCCAACTGCATCTGCTCTGACCTAAAGCATCTACTACGCTGTTGATGTCTCGACCACTGCCCCTCATCTGCTACATTGCTGCCCATTGTTGAGATTTTGGGGTAGCATCGGATGTGCTCTAGCTCCCAAATTTTGTGGAGCCGGAGTACATGAGATCTCCAAGACCTGGAAAGTGTTTGGAAGAATTCCATCAGGTTTAAGAGATATTCAAATAATTAATCTTTTTATTGAGGACCCTAAGTCTAACTTAGGAAAATTAAAATATTAAAGTGAATTAAATTAAACATGTGATGAGAATGACTTAAGTGACGTGGATCAAGCAACTTCTAATCTTAGTCGTCGATTAGAGATTAGATCACGACCGTTGGTTTCCCAACGAGAAAAGTATAAGAGAAGGGCTTGGGGTCAGTTGGAGAACACACACATTGGCAGAGCATTGAAGCTAAGTCGAAATTCTAGGGCGTAGTTTGCTAAGAATTTTGAAGTGAGTTTGCAGTGTAGTTAGGGGCAGTATTGGCGAGGGATTCTGATCCAAGGCCAAGAATACAACAGCGGCAGAGAGGCAGCATATCCAACAGCGCAGATGGTAGCCAATGCTATGCAGTCCAACCAAAGGGTTGATGCAGACCCAGTCAAGGCAGCACAGGGGCAGCGTAAGACCAAAGAGGGTGGAGCAAGCGCTTCCAGAGCAGCGCAGAGGCTGACGTAGGCCAGTAAGGCTGACACAGAGGGTTGATGAGTAGCGCTGGCGTTTCCGGTGGACCAGAAAGGGCTTGAGTTCTGTAAATCTCGTTTGAGGGTGTGAATCAACCATATTTTCTGTCTCTGAGAGAAAGAGGTATAGCTGCTGTGATTTTCTCTGTAGGGAAAACCGTGTCTGGTGCCCATAAATTGTTGTATTCAAAATCTACTTAATAATAAAACCCTCCAGAGCTCGTTGCATTGGTTTTCCCGCATTGGGTTTTTCTGGGGAGATTTGTCCGAAAAATATGTGTGTCACTTTGTCATATGAGTGTGATATCCAGTAAATGATATGTATGTGTAGGTTGCTATTTGTGTTTACTTCGCCGTTTTTCTGAATATTTAGATTAATAACTTGTATAATTAATCAGGTAGGAGAAGTAAATCAATGGTTAGCAGTAGGATTTCTTAGATTAAGAAATTCTCACTTCATATCAGAGCATTGCAGATCAAGTTGAATCTCCAACAAAATTAGCTGAAGAAATTTTTGCTGCAGAGAGCAGCTGAAGCAGCGGAGATCCGGAGAGGGCAGCGTAGTATTAGGAGGATGTAGTCCCAGTAGAGGCTACGTAGGGGCTGACGTAGTCCCAACTGGGTGATGCAGAGACAACGTAGTGCCTTCCAGAGGGACGCAGGAGCAGCCTGCGCTGCGCGGAGGCGACGCTAGGCCAGTCTGTTCACGCAGAGGCCAGCCAGAGGGACACAGTGCAGTTTTAAGTTGCTGTGCAGTGTTGCCGTGGTCCGGAAGCAAAGCTTTAGATCTTTAGCAGTTGTTGGTGTGGTGGAGATTCTGCTTGTGCAGAATCATGCCTAGCTAAGTTGACAAAGAGCGGGAGGAGAACAATTGCTCAACAGATCTGCGCCAAACAAATTTGAGATTCGATCAAGAGGGTGATTGTAGAGAACTGTTCAGTTGTTTTTGGCTGAGGATTTCCGGGAGGGAAATCAGCTGTCAGAGAGAGCAACTACTATAGAGGGTTTCTAATTGCCCAGAAACCCAAATCCAGTATTTTTGTTGCGTGTTGCAGTACAAAGAGGGAGAAGAGTATCTGTTCTGGCAGATTTGAGCAAAGATGGTGTCTCATGGACTGAGAGATTAGGACAGGTTGGATGACATGTCCAACTTCGTTATCTGGAGGGCTAGTATCCCGACAGTCCTGGATGAGTACGACATCAAGGACCATGCAGAAAGAGTCCTAGTTGTGCCTACCGATGCAGATCCTCTAAAGAAGTATGGGGAGAATCAAGCGCGAGCAAAGCGTTTGATCATGGACAGAGTCAAAGACCACGTCATGCCACATATTGCCGGGAAGAACATGACAAATGAAATGTGGGTAGCCTTGGACACGATGTATTAGGGAGGCTCAGTCCAAAGAAGAATGCTTCTGGAGAATCAAATGCGGTTGTTCCAGATGCAGAAGGGCGAGGAGATAGATCCCTTTCTCTTCAGACTTCCTACTATCCGGGATCAACTGATTGCCATGGGTACGAATCCGGACGAGGGGCTCTTGGTGAGGACTGCCCTGAATGAAATCACCAAGGGTTGGGAAACGTTTGTCAAAATCATCATGGGCAAGGCAGCGTTAACATCCTGGGCAGATATGTGGGCAATCCTCCGATAGGAGGAAATCAGAAGGATGACCAAGAGGCAAAGCAGTAGCAGCGGGATAGTCAAAGTAAATAAAGAAGAGGAGGAGGATGCAACCCTTGCATCAAAGTAAAGGAGGCGGCAAGGGAAGAAGAAGAGGGACCTATCCAAAGTCCGGTGCTTTAATTGTGGCGAACTTGGACACTTTGCTAGTAATTGTCTTAAGAAGAAGGACAAGGGATCTTCTAAATCCAAGGCTGCAATAGCTAAGGGGGACGATGGGAGTGATGATGATGTAGCCATGAGTGCTCATGTGCCACGAAAGTGGGGCGACATTGATCTGTAGAGCAGCTACAGATGGAGATGGCGGGATCCTTGAGTAGCCCAACTCTTGGATCACATCCGTGCTATGGGAGCCTTAAGACAATAGCAGAAATGATTGGAGCAGTGGGTGCAGAGGGTCACAGTGAAGTAGAGGCAGAGGCTGGGACGCTGTAGAGGGAGCAGCGCAGTGCAAAGGGGCTGATGGGACTTCAACAGCGTAGAGGAGGCATGTTTATGCAGTGCAGAGCTGCAGCAACGTAGTGGCTTCAAGAGGACAACGCAGAGCAACAACCTAAGGAGCTTCAATGATGAGATGCAGCCTGACTGACTTGTCTATCATTGGGCAGGGGTCCTTCAGTTGTTTACTTCTCAGCAACTGAGTTGTAGTGTAGCAGTTGGTAGCGTGATGCAACAATTTGAGAGGGAGCTGCAGTACGGATGTAGTAGTGATTGTGGTAGAGTCATGGGTTGTAGTACAGAGAGCAGCAACAACGCAGTGATGGAGAGGCAGCAGGCCAAGCATTAGCGCAGAGACCGATGCTAGAGGTCAGAGCAGTACTTCGGGGTTGATGTATTGCTAGAGCACATTCCTCACTAAGAGGGAGTGTTGAGATTTTGGGGTAGCATCGGATGTGCTCTAGCACCCAAATGTTGTGGAGGAGTTGGATTACATGAGATCTCCAAGACCCAGAAAGCGTTTGGAAGAATTCCATTAAGTTTAAGAGATATTCAAATAATTAATCTTTTTAATTGAGGACCCTAAGTCTAACTTAGGAAAATTAAAAGATTAAAGTGAATTAAATTAAACATGTGGTGAGAATGACTTAAGTGACGCGGATCAAGCAGCGTCTAATCTCAGCCGTCGATTAGAGATTAGATCACGGTTGTTGGTTTCCCAATGAGAAAAGTATAAGAGAAGGGCTTGGGGTCAGTTGGAGAACACACACATTGGCAGAGCACTGAAGCTAAGTCGAAATTCTAGGGCATGGTTTGCTAAGAATTTCAAATTGAGTTTGCAGTGCAGTGAGGGGCAATATTGGTGAGGGATTCTGATCCAAGGCCAAGAATACAACAGTGGCAGAGAGGCAGCATATCCAGCAGCGCAGAGGGCAGCCAATGCTACGCAGTCCAAGCCAAAGCCCATTCAGGGCCAGCGCAGAGGCAACAGGAACCCTTCGGGGTTGATGCAGACCTAGTCAGGGCAGCATAGGAGCAGCTAAGCCCAAAGAGGGGAACGCAGGCCAGTAAGGTTGACCCAGGCCAATAAGGTTGTCGCAAAGGGTTGAGGAGCGGCGCTGGGGTTTCCAGTGGGCCAGAAAGCGCTCGAGTTCTGTAATTCCCGTTTGAGAGTGTGAATCAACCATATTTTCTGTCTCCGAGAGAAAGAGGTATAGCTGCTATGATTTTCTCTGTAAGGAAAACCATGTCTGGTGCATAGAAATTGTTCTATTTAGAATCTGCTTAATAATAAAACCCTCCAGATCTAGCTGCACCGGTTTTCCCGCATTGGGTTTTTCTGGGGACATTTGTCCGAAAAATTTGTGTCACTTTGTCATATGAGCGTGCTATTGAGTAAATGATCTGTATGTGTAGGCTGCTATTTGTGTTTACTTCGACGTTTTTCTGAATATTCAGAGTAATAACTTGTATAATAAATCAAGTAGGAGAAGTAAATCAATGGTTAGCAGTAGGATTTCTTAGAAGTAAATCACTGTCACTGCCTCATCCGTACTGCAGCTCCCTCTGAATATCGAGCCTATCCATTCCTCCTACTGGAATGGATTCTTGACCATCCCCATCTTTTCTCTGTAGTAAGCAAACTTAGTCTTGCTTAGAGCTTTCGTGAGGATATCTGCCTCTTGTTCTCTTGTAGGAATGTACTTCAATTGTACAGCTCCCCATTGGACATAGTCTCTGATGAAGTGATACTAGATGTCAGTGTGCTTCGACCAATCATGAAACACAGGATTTTCAGAGAGCTTGAGCAACTTTGATTATCACACAAAATGCTGGTCGCTTCCATCCTTTTCTTGAGTAAGTTCATGAGCAACTTACGAAGCCATATGGCCTCACACGAAGCTGTGCTAGATGCCATATATTCTGCCTCAGCTGAGCTCAGTGCCACGAATTTCTGTTTCCTACTGCACCAGGAAGTCATTCCCGATCCGACTGTTGGGTACCAAATCTGTACACTTTTCTCTCCCATTTTTGCCCACCTTTCTATCTCTTTGTATCATTAATTGTTCTGAAACACACGAGGTAAACCCCTTCCCATTGTCTTATATGGAATATTTGATTAATGAAGTAATAGTTGTGGAGGTTTTACCTTTGCAAGTATTGACTCCGTTATTTCTATAGATTCAGCAAAGTAAAGGGAATTACATTTGCAAGCCATGAAGCAACTCCGAATTCTCAGCGCCATCTCAACATGCTTCAACAGCGCAACAAATTCCAACTTACCCAGCTCTATTTAGGCTTTTCGTGGTTTCCTTTCGGCAACTAGTTTGCTGTTGTAACAGATGTATAATTGTAGATATTTAGTTGAGGGAAATTACGGTTCCCTGAACATTTGTATAAAAAGGGCCTCAGAGCTGTGAATCGGCGGTTAAGCAGAACGAACGGATATTGTAACAGAAGTGCTTCTAATCAATTGACTACAGTGTTTTGCTGTTCCATTCGTGAGCTGTGAGTTTGCCGCAGCCCTGATCAGAGAGTTGGGCCCACTCTTTTGATCAGGTGCTGCATTATTTTCCTTTTTGTTGATTTCATATTTTGGTTTATCATTGTAACTGATGTTCCGGTATGATTCTGTAATTGCTGTGAATACTTTTATAATTCTGCAATCCATCTTTAATTGCTGTTACAATTGTTTGCTTGTTTTCGTTGATTAAGCCTGTGATTCAACAACAGGTTATGTTATTGCTCTTGCATATACTGTGCGCGTTAGTCTTGAAATAACTAACGCACTCGTATTGATAATTAATGTGGAAAAAAGGGTTTGAATATTTGTTCATATTTGGACACCAACATTTTGGCGCCGTTGCCGCGGAAGGCTAACAAGGTGCAAGAACACGATCTGCAATTGATCTAAGGGTCGATCTCTAATCTTGGGGAGGGAATTTATTGCCCTGCTCCAAATCCTGAGCGTAGTGTTCTGTTTTCTCGCTTTTCATTGTTTTTTTTAGAACTAATCTCTCGTCTTAGGGAGGGTATTTGTTACCCTTCTCTAAGTCCTGAGCATAGGGTGCTGATTTCTTTCTGCTTTTTCATTAGAACCAATCTCTCGTCTTGGGGAGGGAATTTGTTACCCTGCTCTAAGTCCTGAGCATGGTATTCTGTTTTTTTTGCTTTTTGATTATTTTTGGAAGGGCCAACTTCTCATCCTGGGGAGGGTATTTGATCACCCTACTTCAGGTCCTGAACTTTAATTTTCTTTTAGTTTATTTGATTTTCTTTTTGAACCTACTCTCTTGTCCCGGGGAGGAAACTATTCGTCCTGCTCCGGGTCTTGAGCGCTTTTGTTATTTTCATGAATTCTTCCCACCAAATTGTATGAACAAAGATCTGAATAAGAGGTGCAGAGGAAGAACCCCAAAGAAAGGAAGGATCTGGGAAGGAAGACATATATCTAGGAGATCATCGCAAAGGTTGAATCTGAAGCATTTTGTTGTAAGGGTATGGGTTCAGACGAAGTTTGAAGGGCAGTCGATTGAGCAGCCAGTGCCATCCAGGGTACCAGAGGAAATTCTTTCGACAGCGGAAGGAGTAATAAATAAGATACCGGTGGAGGAGATACCCCTGCTGTCAGCAGAAGGGGAAGAAATAGCAAGCAGAGGGTCAGAAGAATTGAGCAATTCCTATTGGGAAGAAGAACCCCAAAAGGGTTTGGGTCACCACGAGACCAAGGGAGTGTTGTGAAACCTCCTACAATTGAATTAAGCAATTCCAATTGGCAAGAAGAGTTCCTGAAGGATTTCGCTTCACCACGAGACCAAGGGAGTGCTGTGAAACCTCCTACAGTCGAATCATCCCAAGTACCAGTCGCAGAACCAGTTGAAATCCCGGGTGAGAATTGAAGGATATTCATGGCGCCGCCTAATTTTCATGGGCTTTCTTCTGAAGAGTCCATAGTTTTAAAAAACGGTCGATTCGAATCAGACCAGGCCTGGACGACTAAGCAATTAGGCTTGCTGGTCCGACCAGGCACAAGAAATGGCCAGTTGGCCGGTTTGTTACCGAGCCGGCCGGTTTTTGTACCGGTTCGGCCGGCTCGGTAACAAACTGGTCGACCAGGCTTGATTCGAGTTAACTCGACCGAGCCAATTCTGTCGGCCGGTGGGCCCAAAAAATCGATTTTTATGGACTTGAAACCGAATTTAATTCTGCTGTTAGGTTTGTTTGAGGTTTTCTGAAGAGTTGTGGAGTTGGTTTTTGGAGCAGCTTCATGGTAATGTTAAATTCTTAAAGTTCCTTTTACTTAAATTTTTAACATTACCATGAAATGACTCAGGATGTTTGAGTGGTTCCAACCTCATTGGATTTCATATGGAGAAAGTAGAATTTTAGATCTCATTCAAAATCCAGCAGACTTATCAATTTTTCAGGATTTCAGGATTGGGTTATTGCAATGTTTCCATCGAATTTTGTCATGTATTAGGGTATGCAACTCGTATTTAATCAAGAGCACCAATCCCTCTATGTACCTTGATGACATGATGTTAGTGACATTGGTTATGTTTTTTGTTTTGATCTCTATATCATCATCCTGTATTGGACAGTGCACTAGGTGCAATTTTGATATAATGGATATATTCATGAGCCTACTTTGATCATATGATGTCTTTTGTGACTTATCTATATTGTAATGCTTTGTGTTTGGAAACATGAATAAAAATCTTTAAATTTATGTTTTTGTACAAAAAAAATAATATTTAATGTATTTTTTACAAAAACCGAGTCATTGAAACCGAGTCGACCGAGTCATTACCGAGTCATTACCTCGGCCTGGTAGCTGACCGATTCCGTTTTTTAAAACACTGCTGAAGACCCCAATACATTCCTCTTCGAATTTGACATTGTCTGTCGAGGGTATGATTATATCGCCGATGCTCATAAGCTAAAAATATTTCCTGCTACCTTAAAAGGGACAGCGTTGCGATGGTTCATGGGTTTAGGAGGAAAGACTATTTCCTCATGGGATGCGATGAAGGAAGTCTTTTTGGAGAAATACCAAGATTACTGTAAATCTAGTGACATCAAGGAGGAAATTTTTAAGTTTGTACAGAAAGAGGATGAGAACATGGAAGATTGTGTGGAACGATTCAAATATATACTATAGAGATAGGACCATAATGACCTGGATAAAGATATTCTGAAGATCATCCTTCTCCGGGCACTTAGGGAAGACTCCCTGCAACTTCTGAACATAGTAGGAAAAGGGGACGTTTCGAAAGAAGACTTTGACACTATCTGTGAGTTGTGGATTCAATGTTCACGAGGAGTTGCAAGAAGTGGACAAGGAATTCGGTCATTAAAGACTTCTGGTGGAGGGGTTACAAAGGTAGAAATCTGAAACCTACTGGATAACCTAAGGACTGATATCCTAAGCACATTATCTGCCCAGATGGACACTTTGCAAGCAAAACAGAAACAAATAGAGTTGGAGAAGACTATGTCTATATTCTGCCCACAGTGCAGAAAGAAGCGTCTGTTGAAAGAATGTCCATTAAACACAGTGGAAGCCTGCACAATTTGCGAACAGGCCCATGCGACCAGCTCGTGCGCTTCTTTGCCAAGACTAAAGGCAATTTTTCAAGGGGCAAGTGAAGAAAATGCAGTAGATCAACTGTACTTTATGGGACCGAAAAAGCCATGTCAACCTCGACCACCAGCTATGAATCTAGGTATGCCTCGGGACCTATCTCAATATTTTAATAATTTTAATATGGGTCCCTAGTCTATACCTTTTTCACTGATGTGGTCTCAGTATCAATATTCCCCTTGGCAATAATGGGTTCCACAGACCAGTTCGAATCCTTCATGGAATCAGAACTGGCGTGGACCCTCTCCTACTGGGCAATTTCCCCAATCTATGCCTCAACAACAACTTCAGTTGCCCTCCAATGTATCTCCAGGCAAGCCATCCCTTCGACCCCAGCTTCCTATCCAGCCCAATCCCAATCCTAATAATAAAGGGGTCCAACAAACAGACACTCTTAACCTTCCATCATATAGCATTTCTACCGCAGGACTTAATGAGATAAACTTACGATCTGGGCGGGTAGTAAATGCTCCGACTTCACCTCTTATCATAGAACAAATTGATAGTGAAGTTGTAGAACCAGAACAGAGAATTGTTGGGGATAAACCAGACCAAAACATGATAAACCAAACACCTCCCCAACCTGTTCTTAACCAGGGTCATCCAATTACTCCACCATACCCTAAAAGATTGACCCTGAATAAACAAAACCCTCAAGCAGAGTTTGACTTCCTGGGGGAATTGCAAAATCTTTTTGTCAAAATACCCCTCCTCCAAGCTATGAGGGATGTACCTATATATGCAAAAACTCTCAAAGATTACTGCTCTAAGAAACCTGGGAAGAAACCAAGGGATTCGTTAACCATTCATGTGATGGGTAGACTGTCCGACCTTGTCAAACCAGGAGGTAACTCCTCAAAATCAGAATGTGTATTAGCTGAAGGATGCACATGGATTTATACATAGAGGTGAGGCTATTGGGATTCATCTCCCAATGACTCTTGGCCTTCCTTATTTCCTAATATTAATTAATATACAATATTAAATATACACACCCATCCATAGGATTAGGTGTCAACATTCCCCCCTTTAATCCGAAGGGATGTTGGTGAGTCCAAGCATCGATCTGAACTTTTCAAACTTTTCTCTTCCAAGTGCTTTGGTGAAGATGTCGGCAGTTTGCTCATTTGTGGAACAATGATGTAGATGGATGGTTTTGGCCTGAACATGATGTCGAATTAGATGGTACTTTGTATTGATGTGCT
This sequence comes from Pinus albicaulis, assembly GCA_034641835.2. Classification (NCBI taxonomy): domain Eukaryota; kingdom Viridiplantae; phylum Streptophyta; class Pinopsida; order Pinales; family Pinaceae; genus Pinus; species Pinus albicaulis. The sequence continues at coordinate 1,234,937,923 of CM076572.1, forward strand.
TTGTTCGATCATGGAACTTTGGGTTCTTGGCCAACTTTATTGTAGAAGTGTTGTCGATCATGAGTGGTGTGGAGTACATTTGTTTCATCTGCAAATCTTCCAAGATTTTTCGGAGCCACACAATTTCCTTTGTTGCTTCAGCTGCTGCCACATATTCTGCCTCGGTCGTGGAATCTGCTGGAACTGACTGTTTGCGTGATCTCCATGAGACAGCTCCTGATCCAAGACTCATGGTGTAGCCTGTAGTAGACACCCCTGTTTCTTTGTCGCCATCAAAGTCTGAATCAGAGTATCCGATCAAGTTGAAGTCGCCTACCTGTGTATATTTGAGTCCAAAGTCTTGAGTCCCCTTCAAGTACCTTAGCACTCTTTTCGCAGCAGACCAATGTCCTTCACAAGGTTTTTGCATGAACCTTGAGAGGATTCCAACAGCAAATGAAATGTCAGGTCTGGTGGTGGTCAGGTAGATAAGACTTCCTACAAGCTGTCTATACTTAGTTACATCCTCAAATTCCTTCCCTTCAATAGATGTGAGCTTCAAGTTTTGTTCCATTGGAGTGGTTAAGGGATTACAGTCATCCATGCCAAATTTGTTCAAGAGATCTCCAATGTACTTCTTTTGAGAAAGAAATACGAATTTAGGATGTTGAATTACTTCAATACCCAAATAGTAATGAACATGACCCAAATCAGTCATTTCAAAACCTTTCTTCAACTCTTTCTTCATGGATGCAATATAGCTCTCATTGTTTCCTATTATCAAAATATCATCTACATATACCACAAGATATACAACTGTTTTTCCAACTTTCTTAACAAACAAAGTTGCATCATCAAGATCAAAATGTTTGAAATCAAGTTTCAGAAGATGCTCGGTCAATTTCTCATACCAGGCTCGTGGTGCTTGCTTGAGGCCATACAAGGATTTTACAAGTTTGCAAACTTTGTGTTCTTGACCCTTTATCACAAATCATTCTGGCTGGGACATATAAACTTTCTCCTTTAGATCTCCATTCAAGAAGGCTATTTTTACATCCATCTGATGGACTTTCCATCCATTCTGAGCTGCTAAGGCAAAGAGAGTCCGGATGGTGGTCCATTTTGTTGTGGGAGCAAAAGTTTCTTCATAATCGACTCCTTCTTTTTGTGCGAATCCTTTTGCCACAAGCCTGGCCTTGTGCTTGTCAAGTGAGCCGTCTGCTTTGTACTTGTTCTTGTAGACCCACTTACAGCCAATTGGTTTCGTTCCCAAAGGCGGATCAACCAGCTTCCAAGTGCCATTCTTTATCAAGGCATCATACTCCTTCTGCATCGCTTCTTTCCATTCATCATGAAGCGGCTTCTTTGAAGGAAGTTGGTTCATGATCTGTAGACAAACTCAATTCACAGTTATAAGCAATATCCATATCAACAGGGGAATCAGAATTATCTACATCACCTTCGATTTGTTGAGTGGAACTTCTTGTTCCTGTTTTTCCAACCTCATCGGGATGAACATTCTCCAATGTCTTTGTCAGCCATTTGGGAGGACCTTTTTGAGATGGCCCAGGCTGGTCATTTGACTGAGTTGGGATTGATTCAAGATTCAATCTCCCAATTCTGTCAATCACATCATCCAATGTGTCATCCGTGGTTGTTTCTTCATGTGGGGGTGAGAGTGCTTCAGGATATGATTCCACAGTTTGATTCAATATCGAAATCCCCCCTTCAAGATGTGGAATCACATTATCAAATTCTTGGAAGGACTTTGCATGTGTGAATCTATCCAGGCGATCAAGTTGCCGCTCAACAACCTTGTCACTCTTGGAAGATTCAAGAAATATGACATCTCTTGCTATTACAAATTTCTTATTTGCTTCATCATAGAGGCGATATCCTTTGGAGGTATTGGAGTACCCCAAGAAGATACATTTTCTGCTTCTAGCACCAAGTTTGTTCCTTTGACCCTTGGGTATCAAGGCATAACAGGTGGACCCAAAGACCCTGAAATTCTTTACTGAAGGAATGTGGCCATGCCACATTTCAAAAGGAGTTTTGTTTCTAATTGAACTTGAAGGACACCTATTCTTTATGTAAACAACACATAGAACTGCATCAGCCCAAAACATCAATTTTACATTCTTGAAAAATAACATGGAGCGGACCATATTTAAAATGGTTCTGTTCATTCTTTCAGCTACACCGTTCTGTTGTGGATTATATGGCACGGTTGTTTGATGTTTGATTCCATGTTGACAAAGATAATTTTCAAATTCATTTGAGGTGTATTCTTTTCCATTATCAGTACGTAGAGAGCCAATATGTGTTTGTGCATCATTTTCAATCCATGCATGAAAATTCTTGAAAGTTTGAAAAGCATCAGACTTATTCTTCAATAAGTAAATCCAGCACATTCTGGTGTAGTCATCAATAAATGTCATCATGTATTTGTTTCCATTTGCAGAAGCAATAGGCATAGGGCCACATAAATCTGAATGAACAAGTTCAAGTTTTCTATGTGCTTTGGAGTGTGAATCATGAAATGGTTGTTTGCTATGCTTTCCTAGAATACAAGCATCACATTCCTTAGGTTTTCTAGGAATTGTAGGCAATCCATCAACACCATTTTTCTTCAACAAATGAAATTTGTCATAGTTTAAGTGTCCAAATCTAGCATGCCATAAAAGACTTGATGGGAATGTACCTTCATCATGATGTGAGCTGAATGCAAAGTTTTGAGCATGAGCAGATGAACCTTTCAGCTTCAAGAGTCTCCCTTCTTCTATTCCCTCCATGACAAGTGAGTGATCTGATGCTTTTCTGACCTCTGCCTTGCCATCAAACAAGTGAATGGAGTGTCCTTGCTGCCGGATTTCGACCAGGGACAGCAAGTTTCTCTTCAACTCAGGGAGGTATAGGACCTCATGTAGGATATGATCAGGAAGACCAGGCAGTTTAAGCCTGACTGTGCCAAGCCCTGATGGCTTGAGTTTGGATTTATCTGCGAAATATACTGCTCCATCAACTTTGTCAGTGAATTCTTCAAAAAATCTTTTCTAAATGTCATGTGACATGTTGCTCCTGAATCTAGCAACCAATCATCTCTCCATGAAGTAAATGAAACATCAAATAGGTTTTCAGTTACTCCATTGTTACAATGTGCTAGAACAGAATGAGCTGATTCAACTGGTTTACCTTTGTCTTTTTCATCAGTTTTACCTCTGTCTTGATTTGTTTGCTGCTGAGCTTTAGATTGTCTGCCCCCCTTTTCTCTGAAGTCCATTTCAATTTCTCTCGAAGTTTTCTTCGTTCTCTCGCTCGATGACCAAGCATGTTCTTTCTTCGGTGTTGCGCAGCCTCTTTAGAAGATGAAGGGACTGTCATCTTCTTTTGAAGGAGGAGAGAAAAAAAAACTTTGCTGGAAAAAAAAACTTCTGAAGAGGAAAAATTTCTGCTATAAAAACTTTCAACTCTTGAAATCTGCTCAATTAAAGGGGCGAAAACTCTTGCTGGAAAAATACTCTGAGTTTAAAAAACTCTTTCTAAAGACTGAATTTAAAAAACACAAGCTCTTTGCTAAAAAACTGAATTCTGCACCAAAAAAATATATGTATTTTTTTTTTTTTTTGTTTGGGAAAAAAATTTGTATGGGAGGTCGATATGGAATGGAAGGGAGGTATTATGAATGTGAATGGTATTAAAAATGAATGGAGCGGTGTAATATGAAGTGGAGCGGTATTATGAATGTGGAAAGTGGAATGGTATTGAAAATAGAATGAAGGGCGGTATTGGATATGGGAGAGGGCGTTATTAAAAATGGAATTGTAATATGGACAGCGCTTTTGTTATATGGAAGGGCGGCGGTGTAGAATATATACAATGGACAGAGGGCTATATATATATATGACAAAACGGTATAAGGTGGTAATGGAGGCGGTATAAAGTGGGAGGCGGTTTTTATAAGCAGCGTGGAGTATATGAAACAACGTATTATGTGGGCGGAAATATGGTGGAGGTTGTGGGTTCAAAACCCGAGCCACGCTCCCTATCCTTTGACCACTTATAATATAACACCACACTGACTTAACGAAACTGCAGTCGATGTTGAAGGTTTGGGTGAGCGCGCGGGTGTGACAGTGGTACTGTGGAATAGACAGCGGAGTTTTGAATAATGGATAAACTCTGTGCGTATCAAACCAGTCGGAGTTTTGAGCAGTCAATGGAGGGGCGGAATGAAAATAATGATGGATTGGTATTAAGGTGGAGGACGTAAAACAGCATATGACTGCGCGGTGTTGTATATAAAATGACAGAGCTGCGTATTGATATATAAATGGAGCCCAAACCATCCGGAGTCGAGGGCGGCAGTATGCAGCCGACTGTGTTTTATATACAAAGACAGGAGGGCGCTGGAGATGTATGCAGAGTGGGAGGGCCTGGCGTTAATAAGAAGCTGTCTCTTCAGGCGATGTGCGTATTGGAATGGAGGGGCGGTGTTGCATAAGTGAATGGAGCGTGTTGTATGTGCAGCGGAGGGGAAGTCGATGTGGGAGATGGATGGATGCAGGGTAGGGGAGAGGGCGCAGAGTTGTGGGATGGGAGTGTGAGGGCAGAGCGCTATATGTTGAGAGGTGAGGGATGAATGTGGAACGTAGGGAGAGAGCTGAGGGAATGGAGTGAGTCGATGGAGAATGGAGGAGGCCAAAAGGCCGTTACAAAATTTTTTGGAATGGAATCTTTGCAGGATTGCAGAGGGGCCTGCAATTTGCAGTGTTTCAGGAACTGCAGGATTGCAGAGTCTTCAGGAGTTGCAGCTGCAAATGTCAGGGCTATATAGAGAAAAAAAAATGCAGAATAACAGTCTAGCAATTAAGAGCAGCAAAAAACTATTAATAAAAATTGACTGAGCAAAGGAGAGGGAGTTACACCACAGGCAGAAATGCCAATAGTGGCGCTGGCTTTGATACCATGTCAAACCAGGAGGTAACTCCTCAAAATCAGAATGTGTATTAGCTGAAGGATGCACATGGATTTATACATGGAGGCGAGGCTATTGGGATTCATCTCCCAATGACTCTTGGCCTTCCTTATTTCCTAATATTAATTAATATACAATATTAAATATGCACACCCATCCATAGGATTAGGTGTCAACAGACCTCATGCTAGGAAAGACCATGCCTGTAAAATATGGGGACCCAAGGAACCCAATTCTAACAGTACAAATCAATGGGGTTGAAATCCCAAATGTACTGGTAGATTTGGGTGCTGCCATCAATATCATTAGCTTCGAAACAATGAATGCATTAGGTCTCGAACAAATTAAGCCAACCCCTACTATCTTGGAATTAGCAGATAGGTCTACAATTAAACCGGTAGGAAAGTTGGAAGATGTGACTATTTTGGTGGACTCATGGCACTATCCCGTAGACCTCCTTGTATTACAGACACGATCCTAAGTTGGTGGTCATCCATTGATCTTGGGAAGACCTTGGCTCGCAACCGCAAATGTCTAAATCGGGTGTCGATCTAGACATATGATTATATCAAATGGGACGGTTACAAAGAACCTTACTCTCTACCCCCCTATGGAGCCCAGCCCATCTGAAAAACCATTAGCCAGACGGAAACCTCTGCCAGTAGAAGAGCCTGAACCTGAAAATGAAGAAGTTAGACCAATCCTCACCTTTGGGCAAGCCCTTCAATTCAAAATAGAAACTGAGGATGATGCCATTAACACTTTTATTAATGATCCCGATTCTGTTTCCAATTCAACTCGTCAATTTTTAGAGTCTGCTATGAGCTATGAAACACAAAATTTCTAAGAAGATGAAATTGAAGACATTCCTGTAACTTCATCCCATGATAGTATTCCGATTGAAATTGAACCAGGGAAGACACTCAATATCAACTCGAATCTGTCAGAATACCAGACAAAGAAGCTTTTAAAAGTCCTTCAAGACCATCAGGAAGCTTTTGCCTGGGATTATACAGACATGAAGGGGATCCCTGCTAATTTATGTACTCATCATATTTATATTAAGGAAGATTGCTGCCCAGTGAGACAGCCCCAACGGAGAATGAATCCTACTCTAAAGAACATTGTGAAGGAAGAATTACAGAAATTATTGGATGTAGGTTTCATTTACCCCATCTCGATAGCCAATGGGTGTCTCCGCTGGTTATTGTTTCCAAAAAGAATGGTAAATGGCGGATCTGTGTAGATTATAGGGAGCTAAACAAGGCAACTCAAAAAGACCATTTCCCTTTGCCATTCATCGACCAAGTCCTGGACACTTTGGCAGGGAAGAAGTTCTTTTTCTTCCTAGACGGGTTTAGCGGGTATAACCAAATCCAGATAGCCCCGAAAGACCAAGATAAAACAACTTTCACATGCCCATGGGGAACCTTTGCATACAGGGTCCTCCCATTTGGCCTGTGTAATGCACCTGCAACCTTCCAAAGGGCAACTCTGGGAAATTTTTCTGATTTAGTCAATGACAACGTTGAAATCTATATGGATGATTTTACTCCATATGGAAACTCATTTGAAGAAAGGTTGACAAATCTGGAAAAAGTACTCAAGATGTGAGCAGACTCATGTATCTCTGAGTACAGTCAAATGCCATATGATGAGGGAAGAAGGAATAGTATTGGGACATTTGCTCTCAGCTGTTGGAATTCAAGTTGATCCGGCCAAAGTAGAGGTAATATTGCACTTCCTGGTACCCAAGACACCCACATAGGTACGTAGCTTTATTGGTTGTGCTGGTTATTACAGACACTTTATAGAAAACTTTGCTAAGATAGCACATCCACTTTTTCAATTACTAACAAAAGATGTAGAATTTTTGTGGACAGAAGACTGTGAAGCAGCTTTAGTGAAAATCAAGGGACTGGTTTGCAAAGCTCCGATCCTTCGAGGACCTGATTGGGCATTTCCATTTCACATACATGTTGATGCCTCTTAGACATCAGTAGGAGTAGTCTTAGGACAGCAAGTAGACAAAACACTGTATGCAGTTTACTATGCCAACAAGAATTTAATTCCTGCTGAATTGAATTACACGGTGACTGAAAGAAGAATTCCTGGCTGTCATCTATGCTATCAACAAGTTCCGGCACTACATCACCGGGTATCCTACTTTTGTACACACTGATCATGCAACAATAAGGTATTTGATGAATAAACCTATCACTCCTGGTCGCATACAAGATAGTTTCTATTTCTTCAAGAATTTGATATCACAATAGTAGACAAACCAGGAAAAGATAATGTAGTTGCTGATTTTCTATCTAGAATGGATAACAATGATGAATGCATACCTATAGAAGATAGTTTTCCCGATGAGCATCTTTTTGCAATTTCTACTAACCCTTCGTGGTATGCAGATATTGCTAACTATCTTGCTACAGGGAAGGTGCCTCATCATTTGTCATACAGGGAACAACGAAAAATTATTCATCACTGTGCTCGATATTCCTAGATGGCAGGGTACCTCGTTCATATAGGAGCCGGTAAGAAAATTCGGCGTTGTGTATCTGAGGATGATATTTATGAAGTGCTGAAGGCTACCCATGATGGCCCTTGTGGGGGGCATTTTGCAGATAAAGGAACAGGCCATAAGGTGCTACAAATGGGATAGTACTGGCCTTCTATCTTTCGGGAGGTGTGATAGTTGCCAGGGCATGGGGCAGCCCGGTCAAGCTGATGAAATGCCTTTGCAGCCACAGGTAGTCCTCGAACCTTTTGAGAAATGGGCTATCGATTTCGTTGGACCCTTCAACCCACCCTCCTAGCAAAAGGTTCACATTTTGGTCTGCACTGATTACGTGACTAAGTGGGTAGAAGCCAACGCTGTTGTGAAAGCAATAGAACAGGTGGTTTCAGATTTTCTATTTGAAGAAATTTTTGCTCGTTACGGTACTCCCAGGGAGATTGTTTTAGATGGAGGAGCACAATTTACATCACACATGATAGCATAGCTTATGCAGAAATATGGGGTCAAGCACAGGGTGACATCTCCATACCACCCCAGGCGAATGGACAAGTAGAAAGCACAAACAAGACATTGGAAAATATCTTGACAAAATTTGTGACATACTATCGTCTGGATTGGGCTCAGAAGCTGCCTGAAGCTCTCTGAGCATACAGAACAACATGGCGTAACACAACTGGGTTTTCACCATTTGAGTTGGTTTATGGGAAATCCCCGTTGTTTCCGAAAGAATTTGAAATCAGTACGCTCAGAACAGCTCTTGAAGTTGTTTTGGATCTGTCAGATGCCCAGAAACAACGACTGGCTCAACTTAATGAACTAGATGAAATTCGTTCAATGGCTGTCCAGAGGACTACAGCTATTCAACAGCAGAGGATGAAATGGCACGATAAGTTTATCAAAAACAAGGTGTTTCATAGGGGAGACTGGGCGTTACTTTATGACTCCCATTTTAAAGATTTTAAGGGAAAGCTTTGCACTCGCTGGATGGTACCTTACAAGGTGGACGCTGTATTTGATAACGGAACAGTGAGGGTAGTTACAATTGATGATACACGTGTTTCTTTCATAGCAAATGGACATCACCTGAGATTATACCACCGTCCAGCCTCTAAGGATGCTTTCATCAAACATCTCTCTAAGAAATCTGGTTTGAAGGTTATCAGCGTAGAGAACCCTTCCTCTGCATATAAAATAAAATAAAGAATAAAGAATTGTTAAAATAAATAAATATATATATATATATATATATATATATATATATATAATAATAAATACTGTTACTATTTATTTGTTGTCTTTTTGCAGGAGTTACTACTAAGGAGTAATGTTTCAGAGCTTGAAATTTTTCTAAGTATCGATGTTGTTACTCCTTGGATGCTGCTACTCATGATGCTGTTACTCCTTGGATGCTGCTACTCATGATGCTGTTACTTGGTTGCTACTACTCATGACGCTGTTACTCCTTGGACGCTGCTACTCATGATGCTGTTACTTGGTTGCTGCTACTCATGATGCTGTTACTCCTTGGTTGCTGCTACTCATGATGCTGTTACTCCGGATGCTGCTACTCGTGATGCTGTTACTCCGAATGCTGCTACTCGTGATGTTACTCTGGATGCTATTATTTTGGATGCTGCTACTCGTGATGCTGTTACCCCAGATGCTATTACTCCAGATGCTGCTACTCATGATGTTGTTACTTGGTTGCTGCTACTCATGATGTTGTTACTCCTTGGTTGCTGCTACTCATGATGCTGTTACTCTGGATGCTGCTACTCGTGATGTTGTTACTCTGGATGCTGCTATTCCGGATGCTGCTACTCAGGTTGCTGTTAATCCTGATGCTGTTACTCCAGATGCTGCTACTCGTGATGCTGTTACTCCAGATGCTGATACTCCGGATGCTGCTACTCATGATGCTGTTACTCTGGATGTGGCTACTCATGATGCTATTACTCCACATGTTGTTACTCTGGATGCTGCTACTCGCGATTCTTCTACTCCGGATGCTGCTACTCGCGATGCTGTTACTCCGGGTGCTGTTACTTGCAATGCTGCTACTTCAGATGTTGCTACTCGAAGCTGTTACTCTATCCACATCATTACTGCGCCGTTATTCTACCAACCGTCACTTCCTCCAGGTAGGCCGCCAGATATGTCTCCATTTCACTCTTATGGAGTTAATTAAATATTCCATGGAAAAGACATTGATGTCGCGGACGGCTACCTTTAAGTTGGGGGGGGGTGTCGTCATAACTAAATGACGGCGTAATGATGATTCCAAAAGTCATCATTACAACTTTGTGTGATGGTACACCCTACGATCCTTACCATATTCTGTATAATCATTAAGGATGTATTGGGATTCGCAACACACATATGATACGAATCGATCAGTCCTTTCCACCTCATACGAAATAATTACTATTTCATTCACTGCACTTACCATACTTTTCCATGATTTTTTTTCGTTACCCGAGAATCACCATCCGTATTTACTGTTATTACCCCTCATTTTTCACCATGCCGTTTTTGCCAAATTTGGTACCCACCACTCTTTCCAACGGTCTGCAGTTCTAGAGTGCTGTTACAGTCTCTACAGGATGGGCGGACTCGCTGTGCGGCATGAACCTAAAAACACAGTTTTAGTCCGTAGCAATCCAGATGTGTGGCAAGTTTTTGTCAATGCAGGATGGGATATCTACTTCGATAGATTGCAGGGGTTTGACAAGGGAATCACAATGGAGTTTGCGCTTAATTTGAATGAGAATTGCTCACGGATCAGGGGATTAGAAATTCCCGTCACAGAAGAAGTAATTGCAGAAGTTAGCAGGATAAGACAGCAAGGGCAACAGTGGTTTGCTCGGAGGATTCCCCTCCTGGAGTTTCCCGAACTGTTTTTGCAGGCAGGAGAAAGCGTCGTTCAATATGGGAGAGGATATGATCGCAAATCTGTACCATATACATGGAACGAAGTAGTAGACTTTATAATGAAATACATAACCTTCGAAGGACGGGCCACAATTCTGTTCAAATATCATTTCAAAATCTTGGCTCACCTTCGATTTCCGCAGGCCCAGGTTCATTCCTCAAATATGCCTTTCTTTCTATTAAAACAACTGCAGCATATGGCAGAGTCTGCTCGGCGTTCGCGCTAGATGCCAACAGTTCTCTCCAATCATGGATTGGTTCATTTATTGGTCATGCATGCAATAGTTCGATTTCAAGTTTCTTGGGCAGAACTCTGCGAGTCATTGGAAGAAGAGATATCAACTGTCATTGTTGCTAGAGAGGAAGAACCAACACCTCCGGCTGATTTAGCAGAAGAAGAACAGTCAGAGGAAATGGAAATAGACCAAGAAGAACCAGAAGAAATGGGAATGGAGGAGACAATTGGTGATACAGTCGAGGCTGCCACACAAAAACCATCCTCGCCTGAAGAACCTACAGATGAAGGAATTATGGGTATAGTGCACGAAGTTGAGACTGTCTTACAGTCATCGACTTTCATTAATGAAGAACAGGAAGGTGGAACATCAGACAGAGGGATGGCAAGTGATGCTGTTACGCAAGAAACAACATCACTTGCCCAAGCAGATATGAGTATTGAAACAAGCAGGGGTGTCGCACAAGAACCATCCCTAATTCAGTCAGAGCAAGGAGACAAGGAGGAAATAATCCGCGAATTCGACACTGTTCCACAAGAACTGGTATTGACCGCAGGAGAGGAAGTAATGCACGAAGAACAGGGAGATGAAGAAGAAATAACCTGTGAAGTCGACACTGCTCCACAAGAACTAGTATCGACCACAGGTGAGGAAGTAATACACGAAGGACAGGAGGACAGAAAGGAAACGATTCTCAAAGTCGACACTGTTCCACAAGAACCAGTGTCGATCCTGACTGAAGTAGCAGTGCATGAAAGTTCGGCCCAAGTTGGAAACAAGGACGACGAAGCTATTCCCCGTTTTCCTTTTCAGTCTATGATGCCCAAAGGGTCGAGGGGGTTTCGCTTGTCCTAACGATTAATGGAGGAGATCGCTGTCCCACCAGTACTGAGGTTCGTCGACTCGGGGAAAGATATGACCAAGCTCGGCCCATCAATTTTTGATTCTCAGCAAGGGCACCTAGAGGCTCAAGAAGAAAAAGGAATTTCTGTAGAAACACCGGAACATAGGATGGTTGATGAAAGCGCTGACCGTGCGACAGAATTCCCTGAGGTAAATGAGAAGGATAATGCCCCTGAAGAAGGGGAGCCAAGCCAGAAAGACCTAACAGAAAAATCATTTGATGACATCAACAACATTCCACCGCTCCCTGAGCCTGCTACAGGCCTGGAAAATGAATTTATTGTCAAACAAGAGTGGATTGAACATTGTGAGAGAAGAAGATTACCTCTCAAGAAAAGTTATCAACTTCAGTTCAGTGAAACCATGCGATTAAAGCAGGAAGCTCGGGAGCTGAAGAGGCAAGTATCCCGGTTGAAGAAGAAGGTAAAAGTATATAAGTGGAAGGCAGTAAAACCTAAAATTGAGGTCTCCTCTGCGGCTACATAGACTGGTCCGATTGAACATATGTTTGAAGGCCGGGAATTCTTCCTGGTCGCTGAAATTCAGAGATGGCAGTCTGTTGCGAATGGGCATAAGGAGACAATGCGGGTTTGAGAACAGGCTGCGGGGATTGTCACAGGGTACATAGACCAGTTGGATAGAGCGCAACAGAGGCAAGAAAAACAACAAGGCAAGATAAAGGAGTTAGAAGAAGAAGTGCAAATGCTGCAATCAGATAAGGAGAAGATGTTTTCCTTGGTGCAGTAGGTAATGGCCTGTAGACCTCCCGCGCATAGTTATGCCTTATTCCTTCATGAATAGTTTCTTTTCTTTTGCCTTGAGAGTATATATAAGGAAATTTGTCACGAAATTGACGATCCAATCCAGTTCCTCCATATTTTGAAAATTCATGATATCATAGGTCAGCACTTAATGTGCGAACTGTACATGCATGGTTACTTCCTAAGGCACGATCAGGCCTTCAACCCTGTTCCATTCGAGGGGGATATTCATTTAAGAGCCTTCACCTCTTACACTATCAATCAGATTAAATGGAGAAAGGCCTATGATACGTTTGAAGAAAACCAAGTTACATGGCCGCTAATGATGAGGAGGGAGCATGGCCAGGCAACAAATATTTATAACAAGCGTTTTACCTTTTTATAGATTGAGGGACATAGGGAACATATGTTGACAACTTAGAAATGGTGTGCTGACCTCTATGTTAGACAGATAGTAAATTTCCAAAACAAAGCACTAGACAGTTGCCAAAGGAGGTGGATGTTGTCATCGTCAGCCGTCAGAGGTCGAGAACCTTTTGGAGCACCCAACTTTGCATGAGCATTAGAAAGAGTGCCACGTTTTGTAGCATGCATTCAGACTTGTGGGGTCCGGTAGATGGGGCTGAGGTTTCAATTTCCCCTCATTTGGTTGCCAGCAGAGCAATATACTCCTGCATACAATGTCAGCCCAGATTGGTGGAAGCATGTTGTTCTGACAGAAGGTTATAAACTCCCTAGGACAGAGATGGCCGAAGAATATGACCTCGCACAGCTTCATGCCAGCCACAGTGAGTCCAACCCCGATCTGAGGAGACGACGAGTTGCATGAGGACGTGTAGATAGACCAGTTGGGGGGAGATGTTGGGTAACAAATATGTACACTTTTCTCTCCCATTTTCGCCCACCTTTTTATCTCTTTGAATCATTAATTGTTCTAAAACACATGAGGTAAACCCCTTCCCATTGTCTTATATGGAATATTTGATTAATGAAGCAATAGTCGTGGAGGTTTTACCTTTGCAATTATTAACTCCGTTATTTCCACAGATTCGGCAAAGTAAAGGGAATTACATTTGCAAGCCATGAAGCAACTCCGAATTCTCGGTGCCATCTCAACATGCTTCAACATCGCAACAGATTCCAACTTACCCAGCTCTATTTCAGGCTTTTCGTGGTTTCCTTTCGGCAACTAGTTTGCTGTTGTAACAGATGTATAATTGTAGATATTTAGTTGTTAGAGGGAAATTAAGGTTCCCTGAACATTTGTATAAAAGGGCCTTAGAGCTGTGAATCAAGGGTTAAGCAGAAAAAACAAATATTGTAATAGAAGTGCTTCTAATCAATTGAATACAGTGTTTTGTTGTTCCATTCGTGAGCTGTGAGTTTTCCGCAACCCTGATCAGAGAGTTGGGCCCACCCTTTTGATCAGGTGTTGCGTTATTTTCCTTTTTGTTGATTTCATATTTTGGTTTATCATTGTAACTGCTGTTCCGGTATGATTCTGTAATTGCTGTGAATATTTTTATAATTCTGCAATCCATCTTTAATTGCTATTACAGTGGTTTGCTTGCTTTCATTGATTAAGCCTGTGATTCAATAACATGTTATGTTATTGCTCTTGCATATACTATGCGCGTTAGTCTTGAAATAACTAACGCACTTGGATTGATAATTAATGTGGAAAAAAGGGTTTGAATATTTGTTCATATTTGGACACCAACACTGACATTGAAACAATACCCACTAGTACTCTTCCGATCTACTGGACTTCCAACCCAGTCTGCGTCAGTGAACCCACTCCACTAGATGTCATTGCCCTTGGTGTACCTCAATGTCCCCCTCAAGTACCTGAGAACATGTTTGGCTGCTGCCTAATGAGCCCTCCTCGGTTATACCATGAACTGATTGAGGTATTCACAACATAACAGATGTCTGGTCTAGTATTGACCAGGGACATCAACGATCCTATGAGCTACCTATACAAAGTAGGATCAGCCTCATCATCCTCAGATGAATTGATTTTCTTCCAGTTTGTGATCATTGGGGTAGCCATGGCTCTACAGTCCTCCATCTGAAATCTCTTCAGAATCTCTGTAGTATATCTTCCTTGCCCAAGGAAGATTTCTCCCTCTTGCTGCTAGACTTCCAAACCCAGAAAATAGTGCATCCGCCCTAGATCCTTCATGTCGAACTCTGTTGCTAGATTTTCCTTGCAGTCTTTGATGAGCCTAGATGATGCAGTCAGAAACAAATCATCTACATATAGCACCAATATTAGAGGCTAATCTCCTACTCTTAGACAGTAGAGATTGGGATCTGCGTCACTCTTGATAAATCCCATCTTCCGTAGGTAGCTATCAATTCGACCATACCAAGCTCTAGGGGCTTGCTTAAGTCCGTACAAGGCTTTCTTAAGCCTGCACACATGAGTTTTATGCTCACGCGTCTCAAAGCCCTCTGGTTGTTCTATGTATACTTCCTCCTCAATCACTCCATTCAAGAATGCAGTCTTGACATCCATTTGGTGAATCTCCCACCGCATTTGCGCTGCAAGGGATATGAAAGATCTGATTGAAGTATACCAAGCTATTGGGGCGAAGGTCTCTTGATAGTCTATCCCTTCCTTCTGAGCGCATCCCTTAGCTACAAACCTGGCTTTAAATTTCTCTATATTGCCATCTGCAACATATTTGATCTTGTAGATCCATCTCGAACCTACAACTGATCTGTCCTCAGGTCTAGGAACTATTTTCCAGACATCATTTGTCATGATGGAGCTGTACTCCTCCACCATCGCATCTACCCACACCTGATGCTGAGCTGCCTCCTAAAAACTAGAGGGTTCTCCAACTTGTGCTACCAATGCCTGGTACCTGTCTGGTTGTCTGCGTTGTCTTTTCACATTTCTAGGAGCTCCAACAAACTCCTCTGCTTCCCTCAGAGTTTGTTGTAGTTCTCTGCTCGTCCTTTAACTGGTGGCGGGTGGATTTACCTGCTCTCCTTCTTGCACTTCCTCAGGAAGGATATCCTTAGGATCCTTGTGCCTTGGAGAGGCACTAGAGCCATCTTCCGTAGGTCGTTGTGGCTGGACCAGTGAATCCTCAGACTGCGTAGCTGAAGAAATTTCTCGAGATTTCCTGAAGGCTCTTTCCTCCATGAACTTCACGTGCAGTCTCATTACTATCTTCCTACTCTTGGGAATATAGATGCGGTAAGCCTTTGCATTCTCGCTATATCCCACAGATATCCTTTATCTGCAGTTTGATCCAACTTCCTCCTCTTCTCATCGGGTACATGGCAATACGCTATACTTCAAAATATCCTAAAGTGGCTCACTTTAGGCTTGCTGCCAGTGAACACGCTCTCAGGAGTGACTTTACCCAATGTGTTATGAGGAACCATGTTCTGCACATACACGACTGTATTACAAGTCTCAATCCACAAGAATTTGGGCAAGTTTTGATCATACAACATTGCCCTTGCAGCTTCGACAATAGTCCTGCTTTTCCTTTTTGCGACTCCATTCTGCTCTAGATTATACGGAGCGGTCCATTCTCTCTTGATACCTTCCCTTGCGCAGAACCTTGTTAAGTCCTTATCAATGTACTCTCCACCATTGTCCGATCGCAATGTCTTGATCCGCTTTCCTGTCAGATTCTCCACAAGAGCTTTAAAATCCTTGAATCAATCAAAGACCTTGTCTTTGGTCTTCAGAAAATAGATCCACGTCTTTTTGGAATGGTCATCGATGAAAGTGACAAAATATTTAGCACCACTAAGAGCATTCGTGGACATTGGTCCGCAGATGTCTGAGTGTATCAATCTTAACACACTCTTGGCCCTATTGTTGCTTCTAGGATATGTTGCCTTGGCATACTTTCCTAATACGCACCCTCTGCAGACATCGTCTCGCTTGGTGCTAAGTTCTAGAGCTCCCATGGCAGTGTTATCGAGAATTTTCAAGGCTCCATGATGTAAATGCCCCATTCTTCTATGCCATAACTCATTCAAATCTTTCTCGTCAGTACTGCCTATCAGAGCCATTGGGGACTCAAGCTGTAACTTGTACAGTTTGTGGCTCATGACTCCAATCTGTGCCTTCTTTTTCCAACTTGGTTGGTTGATGTAAATTTTGTTGCCAATAAAGTAAACGTCGTAACCTTTGTTCTGAAGCTGAGACACAGAGAGTAAATTCATCCCCAACCCTGGTACATGGAACACATTGGTGGCCTAAAGCATGTTGCCAGCTTTTGTTTGAAATATTAAGGTGCCTCTTCCAACAGGGGTACATTTTGCCTTTTTTCCCATAGTGATTTGAAAATTCATCTGCTCCTCTTGGTAGCTTGAGAAGCATTCTCGAACTCCTGTCATATGAGCAGATGCTCCACTGTCAATATACCAGATCTCTGGAGAGGCCATACTTGACACACAAGCAAATTCCTCTTCTAGTCTGGATGCCAGAATTGCTATGTCACGATCCTTCTGTTCCTCCACGCGTTTCGGAGAACTGCGTGAACGCTTTTGAGTTGTTGTCGCATCAATGTCGAATCTTCGTTCCATTGCAGAATCTCCTCTTCCGTTACTTTGTCTTTCGCTCTGATACCATGTGAAAATTTCAAATCTGAAATACTACTGCAGTGATAGATTTATTTCGCCTACTTATTATTATGATAAGTTATTTACGAATTTCTTCCAGTGAATTCTAAAATAAATACAAATGCAGTAATCACTTAACCTGAAGTAGAGAATAGAACAAAACACATATAACGCAATAGAAACAATCACATGTACACAATTATTTTTGGACAATTGTCCTCGGAAAAACCCAATGCGGGAAAACCGGTGCAACAGATGAGGGTTTGTATTATTCTTCAGTAATGAAAATCTTTTACAAGAAATAGACGGACAAATCTCTTAAGAATGCACCTAAGATAAATTCTCTGAATCCTATTGTAGAATTTCTGACACCCGGAAGACACCTTAACTCCCTCTACGTCACTCTGCGTGATCCTCTGCGCAGTCCCTATGCTGGACTGCATCACTCTACGTGGGCACTCAGGGCTGCGGCTCAACGCTGTCCTCTGTGGCCCTCTGCATCCTCCTCTTGCCTTTTTCTGTCACTGCTAACTTCCCCTTCCTTCTTCTACCTCTCCAACTTTGCCCTGCAACTCACCCTCTGAAATCGAATTTTATTCCTTCAGAATCGATTTCCTTCGAGTACTGAGTGTGTGCCCAACTTGCTTTCCAAATGACCCTCAAACCTTCTCTTACAATCCTCTCGTTGATGAATCAACGACCCAGATTAGATCTCTAATCAATGGCTAAGATTAAAACATGACTTGATATTTGTTCTCTAGAAGATTATCACTCTGTTTTATTAATACCGTTTAATTATTTAATTTCCCTAAGTTTAGAATTAGGGTCCTCATTAAAATAATTAATTCCTTTAATAAGACATGAACTGAATGGAATTTCCACAAATGGTTTCTGGGTTCTTTGGAATACTGATGTCCAAGCCTCCTCACAAATTTTGGGACTTGGAACACTTTCCAATTATATTGAAATCAATAGAATTGGGGTGATCTATAGCTGTAATTCGAAAGAACTGCAGATTGGTAGGATCCTTGAGGAATCCACCTCTTTGATCATTACCTTCGTACGGGAGCCTAAATTAGAAGTAGTAAGATGGACAAGTATCCGTTGGTGCAGAGGAGTGCAGAAGTGACAACGTAGTGGTTAGTGAGCGCCAGAATTTGAGCAACGTAGAGTAGGGTTGGCAGTAGTGCAGGAAGTCACAACACAGAGTCAACAAATACACAATAGCTTCATAGGGTCATCGTAGAGACTAGCAACAATAGATCTTCAGTACCAGATGTATCATGCTAAACACTTAGTTCAAAAACTGGATGTTTTTCTATTGCAATAGGCAACAGAGTTGCAGTACAGTAGTAGTTGGCAATAGTACGCAGGGTCAACAACAACATAGATGCAACAGCGCAGTGTTGGTGCGCAGCAGTGTCAGACATCAGCAACGCAGAGGGAGATGTTACAGAGGCAGGGTGATACTTCAATAGGATGTATTGCTAGAGCACATTCCTCGCTAAGAGGGAGTGTTGATTTCTGGTAGCATCAGATGTGCGTTAAGTCTCAAATTTTACATGGAGGCTTAGACACATGTTTTCCAAAGAACTTGTTATCACTCAGTAATTTTCCCAAGGCTAAAGAAAGAAATCACCGAGGTAACCACAAACCTACTTTTGAGATTAGGATCTAGCCTTCCTAATGCTCAGAGAGGGCTCTCTCTTAATGATATAACTTTGTTGTTTTAATTGATTTTAGGCTAGTTATGTAGGATTGATTGGTTGTAAATTTTGGTTTGGTGGTGGAATTACTGATTTAGATAGATAGAAGTCTGTCTATTTTCCATTGGGCTATGGAGTCAATGTATCAAGTCAACAGAACAAAATCAAGTCATAAAAGCAATGTTACAGGGCAAGGTAGCTGAGTAAATCAGATCTTTTAGGCTGAATGGTGAAATGGTTTTCAATCGGGATCAAGGAGCAGTTAAGGATTCCTTAAACTGGATAATGGATGAAGGTGCCAGAGGTCAATCGGAATGGGAGAGCAATTAAGAATTCTCAGATCCAGATATCAATAGAAAACATGAAAATAAATAACAGTTCAAAACAGAGTGTACTAAAACAAATTTTGAGATAAAATTCCTATTATTCCTGTTGTCGCACAGAATGTCTAGGCACCGTGACAACGACTCAAATCAGGGGCTGTCACCCTGATCCCCAATCTCTCTATTTAAGTTGTCTCCTTATAGCAGACTAAGGGGGGTAGACCTTATGGAAATCGAATGAAGGAGAACTCGTTGGGAACCAACCAGTTCGGGAGACAATTAAATGACCAAATACTTGTAAAAGATCTAGCAAGATTAAATGATTCGATTGAATTGGAAAGATTGATACCAATGCCTTATGAAGTCAACTATCTTGTTAAGGAAATTACAACCAAGTACTTGATGAGAAACTGCTGCTATGCAATGTTAATTTAGAATGCAGAATGCAAGGAAAACGATTTGAAGAAGGAGCGAGATGAAGCAAGCTTTGAAGATGGGAGTTAATATTAAAAAGCCTAAAGCAATTAGATTATAAATAATTTGATCTAACCACTAAGTACTTAAGCGAGAGTGTCAATTATGAAGATGCCAAAATTACTCGATTAAAAGATATACAGATCCACAATAGAGCTCTCAAAATCAGATATCAATCACACTTACTTGAAAAGATTTCCCAAACATTAGTATTCAATAAACATCCAATAATTCAAGTAAATGAAACAAAAGTTAATTAAATATTAGACAATTTTAATTGATAGAACACGTTCCAAAACTCAGATGTCAATGATCATCAAACCCAACCGAAACATATGAAATTTACTAGCACTTAAATCTCAGTAATTATTCATCCGGATATACCATGAAAGTTAGATGCTAAATAAAACCACTTCATCAAACAATTTATGGATTAAATGATGTTCTTAAAAATGTAAATCCAAAAATTAAATTTTTTCCTACAGTCAAACATATGATATATTTTTCAGCAAGATTTCAGATCTGAAATATAAATTACAACAATAATTTAAACCATAGATTAGCAAACAAACGATATCGACACCAATGCCCAAAATGACTAAAAATAGCAAAAATTGTTGAACTTGAAGAAAAATCAATTTTTAGGGCTTGATTAAGAGAAATTTAAAATCTGATATTTTTATTTCAGCAGTGAAATAGTGATAGATCAGCAAGATAATATTGCCGAAAATAGCTGCCAAATACTTCCAGAAATAGCAAAAAATATAATAAAACTTGAAGATTTCAATTTTAAGCCTTTAAGATAATTTGATTCAGTAATTTTCAAAACTGATAAGTTTATAACAACAGTAAATTGATAATAGATCAGCAAACTGAATATACTGAAAATGATCCCCACTATGTCTAAAAATATTAAGTTTTGTCGAAAAAATTGAAAATTCAAATTTTTTAGACCTTATTTAGGATATGCATCAGAAATGTTCAGATCTAATTTTTCACAGTTACGCAGTAATTTCTAGCAAGTTTTAAAGTTAGATCAAAGCAAAATTAAAGATGCCCAAATGGCCAAAAATTCTGAAAATGAAGATTTTGAAATTCTAAACAATTTCGACCATATAAAATGTGTTTGTAGGGCCTAATTATTTGTGATTTGCTTGCTGTAATGAAATTTGCAGAAAATAAGGGTTTAGAGATCAAACCATTAGCCCAAGGCTTTGAAGATCCCACCGTTGAAAATTCTTGAAATTTTCGGATAATGTCGCTGCTTGAAAATTAGAATTTTGGAGACCAAAATATTGTAAAAATAGCCTCAAAAGCCTATACGTCCTCAAAGGTTTAGATCTGGCTCAGATCTGAAGATTTTCTTGGTTGATTTTTCAGATTTATTCCTGCAAACAAATATTGAGCTCTGATCTTGCCCTCCAGGGTCTAGATTTAGCTTAGATCTGAAGATTTTCTTGACTGATTTTTCAAGTCTATTCCTGCACAAGTGAAAAAAGAAAAACCAAATATCCAATATGTACAATAATAGAGAAAATCCTAAAAACCCAAATGTTAGAATTCAAAATTATGTTACAAAACTTCAGATCTACACATGTATATTACAGATCTATACAATATATTTACAGATTTATGCACAAGAGTTGTAGATCTGTCAGATCTGAGGAGCATAAGTTTGACTTCGCTCCCAGATCTGAAGATCTAAGGCTCTTACTAGCTAGATCTAACTTTAAATTCAATAAAAGTTGAGATAAATTTTGTAATTAGGCACAAACCCTGCAAAAAATGGAATTTAAGATAAGCCAGAGGAATTAGATCCGGAGGGCTCTTAAGATCTTATT
The DNA here is from genome assembly GCA_034641835.2 of Pinus albicaulis. Lineage (NCBI taxonomy): Eukaryota > Viridiplantae > Streptophyta > Pinopsida > Pinales > Pinaceae > Pinus > Pinus albicaulis. The sequence continues at coordinate 1,234,959,175 of CM076572.1, forward strand.
TTCTTGGGAGTCAGTTGGTGCAACCGAGGACTTCTCCAAACGCCCAATTCTAAATCCGAAAGATTTCTGCACATTTAAAGTTACATTGTTAAATCAATAGAGAAATAAGATAAAAGATAAAATTTTCAAGAGTTAGAGATAGCTTCTAATTCAATCCAATTAATATTCTTATCCTAAATCCAGTAACCTAAGCAAGATATTTGTGCAATAGATTACTCTACAAGAGCCATTAATAAACAATTCATTAAGATAATCACCAGCAGAATAGAAAGAACAAGTTTACCATAAAACACTGAAGAGGAATACCACCATCAAATTAAAACCCCAAAGTCTTCGTTTGTATTATTCCATAAAATATTATAGGAGAGCTTCAAGAGCAAGTACACGATCAAGAGATCGGATGCAAATGACATACAAAGACCTCTAATTGATAAGATAAAATCTCCAACGGCTAGTTCGGTTGATCCATGTCAAAATAATCTCGACCGTCAAAAAAGATTTAATTATTTTTTAATCTAGACCGTCGAAATTATAATTTTGAGGAAATTCGAATTTATCATTTAATTCCATTTTAATTAACTCAAAAATAATATTTTTGAGTTAATTACCTCAAAATTTTGACTGACTTAAACACCAAGGTTCCAAATTTTTTTTGAACTTCTCAATATTCCCTTGGCTTGGGACCTATAAAAATTTATTTTTTAAGGACCCACGAATTTTGCCTATGAAGAATTTTAACTCACCTAGGACTTGAAATTAATTAAATTTATGGCTTTTGATTTTTAATTTAAATTGGCCAGAAAATTTAATTAATTGACTGAGAGGGGATTTAATTATTTTTCCAACCCTCTTTACATAAGATAAAACTTTTAGATACATAAAGGGGGAATACCCATTTGTGATAGACCCTCAAATAACTACCCAATTTTGTGACTCAAAACATGATCTAGTAGACCAAGTAGCTTGTAATAAAATAATTTAGCCAATTAGCTAGGATTATTTCCAAACTATTTTTACAAAGACTCGATAGAAAACACTGGGACTCACTTAGCATCTTGATGACAAAATCCACCCTAGGTTTGGGGTGAGGCTGGAGGGGAAAACTCTGCCGATCACTTGTGTCGAGAAACACAAATGAATTAGTGAGACAAAAAACCTCCTAGGATAGAAATCATCACCAAAATACTAGGCTTACCTCGGTTGTTACATACATGGTGGTCTTACTTAGATCATTTACATCATAGACATGCAAAATGGGTTTACATCATTTATAAAACTGCCGACTGATGATAAAATTTGAATGGTGTGAACACGTCGAACATGATGAATTTCATTTGAAAAAATGGGGGTGTACTGCTATGGGGTCGTTGACAAAGTGTGGTCAACATCTAGCTCTATTTAGGGACACGTTGCTTCACCGGAGGAATGTGAGAATCCAGAATCTGTATCCAAGCAACACACAAAATTACATAAGTAGCGTCCATCCAAATATCATCATATAACATGAAGCACATGACAAATAGAAGCCCTTCTTTCATTTATTATTCTATTTAACATGAAAAGTAAATCTACTCTAACTACAAAATGAAATGCTAAAATAACAAGGTGTAAGTTTAGAGATACAATACAAAGGATGCCCTGTGGCATCAGATGTGTTCAATATAATGCATACTGAGCATTTGCCTGCTTTTAGGCAAGTCTGTGGGTTGTTTCTCGGATGTGCCATTGTCGATCTTGCATATTGTAGGATTGTCTTATCCGAATATGAAGCTGCTCTCGGCCATCAGACGAATCAATCCGCTTCCTTATTCTTTTTCTTTTTCGCTTCAGGCTCTTCTTCGTGGCAGATTGTATTGTTGATGATGTGGAACATTCTTCTTGTGAACTTTCAGACAAAGTAAACAATGTGTGTAACATGCCTCTCTTCATTCTGCCTCTGCTCTGTCAAGGGTGATGTATTAACCTCATTCCCTTCGGTTTTCCTTTTATCCAGGTCGCCTTCAATCAACCACTTTTCAATGGAAGAAATGGTCTCCTCGTAATAGGATGGAGCTCGCTTCAGCAAACTGGGAGGCCTATGATCTGTTGACAATTCTGACCTGGGTTTGACATTCTGTATATGTGATCTTTCCATTTTTTCCAACTTATTCTGAATAACAATTATTTGATTAGAATGCTTAACCTTTATAGTACTGATTTCCTTCGCACGACTCTTTTCAACAATCAATAACCTGTGCTGAAGAGACATTTGACCGGTTTTCATGTCCTTTATAATTTCATCATTATCCGCTTTCATGGCCATGAAACAATTATGCATATAATTCATTTCTTTCTCATGATTTGCTTCCATGGTGATCAAATGATTCTGCATGGTGGCCATTTGATTAGAGTCCCATGATCCTCATTTCTTCAATATGCTTTTCTTCCATGGTAATCATTTGATTGGAGTGATTGAATTCCATGATCGTCATCTTTTACTCTAAGGCTAACAACTTGTTTTGTATAGAATCAATTTCCCTGGTATGATCAACTGTTAATCTTGCTTGGTTAAGTTCCATATCCTTAATAAGTTGAGCCTGATTAAGTTCTGTATTCTTGATTATTTGAGCTTGATTCAATTGTATATCCTTAGCCATATTAATCAATTCCTTAACAAGATGCTTATCGTTGTCAACACTGATTTGACAACTTGTTTCTGCTTCACCATCATCATGAATTTGTGTTGTCATGGTACAAGTGGATTCATCCTGAGAATTGTCCTGGACTCTTCTGTTGATAGTTGAGTTCTCTACAAGATTACTTTCATTCCTTTGCATAATACTGGGAGCACAAGGCGAGCCACCTTGTTTTATATATTTATCGTTAAAAGCATTGATGATGTGTTGTAAACAATAAAAATACTCCTCAGGACAATTTCGAAACCAATCGATAGCATCACCTTTTAAGGAATAGCCAAAGAGATGTATCTTGACATCTTCATGATTATATTGTGAAAGACAACAATACATATTTATTATATGAGTAACTGTCAATAGATGCTTTCGAGCAATGACTGCATTACCACTCGAGAAAAAGGCAATTTAGGAATGGCCTCTTCCGGCATGTCGTGAAAGGTACCATCCATGATGACTTGTTTAAAGGCTAAGTGGATGTTAGAGAAAGAGATTCTTGTTCAAGAATAGTCAAGAGGTCCTCAAAAACTTGTTTAAAGGCTAAGTGGATGTTAGAGAAAGAGATTCTTGTTCAAGAATAGTCAAGAGGTCCTCAAAAAGCGAGCTTCTTTGCAGGAACTCTTGTAAGAAATGAAAGAATTTGGAGTCGCCACTTGAACATGAACCTAATTCTAAAACAGAAAAATAGTCGAGAGAAGCAGATGGATATCATGGGGGGATTCTTGTCTGGGAGTAAATAGATGAATAAGTGGAGTCGCCACCCAAACAAGAAGCCAACTGAAATATCCAGGTGCTAAAGGTGCAAATGATGAAAAGATTAGTGATATGACGAGAGATACGATGATGAAACAATGAAGAGATGAAATGATGCCAGAAAACGTTATGCCGTGTGACAGGCTAATGAATGGCGGAAAAAGATTAGAAGATTAGAAAATGTCGTTAAGACCAAGGACATAAAAACTCTATCCCCGACAACGGTGCCAAAAAATGTTGTCGCACAGAATGTTTAGGCACCACGACAATGGCTCAGATTGGGGGCTGTCACCTTTATCTCCAATCTTTCTATTTAAGTTGTTTCCTTATAGCAGACTAAGGGGGGTAGACCCTATGGAAATCGAATGAAGGAGAACTCGTTGGGAACCAACCAGTTCGGGAGACGCAGTTAAACGACCAAATACTTGTAAAAGATCTAGCAAGATTAAATGATTCGATTGAATTGGAAAGTTTGATACCAGTGTCTTATGGAGTCAACTATCCTGCTAAGGAAATTACAACCAAGTACTTGATGAGAAACTATTGCTATGCAATGTTAATTTAGAATGCAAAATGCAAGGAAAATGATTTGAAGAAAGAGCGAGATGAAGCAAGCTTCGAAGATGGGAGTTAATATTAAAAAGCTTAAAGCACTTAGATTATAAATAATTTGATCTAACCACTAAGTACTTAAGCGAGAGTGTCAATTATGAAGATGCCAAAATTACTCGATTAAAAGATATACAGATCCACAATAGAGCTCTCAAAATCAGATATCAATCACACTTACTTGAAAAGATTTCCCAAACATTAGTATTCAATAAACATTCAATAATTCAAGTAAATGAAACAAAAATTAATTAAACATTAGGCAATTTTAATTGATAGAACACGTTCCAAAACTCAGATGCCAATGATCATCAAACTCAACTGAAACATATGAAATTTACTAGCACTTAAATCTCAGTAATTATTCATCCAGATATACCATGAAAATTATATGCTAAATAAAACCACTTCATCAAGCAATTTATGAATTAAATGATGTTCTTAAAAATGCAAATCCAAAAATTAAATTTTCTCCTATAGTCAAAACTTAGGATATATTTTTTAAGCAAGATTTCAGATCTGAAATATAAATTACAGCAGTAATTTAAACCATAGATCAGCAAACAAACGATACTAGCACCAATGCCCAAAATGACTAAAAATAGCAAAAATTGTTGAACTTGAAGAAAAATCAATTTTTAGGGCTTGATTAAGAGAAATTTAAAATCTGATATTTTTATTTCAGCAGTGAAACAGTGATAGATCAGATCAGCAAGATAATACTGCCCAAAATAGCTGCCAAATACTTCCAGAAATAGCAAAAAATATATTAAAACTTGAAAATTTCAATTTTAAGGCTTTAAGAGAGTTTGATTCAGTAATTTTCAAAACTTATAAGTTTATAACAGCAGGAAGTTGATAACAGATCAGCAAACTGAAAATACTGAAAATGATCCCCACTATGTCTAAAAATAGTAAGTTTTGCTGAAAAAACTGAAAAGTCAAAATTTTTAGCCCCTATTTAGGATATGCATCAGAAATATTCAGATCTGATTTTCATAGTTACACAGTAATTTCCAGCAAGCTTTAAAGTCAGATCTAGGCAAAATTAAAGATGCTCAAATGGCCAAAAATTCTGAAAATGAAGATTTTGCAATTCTAAACAATTTTGACCATATAAAATGTGTTTTTAGGGCCTAATTATTTGTGATTTGCTTGCTATAATAAAATTTGCAGAAAATAAGGGTTTAGAGATCAAACCTTTAGCCCAAGGCTTTGAAGATCCCACCGTTGAAAATTCTTGAAATTTTGGGATAATGTTGCCGCTTGAAAATTAGAATTTTGGAGACCAAAATCTTGAAAAAATAACCTCAAAATCCTATATGTCCTCAAGGGTCTAGATCTGGCTCAGATCTGAAGATTTCCTTGGTTGATTTTTTAGATCTATTCCTGCAAACAAATATTGAGCTCAGATTTTGCCCTCCACAGTCTAGATTTGGCTCAGATCTGAAGATTTCCTTGGCTTATTTTTCAGATCTATTCCTACACAAGTGAAAAAAGAAAAACCAAATACCCAATATGTACAATAATAGAGAAAATCCTAAAAACGCAAATGTTAGAATTCAAAATTATGTTACAAAACTTCAGATCTACACATGTAAATTACAGATCTATACAATATATTTACAGATCTATGCAGAAGAGTTGCAGATCTGTCAGATCTGAGGAGCATAAGTCTGACTTTGCTCCCAGAACTGAAGATCTAAGGCTCTTACTAGCCAGATCTAATTTTAAATTCAATAAAAGTTAACATAAATTTTATAATTAAGCACAAGTCCTACAAAAAACCCTGCAAAAAATGGAATTTAAGATAAGCCAGGGGAATTAGATCCGCAGGGCTCTTCAGATCTTATCTCCTTGGGAGTCAGCTGGTCCAACCGAGGACTTCTCCAAACGCTCAATTCTAAATCCGAAAGATTTCTGTACACTTAAAGTTTAAACTGTTAAATCAATAGAGAAATAAGATAAAATATAAAATTTTCAAGAGTTAGAGATAGCTGCTAACTCAATCCAATTAATATTTTTATCCTAAATCCAATAACCTAAGAAAGATATCTGTGCAATAGATTACTCTACAAGAGCCATTAATAAACAATCCATTAAGATAATCACCAACAAAATATAAAGAACAAGTTTACCATAAAATGTTGAAGAGGAACACCATCAAAATAAAACTCCAAAGTCTTTGTTTGTATTATTCCATAAAATATTATAGGAGAGTTTCAAGAGCAAGTACACGATCAAGAGATCGGATGCAAATGACATACAAAGACCTCTAATTTATAAGATAAAATCTTCAACTGTTAGTTTGGTTGATCCATGTCAAAATAATTTCGACCGTCGAAAAAGATTTAATTATCTTTTAATCTGGACCGTCGAAATTATAATTTTGAGAAAATTCGAATTTATCATTTAATTCTATTTTAATTAACTCAAAAATAATATTTTTGAGTTAATTACCTCAAAATTTTGACTTTGATTTAACCACCAAGGCCCAAGGGTCCAAAATTTCTTGAAATTCTCAATATTCCCTTGGCTTGAGACCTTTAAAAAATTATTTTTTAAGGACCCACGAATTTTGCCTATGAAGAATTTTAACTCACCTAAGACAATGTACCATTTACTGTGTACATTGTCACCTTCTGCTCTGTCTCTGGTCTAACTTGGAAAATCTTCTGCTGAGTAAACCTTTGAATTCTTATCTCGAGAGTATAGAAGAAATGAGTTTTTTAACTAGTATTAAAACTATTTCCTCAAGCTTCTGTTCTGCTAATAACCTCCAAAATTAAAACAATTGTTAATTCATAACACAGTTTTTTGCAGCGAGGCGATATGGTTTAAAGGAACTAGGAAATCTGTAGATTGAGTTGAAACTCTAGAGGTTTTGATTCTGCATTGGTAATAGTCTTCCAGGCCTTTTCACAATTTCGCAGAGGTAAACAAGATAACGGTATTGCAGCTTTTGTTTTGAAATTTCGGTGATCCATCGCATTGGCGCAGAGATTTATCACGGTGGCATCTGGGTTTTTCACATTGGTTTATTGCATTGGCGCAGAGTGGACATGTGGTTTTAACACAGCGCGGGGTGAACATGCATTTCCTAGCAATGGTGTTTTATTACAGCAGAAGAGTGGACAGGTGGTTTATCGCAGGGGCTGGAGTAGATTTGAAACAGTGGTTGGTTTCATCGCATATCGGAATGGTGGTTTTTTCGCATGTGAAAAAGCGGTTTGGTGGTTTGGGATTGGGGAATGCGATAAAGCGTGGGAATGATGCATGGCAGGGGGAAGGTGGATAAAACCACCCATTTCGCAACCTCCAATGGTTTTAATCATCGAATTGTTGGGGATGCAAAAGGGATCAATAGCCGTTGGATCTAATCTATGGAGATATGTGAGGTTCAAAAGAGGTGGGGCCAGGTTCTTATTTAAGTGGAGGGGTAAATGTAAATGGGGGGGTTTAATATATGCGATGGGTTTTAAATATAAACTATATGCCAAATAACATAATGGGTCTGGGAAAACTTATATATGAATGGGTTAATGTATAGAAATATTGGGGAAAATGATTGAGGGGTGTTAGAAATATATTAGGCGGGGGGTTTAGTAAATACATGAAGTGAGAATGTTAATTCATTTGGCGGGGTACGATGTATGTTTAGTAAGTTAAACTATGGGAAAGCGGGTTTTGATATTTTATTGGAAAAATTTGCGAAATTAGTCAAGGGAAAGGGAATTTAGTGATGGGAATGGTTTTTTAACTAGGTGAAGGGGTATTAGTAAAAGGGAAAGGGATTTCTATCAAGGGAAATGACTTTTGAACTAGGAAGAGGGGTTTTAGGAAGGGTAAATGGTTAGAATAAGGGGAGAGGGATATTAGAAAAGGGAAAGTGTTTAGAAGGATGTTAGTAATATAAGATGAACCAACAGTGCTTTCCATGACTTGCAAAAAAGTGCTTTTGCCTATCCTTTATTTACCCTAACATTTTTATTTCCTTTGTTGGACGCATTTGAGCTTGCTGACTCTTTTATCTTCTTTTAATAAACAAAGTATCTACTTCTAACCTTATAACTTCCAAAGGCTCAGATTAAACTAATGAGTTCTTTTTATTCTCTACCTAAATACTGATCTGCCAAGATTAAATGGTTTGGCTAGATCTTGTTCACTGACTATTAACATGAAACTTAAAGCATGAATGAATCAATATTAAACTATTTGACCATCATGAATTGCGGCATATTTTAGACAAGCTGTACACAATTATTATTGGAAAAAGTACAGTAACTAAAAGTAGTGGCATTTGAATGTGCAACACTTTCAGGATCTATTTTTGTCTCTTTTTGTGGGGTTCATACTTTATACTCTTTTTTTAATCTTATTTTCTTTTAGCCCTTTGATTTTTCTTTTAGGACATACTCTCTTTTCATTTTTTTAATATGAGAAAACATTTGCAGAAAGCAAAGGTATGTACAATATCATATGATTAAAAATAGCCAAATCAAAATTATGATCCCTATTATTTGTATGACCCTAACAGAACCCATAAAGCGTTTTCGGAATTTCCACCTAGATTGTGTTTTATTAAAATAATTAATTATTTTTAATGAGACCCTAAGTTTAAACTTAGGAAATTAAAATAATTAAAGGGCATTAATAAAAACAGGGTGTGAATCTTCTAGAAAAAGTCAGAGATCAAGTCAAATTAATCTTAGCCGTTGATTAGCCATTTAATCTCGGCTATTTAAGTTTCAACGAGAAGATTATAAGGACTTGATGGGGCATTTGGAATTTACACCGATAGAGTCAAATTGATTCTTGCAGAGAGGGGTAAAGATTATTTTTTTGGTTGGAGATATTTCTTAATTGGAGAGTACAAGGCAGAGAGGGCAGAGAGCAATCCGGAGAGGCAGCGGAGAGGCCACATAGAGGCCACGCAGAGGCTGCACAAAGCTTCAGAGGGAGTCCGTATTTTTGTTGGGCAACAATCAAGATCCAGTGCTGGAGCCGGGGTGTGAAACCGGGAGGCCAGAGGGCTGAAGTTTCCAGCTAGCAGAGAGATCAGAGGAGGTGCAACGCAGTCCCAACAGCAGTGACGCAGTATTGCGCAAAGACAACGCAGAGTCCTATCTCCAGCGCAGATTAGAGCCAGATCTTCTTGTGATGGGGTGAGATCATTGTTGAGATTTTGTGTATTTGGAGTAGCACCAGTTGTGCTCTAGCTCCCAAATTTTGAGGAAGGACTAGAGTACACTTGATCTACAAGACCCAGAAATGGATTTGGGAAATTTCATCTGGTTTAGGAGATATTTAATTAATTAATTATTTTAATGTATTTTCTAAGTTTAAACTTAGGGAACTTAAATAATTAAAGTGAATTTAATTAAACATGTGATGAAATTGCCTTAAGTCACACGGATCAAACTTTCTTTTAATCTTAGCCATTGATTCCAGATCTGATCATGGCCGTTGGTTTCCCAACGAGAAAAGTATAAAGGAAAGGCTTGGGGTCATCTGTAAAGACACATAGAGGCAGAGCATTGAAGCTAAGCTGAGATTCGAGGGCGGGTTTGCTAAGACTTCTCAGAAGTGTTTTAGCTGTAGAGAGGGGAATTCAGACAAAGGGGATGATTTGATCCCAGTGTCTAGGATCAGCAAAAGGCAGAGATCAGCTCAGAGAGGAAGCGCAGAGAAGCAGGGCAACAAGGACAATGCAGTCCCTCCACGGACAGCGTGATTTAGCTGGAAGCCCTCAGGGGTTACACAAAGACCTTAAGGGCAGTGTAAGGACTGCGTTACCCAGTCGGGGGTAACGCAGCTCTTTCCGGAGCAGTGCCGAGGGAAGCAGGGGCTTCAGAGGCTGACATAGAGGCTTCAAGGGTAGTGCTGGGGTTTCTAGGGCCTAATTTTGGTTGAGTCTTGTAAATCCTGTTTGAGGGTGTGGATCAGTCATTATTTTGGCTTCATAATAGCCAGTGAGTTGTAGATCTATTTTATCTCTGTCGGGTTTTCCAGATCTGGAATCCAGATTTGCTGTATCTAGAAAATTCTTAATAATAAAACCCTCCCACGGCCAGAAGATCGGTTTTCCCGCATTGGGTTTTTCCGGGGACTATTTGTCCAGAAAATAACTGTCACTTTGTCTATGTGTGCATGTACTTTTTCTAGATCTGGATTGGTGAAAGTCTGTTATGTGTTTTGCTTCGATATTGATCTGAATTTATTCAGTTAATAACTTAACTAAGTAGGAGGAGCATAACCAGATTTAACAGTAAGATTTCTGCATAAGTATAAGATTCAGAAATTTTCACATGGTATCAGAGCAATTGCAAATCTAGGAGGGTCACCAGCAGAAGACTGAAGGTTCTAGCTGCAGAAATTTGCTGGAAAAAGCAGTAGAAAGGCAGATCTGAAGGGACAACACAGTTTTCAGAGGCAGAATCACGCAGAGGGTAGGGTGACGCAGTCTAACGTTGTCTCCTAGCTGGCCCACGCAATTACTGCGCAGAGGCAGCTCAAAAACAACACTGGATTAGTCTGAAGCCGGCTAATGTGATGCAGATATGAATCTGTCAGATCCAGAAAAGACTGAAGATTAGCTGCAGAAATTCAGAAGGTGCTGGTGGGGTTAAATTTCTGAAGTTTTCATATTTTTAGCCTAAGCACAAGTGACAAAGACCAAGAGGATATCAACTTCTCTGAGAGTTTCTAGCCAAAGAAACTTGCAGATTGATCAAGAGGATCAAAGGGAGCTGAATCATTGTTGATTTGGCAAATTTCCAAGGAGGGAAATCAGTTGTCAGAGGGAGCAAAAGGTGCCTGTTTCGCCAAGGGCCTTAGATCCAGTTCTCTAGCAAAGAGAAAGGGAAGTTTCGACACATTTCTGAGCAGATGGCTCCTCATGGACTGCGTGATCAGGACAGATTGGATGGCCTCTCCAACTTTTCAGTTTGGAAGGCAAGGATCCTGATAGTCCTTGAGGCATATAATCTAAGAGACCATGCAGAGCAAACTCTGGCCACATCGACCGATGCAGATCTCCTATTGAAGCATAAGGAAGCTGCTGGGCATGCCAAGCGGCTGATCATGGACGGAATTAAGGACCATATTGTACCACACATAGCTGAGAAGAAGACAACTAATGAGATGTGGAAGGCCTTAACTTCCCTATATGAGGGAAAGTCTGTCCAAAGGAAGATGCTGTTGGAGACTCAGATGAGGTCATTCATGATGACCAAGGGAGAAGACATGGAGCACTTCTTCTTCAGATTGCAGTCGATCAGAGATCAGTTGACTGCAACGGGTGCTAAGGTGGAAGACGATGTGATGGTCAGGACTGCTCTCAATGTAGTCACGGATGAGTGGGAAACCTTTGTCCAAAGTATCTTGGGCAGAGCGAACCTCCCAGATTAGGATAACTTGTGGACAGTTTTGTGTCAAGAAGAACTATGTAGATTCACCAAGAAGCAGTACAACTCTGGATTGGGCAAAGTGAAGAAAGAAGATGAAGAAGATGTAGCCCTGGCATCGAAGGGGCAGCAGGGAAAGAAGAAGAAGGATCTATCTAAGATCAAGTGCTTCCAGTGTGGTGAAATGGGACATTTTGCCAGCGGTTGTCCTCAGAAGAAAAGGGACAAGGAAGCTTCTTCTTCTAAGGCTGTTGTGGCGAATGATGGGTCAGAAGATGATGCAGTCATGAGTGCTCATGAACCACGAAAGTGGGGCGACATGGATCTGTAGAGGAGCTACAGAATGTAGGGCGGGATCCTTGAGCAACTTATCTCTTGGATCACATACAAGCTACGGGAGCCTTAAGACAGTAGCGGGACAAGTGGAGCAGTGGGTGCATAGATCACAGATGAAGCAGAGACAGATCTGAAGATTGGAAGGAGCAGCGCAGTGCAGCGCTGCAGCAATGTAGAAGGCTTCAGAGGGACAACGCAGTGTAATAGTAGCGTGAGAGATTTCAGCACAAGGGGCTGATGTGACTTCAACAGTGCAGAGGGAGTCTGCTTATGCTGTGCAGAGCTGTAGCTGTGCATCATCCTTCAGATGCCAGCACAAATCAGTAGCCTATGGAGCTTGAGTGATAAGGGTGCAGCCCAACTGACTTGTCTGTCAAATATTGGGCAGGAGATTCAGTTGTTTCTCTCAACAACTGAAGTTGCAGTGCAACATATCAGCAGTGGTAGTGCTAGGAGCAGCACAGATGCAACAAATTGAGAGGGAGCTGCAGTACAAATGTTGCAGTGGCAGTGGCAGAGTCATGGGCAGCAGTACAGAATGGCAGCAACGGTGTAGAGTTGAGTGGCAGCAGGTCAAGCATCAGCAGCACAGAACCAGTGCCCAAAATCTTGTAATGCACAATGTGATGTATTACTAGAGCACACTCCTGATGCTAAGAGGGAGTGTTGAGATTTTGTGTATTTGGGGTAGCATCAGTTGTGCTCTAGCTCCCAAATTTTGAGGAAGGTCTAGAGTACACTTGATCTACAAGACCCAGAAATGGATTTGGGAAATTTCATCTGGTTTAGGAGATATTAAATTAATCAATTATTTTAATGTATTTCCTAAGTTTAAACTTAGGGAACTTAAATAATTAAAGTGAATTTAATTAAACATGTGATGAAATTGTCTTAAGTCACACGGATCAACCTTTTTTTTAATCTTAGCCATTGCTTCAAGATCTGATCATGGCCGTTGGTTTCTCAACGAGAAAAGTATAAAGGAAAGGCTTGGGGTCATTTGTAAAGACACACAGAGGCAGAGCACTGAAGCTAAGCTGAGATTAGATTCTAGGGCGAGTTTGCTAAGAATTCTCAGAAGTGTTTCAGCTGCAGAGAGGGGAATTTAGACAAAGAGGATGATCTGATCCCAGTGTCTAGGATCAACAAGAGGCAGAGATCAGCTTAGAGAGGCAGCGTAGAGAAGCAGGGCAGCGAGGACAGCGCAGTCCCTCCAAGGACAACGTGATTTAGCTGGAAGCCCTCAGGGGTTACGCAAAGACCCTAAGGGGCAGTGTAAGGTCTGCGTCACCCAGTCTGGGGTAACGCAGCCCTTCCGGAGCAGCGTTGGGGATGCAGGGGCTTCAGAGGCTGACACAAAGGCTTCAAGGGCAGCGTTGGGGTTTCTAGGGCCTAATTTTGGCTGAGTCTTGTAAATCTTGTTTGAGGGTGTGGATCAGTCATTATTTTGGCTTCAGAACAGCTAGTGAGTTGTAAATCTATTTTATCTCTTTCGGGTTTTCCAGATCTGGAACCTAGATTTGCTGTATCCAGAAAATTCTTAATAATAAAACCCTCTAGGAGCCAGAAGACTGGTTTTCCCGCATTGGGTTTTTCCGGGGACTATTTGTCCAGAAAATCACTGTGTCACTTTGTCTTTGTGTGCGTGTACTTTTTCTAGATCTGGATTGGTGAAAGTCTATTATGTGTTTTGCTTCGATATTGATCTGAATTTATTCAATTAATAACTTAACTAAGTAGGAGGAGCATAACCAGATTTAACAGTAAGATTTCTGCATAAGTATAAGATTCAGAAATTTTCACAATCATCTCACTAGCTTTTTGTTCAGTTAGATCTCTGTATAGGATTGCCAGTCAGGGCATCCAAATAATTGTACTAAGAAATTACTGCTTAATAATATCAAACCCTTAGTTGCTGCACCGATTTTCCTGCATTGGGTTTTTCCAGGGACTTAGTCCAAAATCAACGGTGTCACTTGTATGTTATTTCTTTTCTAGCTCAGATCTTGTTTCTGCATTTAATTTCCGTAGTTTATTTAAGTGAGGGTTGCAGTGTGATGTATTCAGTGTTTGCCGTAGAAAACTGCAGATAAATTGTTAAGTTAAAGTTAACAGTTAGGTGAATATTTTCCAGTTGCTGCAATAGGATTCCGGATCTAGGAATTTTCACAATCATGATGCTTGTTTTTGGTTTGGTTATTATTTTGCTATTGTTAATTTTGATGAATATGGAAACTCTCTCTCTCTCTCTCATAAAACATATTCTGAGTTTTCCCCATGTGGGTTTTTCCCTCGCTGTGTGCCTAATTTATTGTCTCTTGTCTTATTGTTTCATGGTTATGTCACTGCGCTTTCATGTATTTTAGTTCATATTTTCTTCTGTATAACTGCATAATTGATATGGAATTTAAGGTTGTGTGAAAACTAATGTTTAATTGATCATTGAAGTAGTTATGATGTAAAGAAAAACTTAATTCTGGCAGATGACCTAGAAAACCAACAAAGCTTGTTTGTGAATCTCCTCTTGGACATAGCCAACCCACAAACGCTCCCTATCTAGAAAGTTTTCACGGGCACATATCCCATGCATGAAGGTTTTCCACGACTTGGTGAAACCCAACATAGCAAAATTCACCAGATCTCTTTTTGAAACTGTCTCACCCACACTAGCCAACTCTTCCTTTACCTTGGAAAACTTGGTGAAGTAAGAAACTACATAATCTGACTTGGACATTTTAATGCTCTTTAGATTGTCTTTCAGTACCAATTATCTAGCCTCGCTCGAACCCTGATTGAGACCAGTGATGGCATTCCTTATTTTTTTGGCTTTCTTCTTCCTAGTCAGGTGAGGGATAATGTGGTCTTTGACTCCTTCCAGGATAAACATTCTTGCCTTGACCTCTATTGAGCCAACTGCTGAAGATTTGTTGGTGCGGCTGGGATGTTATCAACAAAATCCCAAATCCCTTGTTCCTCCAGCACCACTTCTATCCTTTCACGCAACGAACAAAAATTGGATGCACTGTGCAATCTGTCTTCGAATTTGAGACCTAGATATGCCATATTACCAAAATCAAACTACTAAATACAACACATCTAGAAACAATGCACAGTACTCAGAACGCTAATGGCCAAATCGATATGATAGCTTGCTCCCTTTGAATCATAGAAATTGCTCCTGAAGATAAAATCTGTGCTTGTTCTTCAATCACAAATTGAGCTATGATACCATGTTAGATTTCCTTAACAACAAACTGATTTGTAATTTTCTAAGTGTAAAAACACAGAAATATGAAAGTTGATATTCTAGAAACTTAAATCCCAAACACACTGAGTTCTCTAACACACACAATTGAAAATAAATCAGAAGACAAACACATCAACGCATAGAACACAAGATATACCCAAGAAACCCCAACTTTGAGGAAAGCTTGCAACGTTGTGTGTATTTTATTATTCTTCTGCAACAAAATATTTTCTTTTGAGAATTATAACAAGGGAAAAATAATGGGCAAATAATAGGTAAGTTCATAAGCCGACCTTATAGCTAATGTGAAAACATAATTATTAACCCATAGATGGGCCAAAATGCTGATGTCATGCATGCATTGGCCTCTTTTAGGAAAGCGTTGATCTCCTCTAGTGCTAAAGTGAGTGTAGAGGGCTTCAAAAGTCAAGGTCTAGGGGTTGGCCCCTAGACTTCCATGCAAATCATCTTGTGGACCCCAATTTTGGGTTTGGGGTACAAAACCTGGTCTCATGGGTCTCCTGGTGGTGAAATAGTTTGGTTCTGCTCCAACGTTTAAGGACTCTGAGGATGGTGCCAGCTCTCCCATTTCTCAAGGGGTGAGACAAACCTCATCTAGGCCTTGGATCAACTACCAAACCTTATGATCATTGCTAAGTTGACTGGGGCATGCTGGTCCAAGTGCACCATCTTGTGAATAATATGGGGCAAAGTGCGAGCCTGTTGAGGTGCTGAGGGTGCCCATGGATATGAATGATACCCTGCACGTGACGGGAGTCCCATGTCTCTGAATGCTTCACCTGTAGGGTGTCAAATGCTCCTCTAGTGGGCTTGGGTCCCAGTTAAGTTGCCCAACCCATGATGAAAACCACCTGTCAATTACACACAATATCTAGTGTTGCATCTTCACCATTAGGTATAATAATCATTAGTGCATCTAGGTGGACCAAGCTTGTTAATCAAGGGCAAAATGACACTTCATACAAGGCTTCCCTTCCAAATTTGCGGCTTTAATCATGTAATAGTGTTACCTCCCTAGATAGGAGTGGCTAATGGATGACCCTATTAGGTGTTCCCAACCCCTAAGGGGAAAGACAGGTCACTAGTACATCCTTGAATCAATAGGTGGCATGTGAATAATGATGGAACGAAGGGGAAAAGGGGTCTCAGGGCTAAGTGCCATGGTCAAATGGGTAGCAATGATGAGGAATTCCACATTCTGGGCGTACATATGTGAGGGGGGAGCAATTGTGGATGCATGCGTTACCTTGGATTTTGTTTTTCCACCCCTCTTATTGCCTTTTGCTTTTTCTTGATTTTTCTTGAATGATGTGTAGCATTGGTTACCCCCTTAGTGGTGGGGCAGTTCATCGCTCACCAGGGGTTGGGACATGTACAGGTTCCTTTCCATGATGTGGTAGGGCAACATTGGCCCTAGGAACCGGGTGATGGCCATAATGATAAGGGGTAGAGCTCATGGTTGGCTTTTGCCCACATGCTAATGTTAATGTCCCGGTCATCTTTTGCATTTTATATTTTTCTTTCTTTTGTTTCTTACTTGTGGCCATGATATGCTTTTTCCTTTTCTTTTAGCTGCATCAAGCTCTTGGGGCAAAATTTCCAGGCCTGACCCAGATACGCGAAAAAGGGGAGAGGGTGTGCTAAATCACAATGGACCCATGGTCAAGTGGACCTGCAGATGGGAGGTGGAGTATAGGCCTCGTAATGTATGGGGGGAAGTGAAAAGTATGGAATGGGGAAAACGAGACCACACTATCTCATTCAGGGTTTCCCAAGTAGTACCCTTCCTAAAGCCATGGGCCATTAGGGGAGGTCCCTGTGGTCTAGGATTGGGGATTAACCCCCACATTTAAGGTGAGGGAACAAAACCACGGTCAAAACCCTTCCTTTTTCCAATTCACCCCATAATCCATGCCAAGTGCCCAAATGAAAAACAAGCATAAGCACCTGATTGCAATAATGAATAAAGTACCTTTTGGGTCGGGTTTCCCACCTTCCAACATGTGCTCTTGAAAAATGGGCGAGGAAACATACAACTTATGCAGGTGGCAGAGATATGAGTGGCACATCACATCGGCTACTCGGTGGTTGTCAGGGGTTGCTGACTGCTGGCTAGAAGAGATTACTAGGAGAAAAATTCTCCTATGGGGGTCACCCACTTTTGGTGGCCATGAGTAACCAGGGATGACATGGCATCCTCTCAAATTATGGTAGTCAATTATAGGTCAACTTTGGAGAGGTGTAAATTTTGCATTCAAACTTTGATTGACGTCTTTCTTACACCATTGGAAATAATGTCACATGCTCCAACGCTTAAGCAAAAAGGTTTTATCTCCCAAAAAATGTCATTTAAGGCCTCAAACTGGCCCTAGAAGGTTTTAGATCCCAATTCTCTAAATTGGGTCCTGTAGATAAAACTGCTCTTGTAAGCTGATTCCTTAAAATTTTTTCACTTTGAAGGCATCGAGATGGATGACAAATTATATAGTGATCCAATGTTGATCACTTTATTATGCAAATCGAGTGCAATATAATAATAAAGGATTGATGATAAGCTATGAGATGCTATGTTTAGTGATTAGAAGTATATTTTTATTTTCCCTTACCTTTTATTCAACAAACATGACTTTTCCCTTATACCTATTACTACAAGTCTTTTTTTTGACTGAAAAAATAGGTGAAGCTAGTATTGACAGCTTGCAAGCCAATACTAGCAGGAACTTGTGACTTGGCAAGGGCTGAGATGTTTGGAGACACTCCCATCAATGATCATTTGGGAGTCCCATGCAGGGAGATGCCTACCCCTCGAATCTCATCCCAACGGGCTAATATTAATCATTCAACACATACAAACTCTACCCATCTCTTGTTTTGAACTTGTGAAACCTCCTAGGGGGAAACACGTGTTCTTAACCATTAGGCCTGCTAATCTCATGTAATAAGCTTAAGGTATATTACATCACATATGATGCCCTATTTAGATATGCTACATGTCATCCCCTCTTGAGATTGTTCTTGATTCATAGGTGGAGTTGATGTAACTTTCTAGTCTTAGATGATCCTGGGGATACTATTTATCCTTGAACTAGGGATGAGATTGCAATATAATTGGTTTGGTGTTTCATTTATATTGTCATTATAGGCTTAGTGGATCACTATCAAATAGATGACAATATTCTTATTTGGTAAGGTGACATCTCCAATGCCTATTGTTTTGTGACACTTGAACTTACCATCTTGAATATGTTTGTTGTTGTGCAACTTTGCTACTTTCTGTGTGTGCATAATCTTATATATGTAGTGTTAGTGATAAATAAAACAAGCATGACTTTAGTAAACTTAATTAGTAAAAGTAGGTCCAGTGGTTGATTGTCTCCTTTGTAAGATATCTTTGTTGTACATCTGTCATTTTTATAATGGGAATATCATCTGCAATTTTCTGTAGAAATTTGTCCAACTGAGTTTCTTTTGAGGTTATTTTCAGTAGTTCATGCCTAGTTAGGTCATTTCTTCACCAAGTTGAAGCATCCCACAAGATATTGCTTTAGGTTTTCCAATTGTTTTTTTGCTATCTGTGGGTTTAGTTTTCTACAATGCTCTATTTTCATTTACAAGTGGCGAAATTCTAATGATACAGGTGACAAGTGGTTGGACATTGGCACCTGTTATACGTGATACATTTTCAATGGTACGCAACTCTGTAGTTTTCCTCCAGTTGATTGCTTATTCCCTCGCACATTTTTGGGGTATTTTTTCATCTTTGTACTTTAATTTTGAAATAAAATGACTCTATAAAATACATTTATTATTCTCCTCTATGTTTGTTTCCATAAATGCATTATCATAATCCTTGTTTTTGGAATTGTGATCAGAGGCTTGCAAAGTTTTGTGCTATCTCTTTATGTGACAGTAGAGTATAATGCCTTTCAATTAGTTTCCTTCTTCAGGGGTCAACACCATCGTCAATTAGACTGGCTACATTGGGGTATCATGTGTTCTTCCCATTGACCAGTGTTAAGGGTCAATAACATTTTTAATTGCACTAGGCCATTTAACTTCTCACCGATTTACTACCTTTGGAGATCAATAGGCTTCATTTTTTTTTTTTAACTAGTATGAGTGATGATGATTGTGCTAGGGATGTGGTGCCACATATTAGTGGGTGAGGTTCATGTGTGATAATTACCACACCGATAATGGTGATGGCTGTCAAGTGTAACTGAACATGGGTGTCATTAGCTGCATGGAGATTTTGTGTTGGGCATTTTGGTTGTAGATATGTGATGAGAATTGGCACTTTGATATCATGGATTTTGGGAGGTACAAGGTTACTCCAGGGCATATATTATTCTTTAAGGTAAAATTTATTTACTCTGATCTAGAAAAGAAAATGGATGAAACTGTATTGTGACAAGGATGACTTGGATATTACTTTAGTTCAAATTTCGCAAGTTAAAATATTGACTAGGAAAGGGAGTTGATGATTTAGTGTTTTTATTGGAGAAAGTAATTGTCACCATGATCCTCACTTATATTACAAAATGAGCTAGATCACTAAATGAGGAAAGCGTAGATAATGTTCAGTCACATAACTAAGCTCAAAGGAAGATATTCACAATAGTGCAATATGATATTATCAAATGAATAACTGATGCATTTATTACAATGGAGTCTACCTACTTATATATCATTGTTCACTAAGCAAATCATTTCCACTTATGAATGTGGGATAGACTACTTTGCATAAAAAGTGAACATTAATATATCTTGAAGTCATAAATTGACTTTATTACCTAGTAAGTCTTATATTTTAACAACCCTTCTTATGGCTTGTGGTACTGAAAGCAAATCATATAAACTAAAGGCGAACATATATTGCCTGAACACCAAAAACAACAAAGTTATCAGAAACAAACATTCTTCACAAGCTTCTTGTTTGTAAAATCCTTCTTGGACCTAGAGGACACCCCAACGTAGTTGTGTGTTGATTTTTAATGTACCTTGGACAAGTGGTTTCCCATGGGTTAGTCTCTACCTAGGGAAAAGTGTCCAAACTAATTCTTTTCCTAAGTGTGACTTTATAAAGTGAAAGTAACTTTATAAGTGGTAAAGTCAATATGAAATTATAAAGTGAAAAGTGACTTTAGACATAAAGTACAATGTGCGTACTTTATTTAATGGGTGAGTTAAAAAATAGAAAGTGAGAATTAAATGCACATTTATCTCATTCCTTGATCTAAATGAATTTGAGCCATTAGATCTTAGGGTTGCCCAAAAGTCATTTAGGGAAACAAAAAAGGGAAAAGAAAAGTGAGACTGCATTCATTCATTCTTCATGAGCAAATTGGAGAAAGGAGGCTGAGAGCTGGAGAAAAGTTTTGAAAGAGAAATTTGTCGCAGCAAGCTGAAGGAGTGATTTCCGGGCAATGTTCGGCATGGAAATTAAGGCATAAAAGACGGTAGAATGTACAGTTCGAACAACATTTAATGCTTGTGAGCTACATGTAGTTCGAGGGCTATTTTGAACCCAAAAAAAAAAAAAAAAAAAATTGGAGAAAAAATCCATACAGTTTGTACAATGGTACGGAAATACGTACAGTTCATACAGAATCCATACTATATCGTCCACATCCGTACAGTACTATTTCAGCTTCAAGTGGGCACGAAAATCGAGGCAAAGTGGACACAATTTTCAAGGAGTTTTGGGCTGAAGAGATAAGTTGTATCTTGTTGTTTTTTTGTCTGCAAATGTATTTTTCCTGAACTTGAAAGATAAATAAATTTGAAGAGTTCTCTAATAGGTTTTCCCTGGAGAAGATTGAAGGGGTTTTGCCTGGGTCTAAGTTGACCAAAAATATGTGTATTTGACATTTGTTATGTGTTGTTGGTCTGTTTATGTCCATATTTATTTTCAGCGTGTGTTGACAGTCCCATGTGTTTTAATCTGAAAATTTCATTTTCAGAATTCTATATGTTGAATGTAAGATTATGGGAAAGGGCATTTAACTGAATGGGGGTGATAAGGTGAATTAAAACCGGGTTGGGATTGCAGGAAATTTTTTAGTCATCAAATTTCAACATGGTATCAGAGCTACAGGCTGAAAATTGCAGTTTGAAAAACAAATAGTAGTTTGGGACAACAAACAGTGGTTTGAACAACAAACTGAATTTTTGGACAACAAACTCAGTTGGACAGCAAACTGATATTTTGGGACAGCGAGGTGAAATTTCACACATACTGAACTTTTGGGACAACAAGGTGCGCTGGAAAGTTCATTTCTCTATTTTCTTGGTTTTGTAAATTTTGGACAGTAGTCATGGCCATGTTCTTAAGGATAGAGGACAAATTGGATGGGATATCCAACTATGTTGTTTGGAAGGACAAAATTCAGACAGTGTTTGAGGAGGCAGCAGTTTGGGACATAGTGCGGCAAGAGGTTGTACCTCCTACTGATGCAGATGAACTTGTTGAATTCACAAAATATAATGCAAAGGAAAAAAGGATTTTGATGGCCAGGATTTTGATAGATAGTCTGAAGGATCATGTGGTTCCTCAGGTGAGAGGAAACACATATGCATATCAGATTTGGACAACTCTAACCACTCTCTATCAGAGTACCAATGAGAGCAGGAAGATGGTACTCAAAGAACAATTGAAGAACATTAGGATGACAAAGGCTGAAAGTGTAGTTCATTATCTTGGAAGGGTCAAATAGGTATGTGATGATTTGACTGCTATTGGTGAGGTAGTTGCACCCATAGAGTTAGTTAGGATAGCCATAGCGAGACTTCCTAAGTCTTGGGAGGTCTTTGGAGATACTGTTACCTCTAGGGAGAATCTTCCCAATTGGGACAGATTTTGGGATGATTGTGTGCAACATGAGATAGAGAAGACTGGCAGTGGTGAGGTGAAGATAGCAGATGAGGAGGATGTAGCCTTGACAGCTAGGGGGAAGAACAAAGGGAAGGCCAAGAAAGGGGCCTCATCAGATGGGGCTAAGGGAAAGGAGAAGAAGAAGAAGAAAGATACGGATATGTCCAAAGTCAAATGTTGGGCATGTCAGAAGATGGGACACTATGCTGCTATGTTTCCTGAGAGGAAAAACAAGGGGAAGAAGGGTATTGCGGCTTCAACAGAGGTGGAGCAGTTTGCTTTACAGTTTGACAGGGATTTTGCATTTATTACTCCTACATCTAGTAGGAGTACATCATCCGATGTGTGGTACATAAACAACAGGGCTTCCCGCCATATGACAGGTGCACGAGAGTTATTTTCAGAGCTTGCAGAGAGGGCTCTTGATATTGAGATTGTACTAGGAGATGACCGCACTGTGAGAGCTGTTGGTGTGGGGACTGTGACCTTTGAGAGGGAGTCTTTGCCTCCTTTGAAGGTCATGGATGTTTTGTATGTTCCGGGGATGAAGAAGAACTTGATTTCAGTGTCTGCTATGGAGGAGAAGGGGTTTGACACCACTTTCTCAAGAGGGAAAGTATTGATGCATCCCAGGGGAGCTTCCATCACTTCGACCAAAGTGATTGGAGTACGCTCTGGGAAACTATACAGGTTCAATTTTTAGTCGACAGGAGTATTGGTGAGTAGCACATCTAGTAGCACTCACACTAGTACCACCAGCAGTAGAGACTTGTGCGAGTTATGGCACCGAAGGATGGCGCATACGCATCAGGGAGCTTTGAGAGTTCTCAGGGAGATCACTACTGGAGTTCTTGATTTCAATGTCGAGCATTATGAGGTTTGCAGAGGGTGTGCTTTGGGCAAGTACACCAAGTTACCATTTCTAGTGAGCGACAATAGATCTACAGGTATACTAGACTTGACTCATACTGATGTTAGTGGTCGTATGTCTCATGTTTCCTTGGGTGGTTATGAGTATAATGTTATATTCATTGATGACTACTCTAGGACTATGTCACAGGGTTCGGTGAATTTGAATCTTGACGTTCGAAATTTGGCAAACCTTAAAAAAATTTTCAAATTCGTTTAGGTTCGGCGAACCTGAAAGTCGAACCTGAAAGCCGAACCTAATCCTAACTTGTAGTCGAACCCGAACCCGAACCTGAAGGCGAATTTAATGAAAAAATTTGTTTAGGTTCGATTTTTAATGAATTTAGGGTTTTTATTACCGCGGATTTGGTCTTAGTGGTTTTAAAAACAATGGGCAAGTTTTCTCATCTCGCCACGATTTTCCCTTCCTGCCATGGTGTGATGATGTTCCATTCGTTATTTAATGGTTAGTGGCTGATTTATTTTACAAAGCGAATTCCTGCTTTGTTGTGCTGTAACTGCTGTTGAATTGCTGGTTTGTTTGTGGTCGTGTTCCTTTGCTATCCGCTGCCATGTGAGGTCTCATTGCTGCCGACTCTCGAGTAGCCGTCTGAGCCTTGAGGTGAAGGTCTGTGGAGTCGAGGAGTGTTGCTGCCGGTCGAGGAGTCTCATTGCTGCGGTCGAGGAATGTTGTTGCAACTTGCCGTCATATTGCTTCCCACTGCCCAGTGCCTGCCGTCATCCTGTTGCTGCGCCTGCGGTGGAGGAGTGCTGCTCACTGCTCAGTGCTACCATCGTGGTGTTGCTGCCGTGGTGTTTGCTGCCGTCGACGGTCGAGCGATGAGGAGTGTTGTAAGTTTGTGGCCGTCGAGAGTGTTGCTACATCCAGCCTATAGCCTGCGGCTACAGCCTTACAGGTTAGTTATCAAATCTTTACAAACCATTAAAATTTGCTTGGAATTCAGTAGGTCAGTATTTTCCCATTACATTTCTCTCCGATCTTATTGTAGTCGGGGCAGCGAGATCGGCCTAATGGCCATTATTCAAGATTGCCTCGCTCATGATATTGGCCATTATTCTAG
Organism: Pinus albicaulis; assembly: GCA_034641835.2. Taxonomy (NCBI): domain Eukaryota; kingdom Viridiplantae; phylum Streptophyta; class Pinopsida; order Pinales; family Pinaceae; genus Pinus; species Pinus albicaulis. The sequence goes on from CM076572.1 coordinate 1,234,983,084, forward strand.
GCATACGCGCCAATAGTTAATGCCGTTTCCCTCTTGTGAGAAGACATACTTAGGCCAAGAGTAAATAGCTGCATGCTTTCTTTAAATGTATTCATCGAATTTGAATTCCATGAGTTGTTTAACCATCTCAACGTCTAAAATACTAAAACATGCTTCTCCACGAAACTTCCCTGGTGTAAAGTAATTAGCCCGGATCCGGTCAAGGGTTTATGAGCTTTTGGGATTGATAGCGAGAGTAGAAAAGATTACATATGTTAGGATTAACTGCACTGATACTATAACAAGTATGGCGATCTGAAGGTGCTGTTGACAAGCTACAGATAGCAGAGATTCAAAATATTGTTTTAATGATTATTCTTTGATATTACACAGATATATTCAATGATATTAAGCAGCGAAACGCTTCCTCAAACTTGTTCTTCTCTTTTATTGGAAAATGGGTTAAATACCCAAAAAACACTCTTCTCTAAAATTGCTTTTAATATTAGTTAGGAACATAAAGGAAATCCTACATGTACAGTTCAGATTGAAGGGAAATAATCCAAAAAAAAAAAACTTAAAAAAAATGCACATCAGCTTATCCTTTAATTTCTTATCGCCAAAGAAGATAAAAGAGCCTAAAGCACTTGCCATACTCAATGGTCACAATTAATTTTTGCATTGATCATAGTCCCAAATGAGTTTGCAACAACTAATTTGTTACCTACGTCAGAAGATCAGGCACTCAAATTATATGCAGACTGTTCTGGTGAGGTTTGTAGCAGCCAAATCATAAAACATAAGCTTATTTGTATTTTATTTTATAATTTTTATCATTTATTTAATTAAGCTTTCCACTAATGCCTTCAAAATTTAGTTAGTTTAAATTTTAAAAATGTGGCTTATTTGTATTTTATTTTATAATTCTTATCATTTATTTAATTAAGTTTTCCTCTAATGCTTTCAAAATTCAATTAGTTTAAAAATGTGGCTTATTTGTATTTTATTTTATAATTTTTTATCATTTATTTAAATTTTAATTATAATGTGCAAACAAATTGCAGAAATATTTGCAATGGCACCTCCAAAATCAATACCAGAAGCATGGAAATATGTGGAGAAATTGGATGGGTCTAGTGGGAGACATCTTAAATGCAAACTATGCAATGATGAGTTTGTTGGGTCTTTAACTAGAGTGATGGATCATTTGCTGTCTATCTCTAATGGTAAAGGAGGTGGTGTTGATAGTTGCAAGAATGTGTCTACAGAGCTCAAGGAGATACTTCAAAGAGATTATGATAAACTGAAGAATGCCAAGCAGGTGAAAGAAAAGAAAAGGCAGCGTATTCAAACAGAAATTGCAGTGAATTATGGCTCATTCTCGTCACTCTCCTTGAGCATGGTTGGCATTGGAAGTTCATCTCAACCAAAGAGCAGTAAATCTAGTGGGACAACAACATTAAATTCTCTTTGGAAGCTCAAGCAGAAGCAAGAAGTTGATGATGCAGTAGCTGATATGTTCTTTGAATCTGCCATTCCATTTAATGTGGCAAGAAGTCCTTATTTCCTCAATGCATGTAAGATGATTGCGGATTTTGGTAAAGGTTATGTCCCTCCCAATTCTGAGACAATAAGGACCACTCTTTTGAAGAGGTCAAAAGAAAGGGTGATAAATAGATTGCAAAAGATCAAAGACTCTTGGAGGGAAACAGGGTGCACAATTTTATCAGATGGTTGGTCAGATATGAATCATAGACCTCTAATTAATGTGTTGGTTCATTCCCCTAAAGGAGTACTTTTTTTGAAGGTAGTTGATGCATCAGGGAATCAAAAAGCCTCTGAATACATTTTCAAGATTTAGAGGAAGCTATTCTTGAAGTTGGAGAAGAAAATGTGATCCAAGTTGTCACTGATGGTGCTTCAAATTGTGTTGGAGCTGGAAAGTTGATCATGGAAAAATACAGAAAAATATATTGGACACCTTGTGCTGCTTATTGCCTTGACTTATTGTTGCATGACTTGGCCAAGTTTCCATGGATTAATGAAATAGTTCGGAAGGGGAAACAAATTGCGCACTTCATATTCAACCATCAACTCACTTTGAGTTTGTACAGGAGTAAAGCATCTAGAGAGCTGCTAAAGCCTTGTGAAACCAGATTTGCTACATATTACATCACTGTCAAAAGAATAGTTGAAGAAAAATCAAGTATAAGAAGTGTTTTTTGCCACAATGACTAGGAAAGCTCTGCCCTTTCAAAGGAAGCTAAAGGAAAGGAGTTGGAACAGGTGATTTTAGGAAATAATTTTTGGGACAATGCTCTAAAGGTCTTAAAAGTATGTGAACCAATTGTTGATATGCTCCGCATGGTTGATAGTGATACCCCTTCCATGGGATTTGTTTATGAAGACATGGATCGTGCCAAGGAATCCATTGCAAAATCTTTTAATAATGAGGAAAATGAATACATTGAAATATGGGAGGTGATTGATGAAATATGGAAGATGTTGCATAGCCCTTTGCATGCAGCGGCTTGTTATTTGGATCCTAGACTCTTTGGGATAGAAAGAACAAATGATGCAGAGGTCATGAATGACCTTTATGAAGCAATTGAACGGTTGGTCCCAGATTTAGAAGAATCCAGGAGAATTAGAGAGCAGCTTCGGGCATACAGGTTGGAGGAGGGAATGTTTGCAAGTACTAATGCTGTACAGGATAGGCCTAATGTTTCGCCAGGGAGATGGTGGCAGTTTTATGGATCAGAGACTCTTGAATTGCAATGTTTTGCAATTCGTGTTTTAAGCCAGGGATCAAGTGCTTCTGCTTGTGAAAGGAACTGGAGCAACTTTAACCATATTCAGTCCAAGAAAAGAAACAAATTATTGTCTACAAGGTTGGAAGACCTTGTTTATGTTCGTAGCAATTTGAAGTTGGCCTTGAGTAGTGTGGTCAAAGATGTATCTAGTTCCTCTCAGTCGTTGTTTGAGTCCATACCAGAAGAAGATGATATTAGCATTGATGATGACTCACTAGATGAGTCAAATGATGACTTTGATGATCACTCTTCTAGTGGCTTTACTAGGCCATTTGCTTATGATGATTTAGAAATTTAGAGCTTTATGATGTTGCAACTTGAAACTTGCAAGTAGGCCAAAATGATAGATAATCTATGTTTTTGAATTTTGTAGAAGAATTTTATGGATTATAGTTACTTTGACATTATAAACTTCCTTTTTAAAATTTTGAAATTTGAAGATGTTCTCCATGGTTTTGAAATATAGCTTTATTGTAAATTGTAATTTGTATGCTTAAATTCTAATTATGTTTTGATTATGTGATTCTAATTATGTTTTGATATGAAAATTGTGCGATTCATTTTTGTATTTCCAAACTACTATGGTGTATCGTGTATGTTTACATTTAAGTTTTAACTAATGTCATTGATATAATTAGATCATATTATTATTAAGTTATTCATGTGTATTTACTAATCAAAATTTTTATTCATAGTTTTATAATTTATTAATTGATTTTGATTTTTAATTAATTTATGCCATATATCTTTATATATATTGAAAAATATGTATAGTCGAACCTCATACGAAAATTCGAATTCGAATCGAACTTAATCGTTGTTGAACTTGAATTCGAACCCGAACCGTGTGACATAGCTCTAGGAGGACTTGGATATATTTTCTGAAGATCAAGGGTGGGTCTTTAGTCGCTTTAAAAAGTTCAAATCTCTTGTGGAAAAGCAGACAGGTAGGAAGATTCAGGTCTTGAGGTCATACAATGGTGGTGAGTACACCGATGGCGGGTTTTCTGACTTCTGTGCACATGAGGGCATTAGAAGAGAGTTCACGGTTTCTTACAACCCCCAGCAGAATGGGGTGTCTGAAAGGAAGAACAGAGCTATTGTTGGGGCTGCTAGAGCAATGATTCATGATCAGGGGTTGCCTTTGTTTTTGTGGGCTGAGGCCTGCAATACTGTTGTTTATCTTCAGAATAGGAGTCCTCACAGAGTATTGGGGAATATGACTCCAGAGGAGGCCTTCATTGGAGAGAAGCCTCATGTGGGACATCTTCGTATCTTTGGATGTCTCACATATTCTTATATCCCCAAGGAGCAGAGGACGAAGCTGGAACCCATGGCAGAGAAGGGTATCTTTATGGGTTACAACGAGACTTCGAAGGCCTATCAGATTTTCATTCCTTCTAAATGGACAGTGGTGATTAGGAGGGATGTGAAGTTCGAGGAGGAGAGGGCCTATTGGAGATCACGAGAGTATGATGAGAGAGAGTCACAAACTTCTCCTCAACAGGGAGGTCAGGTACAGCGAGCAGGACCTCAGGGTTTTGAATTGACTGGTACAGGAGGTACTTCAGTGTCATTGACATCTGGGGCACCAGTGGCGAGTTCACCGAGCACTTCTTTAGGGAGTCCACTAGTATAGAGTTCACATTCAGCTGACACAGGCACAGGTTCTTCGAGGATAGGTGTTGGTACAGGCACATCCAAGTCAGTTGGTAGACCTGCAGGTTCACTAGACTGTGGGGTAGAGGATGAGGTTCCCTATGGGGAAGCTTCTTCAGGGAAGAGGAGGCCCAAGTGGCTTCAAGACACCTTGAAGGAAGCGGAGTCCATTGGTCCTTTGAAGAGGGGGAATAGGGAGAGTGTGCCACCTGAGCGGTTTTGCAGTTACGTAGCCAAGGCTATCAACATTGTTGACTCTGAGCCTACTAGTTATGAGGAGGCTGCCAGCCAGGAGGTATGGAGAGAGGCTATGGTGGAGGAGTATGCCTCTATCATGAAGAACAATGTCGAGGAGGTTGTGCCTAGGCCTGATGGCAAGTCAGTTGTGACTTCCAGGTGGCTCTACAAGATCTAGCATGCTGCGGATGGCAGCATTGAGAAGTTCAAGGTGAGGTTTGTGGATAGAGGTTCTCACAGATAGAGGGAGTTGACTATGATGAGACCTTCGCTCCCGTAGCTCGGTACATTTCTATCTGGTCCCTTATTTCTATTGTTGCAGAAATGGGTTGGCAGATCCATCAGATGGATGTGAAGATTGCATTTCTGAACGGAGTTATAAAGGTGGAGGTGTTTGTTGAGCAGCCACAGGGCTTTGAGGTACTTGGGTGGGAGACCATGTATGTCGGTTGAGGCGAACACTCTATGGACTTAAGCAAGCTCCGAGAGCTTGGTATTTGAGGATTGATACTTACTTGCAGCAGATGGGTTTCACGAAGAGTGATGCAGATTCAAACCTATACTACATTGTTGTAGGGGATGATCTGCTCATTATTGTGCTATATGTTGATGACTTGTTCATTACTGGGGCAGAGAGACTGATTAGTGGTTGCAAGGAGGATCTTGCTATGGAGTTCGAGATGAAGGACATTGGGCTGATGCATTACTTTTTGGGGCTTGAGGTGTGGCAGGAGGAGGGGCATATCTTTCTGGTGCAGGGGCTGTATGCTGTGGATGTGTTGAGCAGATTTCACATGGCAGACTGTAGACCCATGTCTACACCTATGATCAGTAATTGGAAGAAGCTTCATGCTTCTGTTTCTAGTTTGGTGGATCCCACATTGTACAGGAAGCTTATTGGGTCCTTGATGTATCTGGTCAACACTAGGCCAGATATATGCTTTGTAGTGAACACACTTAGCCAGTTCATGGTTGAGCCCAGGGCGATGCACTGGGTAGCTGTAAAGCACATTCTTTGCTATGTGTAGGGGACTGTTGATTATGGTCTAGACTAGAGGTAGGGAGATGGAGTGAGGTTGGCAGGTTACATAGATTCAGATTGGGCAGGGAGTGCTTCTGACAAGAAAATCACTTCAGGGTGTTGCTTCGGATTGGGTTTGGCAGTTTTGTTGTGGTTTAGTCGAAAGAAAAAGTCAGTTGCTTTGAGCTCTTCTGTGGCTCTGAGTATATGGCCGCTAGCCAGGCTAGTTGTGAGGCCATTTGGCTTCGAAAGTTATTGTATGGCCTATTTGATCAGGATTTGAGACCGACGATTATTCATTGTGATAATCAGAGTTGCATTAAACTCACGAAGAATCCAGTGTTTCACGACAGGTCAAAACACATTAACATCAAGTATCATTTCATCAGGGACTATGTTCAGAAGGGGGCAGTGAAGTTGGAGTATATATCGACAGATGAGTAGGTGGCAGATGTTCTCACGAAGTCCTTGCCAAGAGGCAAGCATGTCCATTTCAGGGACAAGATGGGTGTGGTGAGAAACACTTTTCTCGGTAAGAGGGAGTGTTGATTTTTAATGTACCTTGGACAAGTGGTTTCCCATGGGTTAGTCTCTACCTAGGGAAAAGTGTCCAAAATAATTCTTTTCCTAAGTGTGACTTTATAAAGTGAAAGTGACTTTATAAGTGGTAAAGTCAATATTAAATTATAAAGTGAAAGTGACTGTATAAGTGGTAAAGTCAATATTAAATTATAAAGTGAAAGTGACTTTATAAGTAGTAAAGTCAATATTAAATTATAAGGTGAAAAGTGACTTTAGACATAAAGTACAATGTGGGTGTTTTATTTAATGGGTGAGTTAAAAAATAGAAAGTGAGAACTAAATGCACATTTAATCTCATCCCTTGATTTAAATGAATCTGATCCATTAGATCTTAGGGTTGCCCAAAAGTCATTTAGGGAAACAAAAGAGGGAAAATAAAATTGAGACTGCATTCATTCATTCTTCATGAGCAGATTGGAGAAAGGAGGCTGAGAGCTGGGGAAAAGTTCTAAAAGAGAAATTTGTTGTAGCAAGCTGAAGGAGTGATTTATGGGCAATGTTGGGCACAAAAATCAAGGCATAGAAGACAACAGAATGTACATTTCAAACAACATTTGATGTTGTGAGTTGCACACAGTTCGAGGGCTGTTTTGAGCAAAAAAACATTTTTTTGGGAGAAAAAATCCATATAGTTTGTACAGTGGTACGGAAATCCATACAGTCCGTACGGAATTCGTATAGTATAGTTTGCGTCCGTACAGTACTATTTCAGCTTTAAGTGGGCACGGAAATCAAGGCAAAGTGGGCACGGTTTTCAAGGAGTTTTGGGCTGAAGAGATAAGTTGTATTGTATCTTTCTGTTTTTTTTGGTTTGCAAATGTATTTTTCCTGAACTTGAAAGATAAAGAAATTTGAAGAGCTCTCTAACAGGTTTTTCCCGGAGAAGATTGAAGGGGTTTTGCCTAGGTCTAAGTTGACCAAAAATCTGTGTATTTTTTATGTGTTGCTAGTCTGTTTATGTCCATATTTATTTTCATCATGTGTTGACAGTCCCATGTGTTTTAATCTAAAAATTTCATTTCCAGAATTCTATATGTTGAATGTAAGTTTATAGGAAAGGGCATTTAACTGAATGAGAGTGATAAGGTGAAATTAAAACTGGGTTGGGATTGTAGGAAACTTTTTAGTCATCAAATTTCAACATTGTGCTCCAACTTGCTTGCAAAATGGATGGCTGCAATTAGTTTTGTGTGATACCCTAGGAAACACTAGGGTTAGGGCTTATAAAAGAGAGAGAAGGAGGTTTTCGTTGAGGTGATCACCAAGGATTGGACCTGTGCTTACTGCTTAGTCTATTGGGAGAATGGAGTCAAGAATGAGATTGCTTTAGGGTTTCGCTTGATCAAGAAGGATAAAATTGCAGCTTCACATGCCCTAGTGAAGCAGCTACCCAACTACAACAAGAATTTATACTTCGACTCGTCAAATAATGGAGTTTTAGGATTAGGTTTTCAAAACAACTCCTAAGAGCATTCACTTTTTCTTACCCAATGAATAACGCATGCAATAGATCAAGACTACCAAAGTGATTCAATATTTTCACATAATTTATGTGAAAATTCCTAAATCGGAATCCTATTACAGCAACTGGAAAATATTCACCTAATTGTTATTCATTACTTAACAATTTATCTGCAGTTGTTTTACGGCAAACACTGAATACATCACACTGCAACCTTCACTACATAAAATAATATACGGAAACAAGAACTGAGCAAGAAGAAAAATAGACACACATATGACACCATTATTTTTGGACAAATGTCCCTTGAAAAACCCAATGTGGGAAAATCAGTGCAACAACTGAGGGTTTGTATTATTAAGCAGTAGTTCTGAATACAGTGAGTTAGTGAGAAAATGACCTCACACTAACACTGGAGATCCGACACTAACCCAACCCTAAACTGACAAGCCCCACTCTACCTCTGTGCAGCCTCTGCGCAAATCTACGTCACATTGGCTGGGGACTCTATCACTCCCTTCGGTTGATCTTTCTGCTGGTTGGATACTGATCTTCAGGCCCTCCCGTCTCATACCTCGGCTCTCCGATACTGGATCTGACTGATCCTCAACAAAAATTGCGAATCTCTTTATAGGCTCAACGCTACCTCTGCATGGTTCTGTGCTGCCCAATGTAGCCCTTATGCTGCCTCTACTGTGTCCTCTTCTCTACCTTCTCTGATATGTATTCCCGGCTCAGGAAAAATCTCCAACCAAAACTATCTCTGCCCCTCATTGCAAGAATCAACTCTATGATCTCTCCGGCTGCTCTGCGTTGCTCACTTGAGGAATCGATCACTAGACTCTCTCTCGTTGTGCTTTGCAAATGCCCATCAAGCCTTCTCTTATAACCTTCTTGTGGAGAAATCAACGACACAGATTAAAACATAATCAAGGGCTAAAGATTAACTTAACTTGATCTTTGTCTTTTTCTAGAAGATTCACACCCAATTCTATTAATATACTTTAATTATTTTAATTCCCTAAGTTTAGACTTAGGCTCCCATTAAAAATAATTAATTATTTTAATAAAACCCCATTCGGGTGGAATTTCTCAAAACGCTTTCTGGGTGTTTTGGAATACATGTGTCTAAGCCTCCCTGCAAAATTTGAGGCTTAGAGCACAACTGATGCTACCAGAAATCAACATTCCCTCTTAGCGAGGAATGTGCTCTAGTGATGCATCCTGCTGAAGCATTACACCGATTTTGTAACATCTCTCTTTGCGCCACTGATGCCTGACATTGCTGTCCACCAACTACTGCGTTGTTGCATCTATGCTGCTGCTGACCCTGCACACCGCTGCCAACTGCATTTGCACTGCAACTCTGCTGCTGTTGCAGCAGAAAAACATCCAAAATACTAAACTAAGTGTTCAACATGATGCATATGATACTGAAGACTTGACTGTTGCTAGTATCTGCGCTGACCCTCTGAAGTTGCTGCTGACTTTGTGCTGTGCCTTACTGCACTGCTGCCAACTCTGCTCTGCGCAGCTCAGACTCTGGCATTCTCTAGCCATTGCATTGTCACTCCGACACTCCTCTGTACCAACTGACACTGGTCCATCCTGCTACTTCTGATATGGTATCCCGTAGCAAGGTATTGATCCAAGAGGTGGAATCCTCAAGGATATTGCCTAATTGTAGCTTTTTTAAACTACAGTTCTAGATCATCCCAATTCTCCCCTGGAGATATGTGGGCAATCATGGCGAACTCCTCCTCGATCCTAACAGTTGCAGCCTGCAGATCATTTTTCTCGTCCTTGTCCTTCTTCTTGAGAGGAAACTACGTAGCGTAGTGACCCATCTCACCACACTGAAAACACTTGATCTTTGAGACATCCTTTTTCCACTGCTCCTGATGCCCCTTAGATGCAAGGGCTGCATTCTCTTCTTCCTCCTTGGGCTTCGTTCCACTGTTGCTACTGCCATCAAGTTTGCACTTGATCATATCTCGCCTCATCTCTTCCTGCTGAGAGCGACCCACATCGATTCCCAATCAAGCTACCTTTCTCTGCCCAGGATGCTTTGGACAATGACTTGCCATTCTTCTGAGATTGAATTCAGGGCCAGTCTTACCATCCCGATCCTTGAGGCGCTGATCCTACAATTGCCAACTGATCTCGGGTTTCCTGAAGCTTCACAAGGAACGGATCAATGCATTCTCCCTTCTGCATCCTCGTAGATTGCAGCTTCTACTGCAAGAACATCTTTTGCTGCTCAGAAGATTCTCGATACAACGTCTCCAAGGCATCCCACATCTCTTTGGCAGTCCCTTTGCCAGCGATGTGACATACTACATGATCCCTCACTTCGTCGAGGATCAAATGCTTGGCTTTCACCATACCCTTCTTGTAGGATTTCAACGGATCAACATCCACGGGGACAACTACCACACCATCAATGAAGGCTTTGAGATCATGCTCATCTAGCAGACACTTGATGCTTGCCTGCCAAATAACATAGTTAGAGGAAACCTCCAACCGATCTTGATCTCTCAGCCTGTGACTTGCCATCTCTACCAACAAAAGTCGAACTACTCCCTCTCTCCTCTGTGCAACTACTAGGCTGGCTTGTGCACTCCCAGCTGGAGTTAGTAGATCTACTCCTCACTACTATTGCTCTGCAATTGAGAAATATAATTCCTTGGCTTGGAACTCACTGAGGAAGAAATTCCCTCAAATCAATGTTTTCTTCTTTCTTCTTCTGACGCTTTCTGCACCAACAACTACTGCAGCAAAAAACTACGTCCCACAGAAAACTGCTTTGCGCTGCTCCCTCTGCCGCTGACAAATCACGAACTGGAAAGTCCTACCTCTCTGTCGACTCACTCAGAGAGAGACTTCCTCGCAAATCTTGCCCTTCCTGGATAGGAATGCGCAAAACCTTGGGGATTCGATCTGCTGCCTATGCAGCTATTCGATCTCCCTCTTTCTCTTCAACATTGAGCTCTTCTGGTCTTCTCTCTTTCTTCACCTGCGCCCCTTTTGATACCATGTGAATATTCCTAAACCAGAATCCTATTGCAGCAACTCAAAAATATTCACCTAATTGTTATTCATTACTTAACAATTTATTTGCAGTTATAACATGACAAACACTGAATACATCACATTGCAACCTTCACTACATAAACTAATATACGGAAACAAGAACTGAGCAAGAAGAAAAATAGTCACACATATGACACCGTTATTTTTGGACAAATGTCCCCAGAAAAATCCAATGCGGGAAAACAGATGCAACAGTTGAGGGTTTGTATTATTAAGTAGTAGTTCTGAATACAATCTAGGATGCCTTACTGGCCATCCATACAAAGAAAGTAACTGACAGAGAGTTAGTGAGAAAATGACCTCACACTAACATTGGAGATCCGACACTGACCCAACCTTGAGCTGACAAGCCACACGCTGCTTCTGCGCTGCCTCTACGTCACATTGTATAAATTTTTGTAGACGTTCTATGCTTGATGCAACTTTACTTTTTGTCCAATATCAGTCAACAATCACATAAACAACAAAGTAAAATGCTGATAGAACATACCAGTAGATCAACAAAAGACAAGCCAAAAATATGTGTGTTGGTGTGTTATGGCGATCAGCAGGATGCTTCAACCAAAAAAGTCTCAATATGGTCAGCCAACCAGCAATGTCACAAAACCCTCTAGGACAGCCAAAACGGTCAACTCAAAAGTCAACCAAAAGTCAACGTTGTCAGTGAACGGTCAACGCAAACAGCAGCAACAGCTAGGTCAACGTAGCCAAGTCAAAGTCAACGTCTAGCCTCGGGAATAGTGCCAAAAAATGTGGATTTGGAAAATTGAAATTCTGGGAGAGTTTTAGGTCTGTTTGACCTTGCGTTGACCAAAGTCAACGCTGGTCAACATTGCTGCAAAAACCCTAGGTCGAAAACAGAAATGTGTTGCTGCTGAAATTTTCCCACGTGTGGAGAGAAGAGCCTCCAAGGTCATCGAACCAATCAGATGAGGAGAGAGAAATGTGTGAGGATGAGATGAGTGAAAATATCCTCTAACGTTGACCAATTTATATCCATTAGTGAGGGTGTGTGACACAACTGCTGGGGCACAAAACCTTAAGGCCGACCTGCACATATTTTGAATAAATTCAAAATAAATGTTCTGCTCATCGGATTAAGATGATCTTTAGATCGATCTTGCACCTCTCCGAAAGAGGAGTCCAATAAAAATATTGGCATCTTCATCTGAGCATCACAACATGGAGTTTGGACCTAGTTGTCCAAAATTAACACTCCCTCTCAACTAGGGAGAACTCCATCCACATGTGCCATCCAAACATCGTGCATCATCTTGTCGTAACTTGCTTTGTTGGCTTCTTTATTTGAAACGAAGTGGGTCGGTCACAAGCCATGTTTCATTTGATGATTGACCAGGAGTCAGAAACCCTCTATAGGGACTAAAAGGAAAGTCTCCATACCAACCTAGAATTGGTTTACCTAACGAAAGTGAGTTAAGAGATAAGAACCTCACTATGCCCGATCTAGATCAAGTGGTTGGGTCTTGGAGCATATGTCCCTAGACTAGAGTACGACAATCTGCGATGCATCCATCAATATTCCTCTTGGTCTTTAGCTTTCCCTCAGCAGCCAAATGAAGGTTATAGAATGAGCCCTGAACTCAATGGGTAGGATGCATACGGGGCACAGATAATGAGAGGTGAACCAACTCAAACATCATAACGGTGGGGCAGAAGCACCACAAGGTTCGGCAAGCCTAGCCTCGTGAGTGCTTATAGCTCCGAGAAGCTATCCCCAAAGCCCCCCAGAGCTCCCAGAGCTCATCGTCCAACAGGACCCACATCATAGGGTCGTTCCACGATACCAAGACTCTCACGGAAGGTTAGGAACTTGACCTTCCCCAGGGGCTTTGTGAGAATATTCGCGACCTGCTCATCAGTTCCTATATGATCGAGCCTTACGGCGCCTCGCTGTACCATATCCCGGATAAAGTGGTACCTGATATCAATATGCTTGGATCGGTCGTGGAACACAGGATTCTCAGTCATACGAATCCCACTCTGGTTATCATAGAGTATCACAGTGGTATCTAGCACATGTCCAAACAGCTCACTAAAGAGCTTTCGCAACCAAACTGCTTCACAACAGGCCATACTTGCTGCAATGTATTCGGCCTCAGCGGTGCTCAAAGCCACCGACTTCTGCTTCCTACTCATCCATGAGATCGAAGCAGAACCAAGATTGAAGCAGCATCCCGATGTGCTCTTACGATCCACCACACTGCCAGCCCAATCGGCATCAGTATATCCACGGAGTATCACACTCCCGGCAGTGTATCTCGGCCCATGGTTTATCGTGCCCCGAAGATATCTCAAAAGATTCTTGGCACCAACCCAGTGAAAATGATGAGGCTCAACCATCTGTTGACTCAAAGTGTTCACTGCAAAACATATGTCCGGACGTGTGTTCACTAAGAACATCGAAGCTCCTATGAGTTGACGATACTCGGGGGAAGGATTTGCTAGCCGGGCAAAAACGACATTGCCCTCCAACTTCTTAAAGTTGAGCTTCATCGAAGTGTGCGACATAGACTTACGAGTCCACCATACTAAATCTTTCTAGAAGCTTCACAATGTATTTTCCTTGAGAAAAGGAAAATCTTGCCAGGTCTCTATCAGACCTCCAGGCCTAGATATCAGTCCTAGGTCTTTCATCTCGAACTCAGCAGCAAGCTCCCTCTTGCACTGATGAATGAGAGAATTGATTACCCCTGCTCAGAAGAAAATTCGTCCCTTCACAACATCAGAATGAGAGGCTTTTCTCTATCAACCTTGAAGTAAAGGTTTGGATCAGCATTACTACGAGTGAAGCCTAGCTTCATCAGGTAGCTATCTATCCTTTCGTACCAAGCTCTGGGTGCTTGCTTCAACCCATAGAGGGCTTTCTTCAACCTACAGACATGGGTGTCCCGATCCTGGACTTCAAACCCCAGAGGTTGCTCCACATATACCTCTTCCTTTATCGCACCATGTAGAAATGCGATCTTCACATCCATCCAATGAAGACTCCATCCTTGCATAGCAACAAGGGCTATGATAGATCGGATGGTGGTATATCGGGCCACAGGTGCAAATATATCATCATAGTCTACGCCTTCCTTTTGAGAGAAGCCATGGGAAACGAATCTTGCCTTGAACTTTTCAGCACTTCCATCAGATCCATACTTGATCTTGTAGAACCATTTCGAGGTGACAACTGCTTTGTCCTCCAGTCTTGGAACCACATCCTAGACATCATTCTTCATTATGGACTCATACTCTTCGTGCATAGCATCCTTCCAGACTTGATGCTTTACGGCTTCCTCAAAAGATCCAGGTTCAGAGTGTACAATAGTACTCATGGCTGCTAGATACCCTTCGTATCTATTCGACTTCTTGCTTTCACGGAATGCCCCCCTTGGGGCCATATGTCTCTCGGCATCCTCGAGAGTGTCTTTGAGCCATGATGGTCTTTTCCTCGTTGAAGGAGGTGCATCTATCGGGTCCATCGGCCCTTCAACATCGGGCATCGTCTCATCATTCGGTTCTTCTTGATTTCCAAGCCTTGTTTCATGATCTTCCTCAGATTTCAAAAGATTGACTACTTTCCTCAGGGAAGCATCTTCGTCAAAGGTAACATCGTAGCATATCTCCACTTCCCTTTGACCAGTCACATAGACTCTATAGGCCTTCGAAGTATCGCTATAGCCCACAAACATTCCCTTCTTTCCAGAAGCATCCAGCTTACTCCTCTTCTCCTTTGGCACATGAAAATAAATAGGACATCCAAAAACTCTAAAATGTGAGACGTCGGTTTCTTACCAGTGAAAACCTCTTCGAGAGTTTTGGAGTTCAGAGCGGAATGTGGGCATCGGTTTTGTATGTACACTGCAGTGTTCATAGCTTCTCCCCACAGAAACTTCGGTAGACCTTGGTAACATAGCATGGCACGGGCAACTTCCACAATGGTCCCATTCTTTCTTTTAGCAACGCCATTCTGCTCAGGAGTATAGATAGTTGTGGTCTCCCTCTTGATGCCAGCTTCTCTGCAAAAGTTCTTGAACTCGTTCGTCTCATATTCAGTGCCACTATCGGTCCTAAATATCTTGATCTTCTTCCCTGTCAGATTTTCCACCAAGGCTTTGAAGGTACAGTACCACATGAAAGCCTCATCCTTCTTCTTCAAGAAGTATATCCAGGTTTTGCGAGAGAAGTCATCTATGAATGTCATATAATAAAAACATCCTCCCAAGGATGTCACGGGCAGCATACCAGATAGATCAGAATGTATTAATTGCAAGACATCAGATGTCTTTGTGACACTTGAGGGAAAAGGTCCCCTTGTATGCTTTCCTTCGGCACAACCCTGACATACACCTTCATGATCATTTGTAAACCTGGGAATCCCTGTCACCACCTTCCTTGCTTCGGGAAGGGCTTTGTAGTGAAGGTGTCCAAATCTCCGATGCCATAGTTCAGTCTGTCGGATAGTATCACACGTCATCGCTCCCAGTTGACTTCCTCCAACCTGGTAGAGTGTATCAACTCTAAACCCAATTGTGATAGCTTCCTTGAAACTATTCTTCCAGATACGCACCTTTCCATCAACGAATGCCACATTGAAACCTTTGTCTTCCATGGCCGATACAGACACAAGGTTCTTCTTCAAATCAGGTACATATAGTACATCTTGCAGGCGGAGGACTTGACCTTGAGACAAGTGGAGGGTCATAGTCCCTGTCCCTTTCATGGGATATGTGGCATTATCTCCAAGGATAATTTCCAGATTAGTATGCTTCTCAACCATATCAGAAAGTGCTTCCTTGAACCCAGTGATGTGCCTTGAGGCACCATTATCTATCAACCAGACATCCATAGTGTCGGGTGGAGATGCAGCAGGGAGGGCAGATACAAGAATGAATTCATTTCTTTTATCAACAACATTTGATTCCTCATACCTGGAATTTCTCGACCTTTTGAAAGGTTGACCATTTCCGCCGGAGGGATCCTTCCTCTTCCCCTTGAACCAATTGTTCCTTTGATTGCCATTCCTCCGGTTGTTGTTGTCATCATCATCGGGAGAATCCTTCTTGAATGGGCATTCTCTAGCATAGTGACCTGGCTTGTGACAAGTGTAACACTTGCCCTTCTTTCCTTGGGCCCCGACTCTTCCTTTGTTCCTTGGATCACCAAAGTTCTTCTTTCTAGAATGAGCAGCGAAAGCAACATTTCCTTCATTTTCATATTCCTTCATCCTTGTCTCTTCTTGTACGCATCTCGATAGTACTTCGTCAAAATCAGGTATCACATTATTATTGAGAATGGTAGTGTTGAATATATGCCATTCAGATGAGAGACCCCCAAGTGTAGTGAGTACCATCTCTCGATCAGCTATTGTCTCCCCAATAGCCAGCAGATTATTCCTGATCTCGGTCAGCTTCAAAAAATATGTTTGAACAGACTCATCCCTGCCTTTCTTTAGATTTTTCCATTGATTCTTGAAGAATAGGACTTGATTCGCATTGTTGGCCTTGAACATGTTGACCAACTTATCATACATCTCCTTGGATGTGCCCAGCTCAGAGATGTAGGCAACCAGACTCTTATGAATTGAGTCCCTGATCATCAAATTTGCTTTGATTTCCCCCTTCTTGTACTTTGTTTGGCAGCAACAGTTGTAGTGGATGGAGGCTCTTGGATTTTACCCTGCACATAGTCCATGACATCTTGGTCTTCCAAATTAAGGTCCAATGTGATCTTCCAGGCATGGAAGTCATCCTTCCCAATCAATTTGTCATTAGCCTTAAAGCCATTGTAGTTTGAGGAACCCATCCTCTTCTTCGGTGATTTCTACAAACTAGGGCTTTGTCTTCACCTCAGCTTTGATTCCATGTAAATTTTTGTCGATGTTCCATGCTTGATGCAACTTTACTTTTTATCCAATATCAGTCAGCAATCACATAAACAACAAAGTAAAATGTTGATAGAACATACCAGTAGATCGACAAAGACAAGCCAAAAATATGTGTGTTGGTGCGTTACAGCGATTAGCAGGATGCTTCAACCAGCAAAGTCTCAATATGGTCAGCCAACCAGCAATGTCACACAACCCTCTAGGACAGCCAAAACGGTCAACTCAAAAGTCAACCAAAAGTCAACGCTGTTAGTCAATGGTCAACACAAACAGCAGCAACAGTTAGGTCAATGAAGCCAAGTCAAAGTTAACGTCTAGCCTCGGGAATAGTGCCAAAAAATGCGGATTTGGAAAATCGAAATTCTGGGAGAGTTTCAGGTCCGTTTGACCTTGCGTTGACCAAAGTCAACGCTACTGCAGAAACCCTAGGCCGTAAACAGAAATGTGCTGCTGCTGAAATTTTCCTATGTGTGGAGAGAAGAGCCTCCAAGGTCATCGAACCAATCAGATGAGGAGAGAGAAATATGTGAAGATGAGATGAGTGAAAATGTCCTCCAATGTTGACCAATTTATATCCATCAGCGAGGGTGTGTGACACAACTGCTGGGGCACAAAACCTTAAGGCTGACCTGCACATATTTTGAATAAATTCAAAATAAATGTTCTGCTCATCGGATTAAGATGATCTTTAGATTGATCTTGCACCTCTTCGAAAGAGGAGTCCAATAAAAATATTGGCATCTTCATCTGAGCATTACAACATGGAGTTTGGACCTAGTTGTCCAAAATTAACACACTGGCCCCTGGGGACTGCGTCACTCCCTTCGACTAATCTTTTTTCTAGATGGATGCTGATCTTCTAGTCCTTCGGTCTCACAACCCGACTCTCCGGCGCTGGATGTGACTGATCCTTAGCAAAAATTGTGGATCTCTTCAGAGGCTCAACACTGCCTCTGCGTGGCTCTGCACTGCCCAGCGTAGCCCTTACGTTGCCTCTTATGCGTCCTCTACTCTGCCTTCTCTGCGATGTATTCCTAGCTCAGGAAAAATCTCCAATCAGAACTATCTCTGCCCCTCACTGCAAGAATCAACTCGACGATCTCTCTGGCTGCTCTGCGTTGCTCACTTGAGGAATCGATATCTAGACTCTCTCTCGATGTGCTTTCCAAATGCCCATCAAGCCTTCTCTTATAACCTTCTTATTGAGAAATCAACGGCCCGGATTAAAACATAATCAAGGGTCAAGATTAACTTGACTTGATCTCTATCTCTTTTTCTAAAAGATTCACACCCAGTTCTATTAATATACTTTAATTATTTTAATTCCCTAAGGTTAGACTTAGTTTCCCATTAAAAATAATTAATTATTTTAATAAAACCCCATCTGGGTGGAATTTCTGAAAACGCTGTCGGGGTATTTTGGAATACATGTGTCTAAGCCTCCCTGCAAAATTTGAGACTTAGAGCACAAAACAATAGCGCTGGAAACTGAGAAAATCTAGCACACACACACAAAAATGGCACCATTATTTTTGGACAAGTGTCCACGGAAAAACCCAACTTTGGAAAATAGGTGCAGTAAATGAGGATTTTTATTATTAAGCAACAGTGAAATTCTGAGTACAATTTGGATGCCTGAAACTGGCAAATCCACAAGAAGAAAATTTGGCCGAAATTATTTAAGGGAATTTCCCTTCCTCCACAAGCAACCGCGACAACTTGTGCTGCCTGCACTCGTGCAACTGCCTGTACTCACGCATCTACCCGTACTCGTACGACTGCTCGTACTCGGGCTTCTACCTGTACTCGCGCGACTACCCGTACTTGGGATTTTGCTTGTACTCGCGCGACTACTTGTACTCGGGCTTCTGCCTGTACTCGTGCGACTACCCGTACTTGGGCTTCTTCCTGTACTTGCGCTGCCTGCACTGGGAATAACTCGACCTCTTATTGTTGCCTCTTCGAATCTGGAAATTTTCCTCTGGATCACTGTCCCTGCCCCTCACTGACACTTGCGTCCCTTTTTGGCTCGAACTCTGCTGCTGCTAGCTTGATCTACCAAGGAATATACACTACTGGTGTATCTTCTCTAAGTGCCCATCGAATTTTTATTATAATCCTTTGTTGGGACTCCAATGACCAAGATTAAATCTTAATCAAGGGCTAGGATCATCTTGAAGTCGACCCGTGTGAGTTTCTAGACTATTCTCACCTTGACTTAATTAATTATGATTAATTAACCAGTTTTCCTAAGTTTAGACTTAGAAAACATTAAAAAATAGGTTAATAATCTAATTAAGTCATCTCTAGGTGGAATTTAGAAAAATGATTTTTGGGTTTTGGATATCTCATGTATTTTAGTCTCTCCACCAAATTTCATGGCTAGAACACATTCGATGCTACAAAAACTAACAAAAACATCCTCATGGGCCTCCAAATGGATGGAACGATGACGCAAGTCCTTCCTTTGTGTCCCGTGGTGAGACACAACCTCATATAGGCCGTGGATCAATTGCCTAGTGTGTGGTGCAAACGTGTAGCCGACTGGGAAAGGTGGTCTAGGCGCATCATCATCGTCGAATAAATGGAACACGAGCAAGCAAGGAGTGGAGCTGAAGGATCCCATGATGTGGCTATCTGCTCTCTGCTACAGTGGAGGCCCATGGCTCTCAATGCTTACCCTACAAATGCCAATATGATCCTCTGGAGGGCTTGGACCCTGTATAGGAAGACCAACCCCAACATGAAGACCCATCTGCAATCCTGTATAAGATCCAATGCGTCTCCTCACCTTTCAGTAAAACAAATCATTAGTGCAATTGAGTAAATGAGCTTACAAATCATGGAACCAAGTGGACCCTTCATGGTGGCATGCCCTTCCATAATGGGCTTTAGAATGTGCAAGTGTCTCCAAGTTCAAGAAGGAGGTTAACCAAAGTTCCTATCATGTGGTTTCAACCTTTAAGGGAGTGACAATTCCATAGTACATCCATCAAGAGGCAGGTGTCATGTGAATAAATGATGGGGTGAAGTGGGAAACTAGGGGAAATGCTCTGAGCCACATGCCATAGTACAAGGGTAGCTAAGATAAGGGAAACCCACAGTAGGGTGAATGAATGTGTGAAAATTGCAATCCAGATTTTTTTTTTGCAGTGATAGATTTATTTCTCCTACTTATTATTTCCAATAAAATATTTACAGAATTCTTCTAGTAAATTTCGAAATAAATACTATTGCAACATTCACTCAAGTATATGCAGAGAAAGGAACAATGAGAAATACAAGCATAAGAATCAAGCACATATTCACATTTATTTTTGGACAATTGTCCCCAGAAAACCGGTGCAGCAAACGAGGGTTTATATATTATTCTTCAGCAATGAGATTCTTTACAAGGAAAAGACCGGTAGACTTCTTTAGAAAACACCTGAGATAAATTCTCTTGAACCCTCTTGAGAATTTCTGACACTCGGAAGACTCATCTTCCCTCTGCATCCCTCTGCATGTCTCTTTGCATAGTGCCTGCGTCAGACTACGTCACTCCGCATGGGCTCTTTGCGCTGCGTTCTTTGGCCTTCTGCGTCCTTCTTTCCTCGACCTTTGTCACTGCTGACTCCCTCTGCTACTTCTGCCCTACAACTCTCCCTCTGCTACTTCTGCCCTGCAACTCTCCCTCCGAAATCGAATTCTATTCCTTCATCATCGACTTCCTTCGGGTTACTGAGTGTATGCTCAGCTTACTTTCCAAATGACTCTTAAGTCTTCTTTTATAATCTCTCATTGATGAATCAACGATCCAGATTAGAAGTCTAATCAATGGCCAAGATTAAAACTTGACTTGATCTTCGTTCTCTAGAAGATTCACACTCTGTTTTATTAATACCCATTAATTATTTAATTTCCCTAAGTTTAGACTTAGGGTCTCCATTGAAATAATTAATTATTTTAATAAAACATCAACTGAGTGGAATTTCCACAAATAGTTTCTGGGTCCTTTGGAACACTGATGTCCAAGCCTGCTTATAAATTTTGAGACTTGGAACACTATCCGATGCTACAAAAATCAACACTCCATCTTAGCAAGGAAAGTGAAAGAAATTGAACCTTTTGGTAGAGCAGGCCTTTCTTAAGCAGCTAGTCACGATCAGTCATCCAAATTGCAACTTCTCGATGAAGAAAGTGGTTTGTGGACCATGGATTTCGATGGAGCCTTAGGTAAAGAAGGAGCTGGAATTGGAGTGTGGATTCACAGCCCTATGAATCAATCACTTAACCTACCTCCTAATGTTCGAATGTCTTCTTACGAATTGGCATTTGATTATTCAAACAATGAAGCAAAATGAGGCTTTGATAACCAGTTTGAAAATTCTCAAGAAATTAGGTGCTAAGAAAATTTCTGTTTATCGCGACTCCGAATTGGTAATAAAGTAAGTCAAAGGGGAAGACGAGGCCAAGCATCCTAGAATGCGAGCTTACCGCAATGCAATGTTAGATATCCTCAAAACCTTCGCTGAGTATACTTTGTCGTTGATTCCAAGGGACAACAATGTTATAGCTGATTCTCTTGCCACTTTAGCCAACATGTTCAAAATTCCACTGTATCCCAACAAGAAGTATGAAATTAAAGTCAAACATCGCCCTGCTGTTCCAGGTTATGTTCAGTATTGGCAAGTTTTTCAAGATGACAAGTAATTCAACAACTTCTTGCAAGCGGAAGAAGATTTTGTGAGCCCACAAATAGATGATCAGTTTTATGAAGATGACCAAGAAATGCAAGTAGCAAAAATGAAAGTACTTCAGTTGAAAGATAACTCCATTCCAAGAGGTCTTGTGCCTTTGGAGGAGATTTCTGCCCAAGATGATGTTGCACGGAAATCGATGATGTTGCACGGAAACCAACAATGTTGCCAACAGAAGTAGGAGTGGAAGACCTCAATCTTGGCACTCCTGAAAGCCCAAAATGGTCAAGAT
Organism: Pinus albicaulis; assembly: GCA_034641835.2. Classification (NCBI taxonomy): domain Eukaryota; kingdom Viridiplantae; phylum Streptophyta; class Pinopsida; order Pinales; family Pinaceae; genus Pinus; species Pinus albicaulis. The sequence continues at coordinate 1,235,004,794 of CM076572.1, forward strand.
ATCAAAATCCTTGAGCTCAGAAATGAAAGGTAAATATGCAGCGCTCATGTTTCAATTTGCTGATGTTTTTGCATGGGAGTATTCTGATTTGTAAGTGTATGATAAGAGTATAATTCAACACACGATTCCTTTAAAGCCTGATCAGAAGCCTTTCCCCCAGAAACTAAGGAGAATGAATCCCAAGTTGCTGCCCTCCATTCAAAATGAGGTGAACAAGTTGTATACTGCTAGTATTATAGTCCCTCTTCGTTTTTCAAATTAGATGTCAACTTAGTGCTAGTAAGAAAGAAGACCGGTGAGATTCAATTGTGTATAGATTTCAGAAATCTGAATAGAGTATCGCTAAAAGACAACTACCCACTTCCAAAGATGGATCATATTCTGCAAAGGGTGGTTGGTTCTTCTAGACTTTCATAGCTGGATGGATATTCCAAGTATAATCAGATTTTAGTTCACCAAGATGATTAGGAGAAGACAACCTTCACAACACCATGGGGTACTTTTATATATATGCTAAAATGCCCTTTGGATTGAAGAATGCACGAGCAAATTTTCAGTGAGCGATTGATATCGCCTTTGCTAATGAAAATTATTTCTTTTTGGTCATTTATTTTGATAACATCACAATTGTTTCTAAAACGAATGAAGAGCACTTGCAGCGTTTGAAGGCAGTTTTTCAGAAATGCATAAAATTTGGCATATCGCTGAATCCAAAGAAGAGTTTGTTCGCTATGGAAGAAGGGAAATTGCTTGGTCATATCATATCTAAAGACGACATCAAGATAGATCCTTCAAGGATTGAAGCAATTTAGAATTTGGACTATCTTAGAAGCAAGAAGGAAATCCAGTGATTCAATGGTAAAATCAATTTCTTGAGAAGGTTTATTCCTAATTGTGCTGAACATTTAAGAGAAATCACTGATATGTTGAAGAAAGACAACGAGGTAAAGTGGTCCGATGAGGCAAAGAAATCATTCAATCAAGTGAAGTTTGCATTGTCTCATGCTCCTATTCTTATCACCCCAGATTATACACTTGATTTCGTCATCTTTTCCTTTGCTTTTGAACATACTCTAGCTGTTGTCCTAATGCAAAAGAAAGATCAGAAAACAGAGAAACCCATCACTTTCTTCAGTAGAACCATAAGAGACGCAACCTTGAAGTACAATATCATTGAGAAACAGGCCTTGACACTAGTTAAAGCATTGAAGGACTTCCAAGTCTATATTCTTCACTCTCATGTTCTTGCAGATGTCCCAAACGTTGCTGTTAAAGATATGCTAACACAGAATGATCTTGAAGGTCGACGTGGCAAGTGGATAACTGCCATGTTGGAGTATGACTTGGAAACCAAACCTACAAAACTGATCAAAGGACAAGGCTTGGTTAAGCTCATGGCAGACTCAAACTTGTATGCCTTGGACTTCAATTTTATTGCTGCATTATTTGAGGAGCAAGAGGCTGATTCATTACCTCAAGTATCTGAAATTTTTTCTTCATCGCCATGGTATGGTGATATTATTCATGTGCTGCAACATTTGAATCTTCCTCCCGGCTTGCTTAGTAGTAAAAGTAGATCTCTGAAGTTGAAGGCTCTTAAGTATTGCATTCTTAACAATGTTTTGCATTGGAAAGACCCGGGCGGAATTTTGTTGAATTGTTTGGTAGAAGGAGAAGTTGATAAGGTGATGAAAGACTTTCATAAAGGTGATTGTGGTGGTCATATTTTATAGAAGACTACAACAAAGAAGATATTGAGGGTTGGCTTTTATTGGCCAAGTTTGTTTTCCGATGTTTATAAGACTGTCACGAGCTGTCATGAGAGTCAAATTTTTCAGGGAAAAAGAAAACTCTTACCACTGCCCTTAAAACCAATTGCAGTTCAAGCACCCTTCAACTCATTTCATCCTTTGATGTTCAACAAGGTTTGAAGACAAACAAGCAAATTGTGCCAAAAATGCCTGTGCTACGCTTCTAGAGGTGCTACACTTTTGGTTTTTAAGCTCCAAATCAGCCATCCAAGGTTCAAATCAGCTTGCACAAAGCTTCATACACCTCCTAAATAGTAAGTTGATACTTCCTTATACCTCTCTCAAGTCAATTGATCAGCAAATGAGTGGATTCCTTCCTTAGGTTTTCTCCACTACGTTTTTGGTGTTTTCCATGTATTGTTTGTTTCAGTTGATAAAACCCTAATTCCATCATCTACAACCTTCATACACCTTTCATACACCTTATCCAAACATTCCCTATCACTCACAGCCCTCCTTGCCACCATTTTGATTGAAACACTAGTTTTCACTATGTTTTTGCAGGAAAACTAGTAAAACCTTGTGTTTTGACCTCTTGGGCACCTTCCTCATGCCCATTTCCCAAAATCCACTTGCAGCTTATAGCCAACTCATCACCCTATCTCCCCAATTTTTAGGGATTTTTCCCTATCTTCTTTCCACCTTATTTCTGTCCCTAAAATCTCCCTACCACTATCCCCTGTTTTCCTAATTCTCCATCTTCCCTACCCACTACATTTAGCAAGGGTTTTATCTTGTTGACAAACACCAAGGAGGTTGAAAAGAAGATCCATAAGGGAGGCCACCATTCCAGGTTTGAGCCATACAACTTGCAAGAGATCAATGCCTCTCCTTATGCCAAGAGATGTTTTGAAAACAATGGTTGTTTGAGGTTTTGTGAGAGAATCAAGGAGGTAGGCTGTCATGCTCAATTGACAAGCCTTTTTGCCACTAGCTTCAGGAGAGACAAGGCTGTCATAGCAAGTATTCAATTCACCATATCAACATATGTTATTGCTTCAAAAACAAGTATCTCGAGCCATGGAGAAATCTTGTTCAAAGAGATGGACTTGGACCTTGAGAACTACAAAATGTTCCTGAAACCTCATTGCAAAGAAGCTCCTAAGCACATTTTCCCTTTCAGGTATTTACTTGATAAATATGCCCCTTTGATGAAGCTAATTATGAAATATTTTACATGTGAAAGGAGATTCTCAACACTGTACCAGTACCATGTCAGGTTATTGATGCATTTCACTGCTATTAAGCCACTCAATTTGCCTAATTATTTATTCAAGAGTTTGGTCAAGATGACTGAAAAGGTACAGAGCAAAGGCAAAGATCATCACCCTAGTTTGTTCCACCATGGTTTGGTCAAGCTTTTTGTTTTGCATCAACTCTTAGCAATCAATATGTCTTGGAAAGCTTTCATGGCGACAGTTGTATCAACACCTACTACTAGCCCACCCATCATTCATAGAAAATCATCAAAACCAGCACAACAAAAGGAGGTTGGCTCTTCAAGTAGGCAAACAGAGGTTTCAAAGGCACCTAGGGTTGAGATCACTCAAACCTATGAGAAAGGTATGATGATGGCTTTTGCTCCTAAGACCATCAAAGGTGTACCTGCACTTGATACTACAATCGAACAAAGACAAACCATGGAGCAACCACCCAATCTTGATAGTGAGCCATTCATGCATGAGGATGAGTCACCATTGCAACAACATGAGGAACAAGCACCCATGGAGGTTGACATGGCAGAGCAGGTGAAAGACAAGACAACTGAGGAGATAATAAGGGAAAGGGATGCAGAGATAACATAACTGAAAGACAACCTCTCAAGGGCAAACTTCATGATTACCTTCTTACAGCAAGAGAATATGTAGTTGAAAGTTAAACAACTCCTCCAAAGCAAACCAAAGGCGAATATTGAGGCAGGCAAAGGTAAAGGAAAATAAGTGGTGGATGTTGAGCAGCTGGAGGACACAAAGGCTGAAACAAAGCCAAAGAGGCCAAGAACAAGAGGGTTAATTAAGCAAAAAGAGAGCCATCTCTTCCATTAGGTGAGCTAACCCTTGATGAGTTGATAGCTACTGAAATTGAGCAAGATAAAGAGCTATGGCTTGATAGGGTAAATATTCATCTTGAGAAGCTTTTGAAGAAGGCAGAAAGAGATAACAACCTCCAGAGGCATATGGCGAGACATTATTTCACAGGGAACCAAATCGCCAAGGTGAGGGTGAAGAATTTGAGGAAAAAGCTTAAGGAGAAGGATAAATTAGACCTGCTAGCTAAGGCCCCCCTAGCTGTTTAACTTATCATCCAAGGATGTCATAGACCAAATTTCAGAAGATTTTGAGCATTTTGAACATTTTTGGTGATTTTTTGAAAATTCTGGAAATTTGGTCATTATAGAAGCATTGCGCAGCAGCGCAATGCTTTTTCTCAGAGCATCCAAATGAAGAAATTTGTATATGTACAGATGGCTTTTAACTTCTACATTCCACTTATGGTATCAGGTTAGCTTGTCACCCTTCAGTTTTGAAGAAAAATCCCAAAAATAACACTTTTTTCATGCCTCTGCCACTCATTTTGATTGTGCGCGGTGCTGCTGGAGTGAGGTTGGGAGACTGAGTTTTTGAAGGCCTTCTAGGGGGTATTTTCTCAGTTTGAAGGATGGAATGGAAAGAGGACACACATGGCTACCTAGCCTAACTTTCAGATTTGCAAATGGATGCCTAAAAGTCAGTCAAATTCAGCTCCAAAGTGGCACGACGCTTCTGCTAAGTAGCGGGATGCTTCTGTCTTGGATTCCTTTGGACAATTGTCAAGCGAGAAAAACTCCAAATTTCGAGGTGCAACTGTTCCATGAGGTGTCTTTTTGGTAGGAGAGTTTGTTTTTGCCTCTCATTGTGGAGGAAACATGTAATTAATAAAAGAGACACACTCCTAGTTATTAGCTAAATTTGAGGGGATGGTTTCTAACTTCCCTAGATTCTAGGTAATGACTCATAGAGTTTATTTATGATGTATTTTGGATCAGATTTCGACCCAATGAGGTGTCATGGCTTCTATTTTCTATATGTAGTCCAACTCAAGTCATTTTAGAGTTTGGATAGTTGTTATTTGCAGTGTAGAGCTATTGTACAAACTTTTTTCAGTGAAATCAAAGACATGTTGCAGCTATAATCTTGGGACTCCAGTGGTATGCTTTTGAGCATTGTTTTTTCTCTGTGACCTCATTAAATTGAATGTTATGTTATCTTTCCATCACATGTATGCTTCTGTATGTTAATCTTATGAGTCTATGAACATAAATCTTGCTTTCCATGCTCTGTTTTATAAGATTTTCATGAATGTGTTTCTACTCTTCTGATGAATGAATTCATTTAACATGCTCATTCTGACTCTCTCTCTCTTTCTTTTCAAACCCTATACACAATGACAAATTAAGTATGTTCTTAAGTTTACCTACCTGGCCTCATCCTTGTCTTTGCAACTGAACCTTTGAAATCAGACCTAAAAGCTAGACCTAGTTCCTTAACTGTCATTCCTATCTAGCAAAAACTCAAAACAAACAAAACCCTAATTTATTGAGCTTTATAACTAGTCTAAGATCATTACATATCCAGTCATCTCATTGGTTGCAAAAGTGACATTGAGAGAGCCCTCTCTGGTTTTGGTAGGGCTAGCTACCAGACCTAAACATTGGTTTGAAGGTTACCTCCTTCAGTTCCATTCTCAGCCTTGGGAAACATGGGGAGTGATAATATTTTTGGCGCCGTTGCCGGGGAGCAATTGCAAAACTTTCCTTGGGGATACTTATTTTAGTTCATTGAAGGTTAGACTTGTGGGTGACAAGTTTTGACATTCGAAGAAGGCTGAGTTACTAAATTCGAGCCAAAGTGAAAATTCTCAAAAAAACTGGCTCCCAAATCCCTCGCCAATTGTTAATGACCTTGAGAGTCTTTTAAGAAAGCAGAAAACAAAGTCTCGGAAAGTTGGAAAGGCTATACCTCCACTTGTGAAATCAAACTCCTTGCCTACGAGGCTAATTGCTCCAGAAAGTTCGTCCTTTAATTTTGAATTTGAGACATCTTTGTTCAGGTCTAAGTCTGAATCCTTTCTTTCAAAAACCGTCTTTGACCCCATCGATTTTGAGACCTACTTGCCATTTTCTAAATCTTCTTATTTCGAGCTTGATAGTGAAGTCTGGTCTAATTTTCATAAACTTCAGGGTTTGTGTTAGGTCTCTATATTACTAGTATAGTCCCTTATTGTGGTTAGTGTAACCCCCTTATTGTTATTGTTGTACCCCTGTAACTCCAATATTGTTATTATTGTGCCCTTACGTTAGTATTGTTAGGTCGGCTAGGATTATATTGTGACCCCATGGACTCCTATATATAGAAGGAGGTTTTGTCATTTGTATCATCCAAGAATTGTTCATTTATGTAATGTAAAGGAGGTTGCCCCCCCTCGAAGTGGCTTATTTCTAAGGCGTTGATCTCTCTTTTCTTCTATTTTTGGAGCTGGTTTCATAACATTTGGTATCAAAGCTTTGGATTCTAGGGTTTTGCTGCTCCAAATAGGTCATCGTGGCATTTTCGCTATAAATTTTTTTCTACGAAGGTTCAAAAGCTGAAATTTTTACAAAACGAAGTCGAAATCCTGAGGAACGTCATGTAAAAATTTCAGATCTTGGTTTGCAATATTTTTGGAGATATGATCTGTGGAAGTTAGGGGTTTTTCAAGCTCCTGAATTTCACCTAAAACAGGTCATCATGGCATTGGCGCTATAACTTTTTTTCTACGAAGTTTTAGAAGCTGAATTTTTTACAGAGCGAAGGTGCGCTCCTGAGCAACTTCCTGTAAAAATTTCAGATCTTGGTTCGCAATATTTTCGGAGATATGATCTGTGGAAGTTAGGGTTTTTTTAGGCTCCCGAATTTCATCTCAAAGAGGTGATCGTGGGAAAATCATCATTACTCTCTCTCTGAGCGTCGGATTGGAATTCTGTAAAAGGTGGCCGCAAGTAAACAGATCGTAGTTTCCTGTGTCTCAATTTGAGAGCTGAAGGAGGAAATAGTGACACGTGGCACGTTGTACAAGTTCACTCTACTGAACTAGTCCATAATTAGGTCATTGTGGGAGATTGGGCATAACTTTTCTTTGAAGAATCCAAATCAGGCCAGACCTATGGCATTTGAAAGAAGATTCAAAGGGCTACTACAGGGGCGAATTTCAGATATTTAAGATCCGAAATCACAGAGATAATTCAGTTTCAATATTAAGCTCCTAAAAAGAAAGAAAAAAGGTGTGTATTTTTTTTCTTCAAATTGCATAAGTCTTGTGTGAAAAATCAGTTTGAAGTGATTCCAAGGGCATATTGAAGCATAGATATTAGTATTGGGTTCTAAAATGTCACCTGAAAAGAATTCAACACCCATTAAGCCTTTAAAAGGCTCTACTATGACTCATGAAGAGGAAGAAGCGCAACATGACATATCAAAATTACAAGAGCAAGTGCACCAAATTGCACTCTCGCAAAGATCAACAAAAAATGAAATAGAAGTTTTGAAGAAAGGCGTGGAAGCTAAGATGGATGGTTTGAAGAAAGGCGTGGAAGCTAAGATGGATGGTTTGAGGAATGGCATGGAAGCTGGCATGGAAGCTAAGATGGATGACATGGAAGTTAAGATCGACGAAAAAATGAAAGACAACATGGAAGACATGAAGAATGATATAAAAGCAGACATGGAAGGTTTGATGACAAGGTTAATACAAGAAATGATTCCTAATGGCAGAAAGATAGTAGAGGAAACTCATGATGAGAATAAAATAAATGTAAATCGTGATTTCATAAACTCTAATGTTAGATTGAAGAACCACCATATTCCAAAGATGAATTTGAGGAAGTTTGATGGCAAGGATCCTGTAACATGGATACTATAGATGGAGCAATATTTTGATCTCAATAATGTGCAAAACACACAAAAGGTACGCATTGCAACTTTGCATTTAGAACAAAATACATTTGTATGCTATCGATGGCTTTGCTCCCGTAAAAAAATCGTTTCTTGGTCAATTTTTACGGAGGGAATGATAACACATTATGAGGATACAAGAGCAACCCTTCTTTAGCCAATTGATAAATCTCAAACAAAAGGGTTCAATGGTGGAGCACATTGAGGACTTGCAAAAATTGAATATAAGGGTAACTGATATTCCAGAGGAACACAAGATTGATGTCTTCATAGGGACTTTAAAGGATAACATCCAACATGAAGTTCATGTTTGGGAACCTGATTCATTGGAGAAGACATTCAGGTTGGCAAGAATAATTGAATGTAAAATTATTGCGACAAGGAAGCCTACCACTCACATCTATAAGATGGAAGTGTTGCTACTCCTAGACTTTCACAACCTACAAGGTTGACACCACAACAATTGGAAGAAAAAAGAGAAAAAGGGCTTTGCTACAGTTGTGATAGAAAATACACTAAAGATCATAAGTGTGCAAAGAAGAAATTGTTTTACATAGATTGTGGAGAGGAGGAAGAAAATGAAAAAGAAACTTCAACAGAAGAGGATATACACGAGGAACCAACCGTAGAAGAAGAAGAAATGAGTTCGACTATAACGTGTAATGCATTGGCAGGAATTACCACTCCTCAAACTCTCAAGATAGAAGGACATATCAAGACGAAAAAGGTAATAGTGTTGATTGATTCGGGTAGTACCCATTATTTTATTCATTGTAAGGTAGCCAAGGAATTGAATTGTTTCCTATACCCAGCACCATAATGTCAAGTGATGGTTGCAAATGGAGGAACTATAAATTGCTCTAGAAAATGCCATAATATCAAGCTAACCATGGGGGAATATGTATTGAATAGTCCAATGCTTTCCATTCCTATGGGAGGTGCTGATGTTGTACTAGGAGTACAATGGTTGCAATCTTTGGGGACGGTAGCTTTTAATTTTCAAGAACTTTTCTTGAAATTTTTTTCAGAAGGAAAGGAAGTCGAATTACGGGGTATTGCGGGGAAGTCAGGAAGGATAATAAGCTCTAATGTCATGACAAAGATTCTAAAGAAAGAACAGCGAGGCGTAATTGCACAATTATGCTCACTAGAAGTTCCAACATCAAAATCATCTATTTCTGCAGATCTCCAACAAGTCTTGGACAATCATTCCAAGGTGTTTGAAACTCCCAAAGGACTCCCACCTATTCGTGATCATGATCATGCCATTCATTTGATTCCAAGAAGTGTTCCTCCAAACATCAGGCCTTATAGATATCCTTACGTCCAAAAGAGCGAAATTGAACGTATGATTGCAGAAATGTTAGAGGCGGGTATAATTCAGCCTAGTCAAAGTTCTTTCTCTGCTCCTGTAGTATTGGTACACAAGAAGGATGGATCATGGCGAATGTGTCCGGATTATAGGGAGCTCAATAAGCTCACCATTAAAAATAAATTTCCCATTCCTGTGATTGATGAATTATTGGATGAATTACATGGAGCAATTTATTTTACCAAGTTGGATCTTCATTCAGGATATCATCAAATTAGAATGAAGACTGAAGATATTCCGAAAACATCATTTCGAACTCATGAGGGTCATTATGAATTTTTGGTCATGCCTTTTGGCCTTACCAATGCACCTTCTACATTTCAAGTGTTGATGAATTCCATTTTCAAACCCTTAGAAAATTTGTGCTAGTATTTTTTGATGACATACTAATGTACAACAGGTCTTGGAAGGATCATGTTCAACAGGGTGCTCAAACTATTGGAGGAGAAACAATTATATGCAAAAACATCCAAGTGTTTCTTTGGATTACAAGAGGTGGAATATCTGGGTCATATTGTATCTCACGAAGGTGTTAAGGTAGACCCTAACAAAATTAAAGCCATTAAGGAATGGAAAGTCCCCACAACCATAAAGCAGTTGTGAGGATTTCTCGGTTTAACAGGGCATTATCGGAAGTTTGTTAAGAATTATGGGAGAATAGCATCACCTCTAACAACATTATTGAAGAAAGATGCATTTTCATGGACTCCTGAAGCAACTAAGGCCTTTGAACATCTTAAAGAGGCAATGTGCCTAGCACTAGTCTTAGCTACGCTAGACTTCGCAAAAATCTTTATTGTGGAATGTGATACCTTAGGAAATGGAATTGGTGCTATTTTAATGCAAGAAGGAAGACCCATTGCTTTTGAAAGCCGTCCAATCAAAGGAAAATATTTATAGAAAGCTATTTATGAGAAGGAAATGTTGGCAACACTACATGCACTAAAGAAATGGCGACCTTACCTAATGGGAAGATACTTCAAGGTAAAAACTGATCATGATAGTCTTAAACACTTTTTGGAACAAAGACTCTCTTCAGAAGAGCAGCAAAAATGGGTCACAAAGTTGTTGGGTTATGACTTTGAAATCATCTACAAAAAAGGGAAGCTAAATGTTGTTGCAGATGTACTCTCAAGAAAGGATGAAGAGGTGGAAGCATTGCTTTGTGCCATTTCTATTATCCAACCAGATTGGATAACCGAAGCAAGGGATGAATGGAAGAAGGACGAAGAAGAGTGGACATTCATTCAAAAGTTGCAGCAAGATCCTAGTACATTTGATACATTTAGTTGGAAAAATGATTCCTTATGGTACAAAAATTGCTTATATATTTGCGAGAATTCCCAACTAAAACAAAATATTCTTTTCGAATTGCACACTTCTCCTTTAGGAGGACACTCAGGATTTTTAAAAACTTACCACAGGGTGAAGAAATAATTTTTTTGGGATGGCCTTAAATCTGATATTCAAAATTTTGTGGCGAAATGTTTGGTTTGCCAGCAGAATAAAGTGGAAACAATTAAGACCCCGGGACTTCTACAACCTTTATCCATTCCAAGTCAACGTTGGGAGGAGATTTCAATGGATTTTATCACAGGTTTACCTAAGTCCGAAGGAAATAATGTCATCATGGTGGTAGTTGATAGACTTACCAAGTATGCGCACTTTTGTGCATTATCTCATCCATTTAAAGCAAGTACAGTTGCTACTACATTTATGGACAGAATTCAAAAGCTACATGGAAGCCCAAGGGTTATTGTGAGCGACAGAGATCCCATTTTTACTGGAAATTTTTGGACGGAGTTATTTTCTTGTTTGGGTACTCAATTAGCTCATAGCTCATCTTGTCATCCTCAATCTGATGGTCAAACTGAGATAGTAAATAAATGTTTGGAAGGATATCTTCGTTGTTTTGTATCTGATAAACAAACACAATGGGTCAAGTAGTTACCTCTCGCTGAATGGTGGTATAACACTTCCTTCCATACTGCAGCAAAAATGACCCCATTTATGGCACTTTATGGATATCATCCACGATCAATCACATCATCTTTACGGGAAAATTTGAAAGTTGAAGCAGTGGAAGATCACATCAAGCATCAGCAAGAAGTTCTCCAACTCTTAAAGGATAACCTGAATTTGGCACAAAATCGAATGAAACAACAGGCAGATCAACATCGTAGCGAGAGAAGTTTTGATGTAGGAGATTGGGTATTTTTACGGCTACAACCATACAAACAAATGTCCTTCAAGCAAGCTAAGAAGGATAATAAATTATCACCAAAGTACTATGGTCCTTACAAGGTGTTGCAAAAGATTGGTACTATGGCATACAAATTGGAGCTTCCTGCTTCTTCGCGAGTACATCTAGTTTTCCATGTTTCATTCTTAAAGAAGGTTATAGGGGACAAACTTCCAGTTCAAACAATATTGCCAGAACTTGATGAGGAAGGAAAAATCATATTGGAACCGGAAGCAGTCACGGAAACAAGAACTCGACAACTATGAAATCGATCAATTTCAGAGTATCTCACCAAGTGGAAGAACTTACCCACTGAAGATTCTACATGGGAGGATGATAATTTTATATAGAAGCATTCGAAGCTACTCAAGCGTTGATGACAACATTTTTTTGAAGAAGAGGGGCATGTTAGGTGTGAAAAATCCTAGTTCTGGATTCCTACTACAACAAATCTGAATTACTTCTCCTATTCTTTTGATAAATATTTCATTACATTGAAATACTGAAGTAATTACTAAAGCAGTCTACACAAATAATGCTGCGGAATAAATCTAAGTGCTGAAACAATCTGAACAAAATACAATGAAAAACAACCACATTTGACATAATTATTTTTGGACTGAGTCCTCGGAAAAACCGAACTTGGGAAAACTGGTGCAGCAAATTTGAGGGTTTGTATTATTAAGCCGCAGAATCTTGAATACAACTAGGGTGCCAACATCCCGCAAACCCTTTAGGGAAATCTAGACAGCAAAAATAACTGTGAGATATGCCTCACTCAGCAAGTCTCCGGCTGATCAAAAACTGCGCTGGTGAAGCCCTCATTGCCTTTGCATGATTGCCTGCGCTGGATCTGCGTAAGCCTGCGTAGGCAAGCTTGAGGAACTGCGCCACCCTTCTTTGCAGCTGATTTGGTTGATCTGAAGCTGGATCTTGGCCCTCCTAGCTCAGAACCCCAGCCTCTAGCTTTCTCTGGACTGACTCCAAGAGGCACTGCTCTGGCTCTGCGTGATTCTCTGCAGGAACTGCGTCACCTCTGCCAGAAACTGTGCTGTCTCTCTTCTGCGTAAATGCTGCCTTTCTCTGAAATGTATTCTTTGTCCACCTGACCAATCTCTGCTTCTGCCCCTCTCCGGATCTAATCACTGAATCAAATCACTTAGCAAACCCAGCCCTAGTGATTTGTTCTTGATCAAAAGCTGTGTCTTCTCACACAAATTCGAAAATGCTCAATGGCTCAAGTGTCAAGTGTATTTTCCATAGGCCCATCACCCTCCTTATAATATTTCGTTGACCCTTCAACGACCAAGATTAAAACATAATCAAGGGCTAAGATTAACTTGGAGATGATCCATGACTTTATCTAGAATATTCACACTTGATTTAATTAATACACTTTAATTATTCAAATTCCCTAAGTTTAGACTTAAGAAAACATTAAAAATGATTAATTAATTTAATTAAATCATCTCTAAGTGGAATTTTCCAAAACCATTTCTGGGTTTTATGGAATACATGTGTCTTAGCCTAGAGCACATCCGATGCTACCATAAATCAACACTCCCTCTTAGCGAGGAAAATGCTCTAGCAAAACACCTCAATGCTCTGTTGATCTGAGTTCTGGAACATCTGCTGCTGTGCTGTTGATGCTGCTCACCAACACTGCACAAAAATGCTACAGCTGTACTGTTGCTGACTCTACATGCTGCTGCCAACTGCCACTGTACTGCAACTCCCTTTAAATTCTGCAACCATGCTCTACACTGCGTGAGCATTGCTCTGCACTGCGTGAGCACTACTCTGCTCTGCGCTGCGCTGCTGCTGCTCCTCTGCTGATGCTGCTGCACTGTTGCTAATTGCAACAGAAAAACATCCGAAATTGGACAAGTAAATCTGCAACTGAAAAATAAGACTGTCTGCTGCTAGTTTTTGCACTGGCTCTCTGAAAATACTGCGATGTTGCTGCTCTGCACTGCGCTGCTGCTGCTTCCTCTATGCGCTGATCAGGCTCTAGTACTGATAGCCACTGCACTGTCTTCTCATCTTTTGCTGCAACTGTCCATCCTGCTACTGTCTTTAGGCTGCCGTAGCTCACATGTGATCCAAGAGTTCAGAAATACTCAAGGATCCCGCATCTTTGTAGATTCTGGATCTACAACTCCAAGTCAGCCCATTTCTCTCCCTTCAGAATATGAGCTAACATAGCACAATCTCTTTCTGCCTCAATCTTGGCAGCTCCTGCTTGTGTATCTTCCTTCTCCTCTTTATCCTTTTTCTTAAGAGGACATTGTGTGGCATAATGTCCCTTTTCCCCACACCGGAAGCACCTGATCTTGGACAGATCTTTCTTCCTCTGCTTCTGTTGCCCCTTTGATGCAAGGGCAACACTATCTTCTTCCTCCTTTTTGACTTTCGACCCACTGCTGCCATCCTCCAAATGGATCTTGAGGAGATCTCTTCTCAACTCTTCTTGCTGTAATGCTGCCCACATCGCTTCCCATCCTGGAAGTATTTCTCTGCCCAAAATACTTTGGACAAAGACCTGATAGTCCTCTGAAACTGAGTTCAGAGTGAGCCTTACTAGCTCAGAACCTCTAGGAGCAGCCCCTACTGTTGACAGTTGGTCTTGGGTATCCTGAATACGAGAAAAGGAGTCAAAACACTCTCCCTTCTTCATCCTGGTATTACGCATCTTCTCTTCAAGGTACATCTTCCGCTACTTGGAAGATCCTTGGTAGAGCTTTTCTAGCCCTACCCACATTTCTCTAGCAGTGGCTTTGGCTGCTATATGAGGTATGATATGATCCTTCACTCCATCTAGGATCAATCGCTTGACTCTAGCCATATTCTTCTTGAATTGCCTCAGGTGTGCTGCATCCAAGGTGTTATCACCCAAAAATTTTCAAAATTTTACTCGAAATGTGTCAAGTTGGTCTTTAGGTTAGTTAGGTTGTACAACATCATGAAATGATAAATTTTTATGATGAACATAGGTTTTAAGTTGTTAGAAATGATCTAAAGTCATATCAAAAGAGTAGATCTTGAGTAGATACTTTAAAATGACTTAGAGTCTTAAATCTAGCCATTTGTTAGAAATGATCTAAGTCTGCAGCGATTTTAGTACAAAATTAACAGATTTTGCTGCGGAAACACCTAGTAATTCTGTAGCAAACCTGACACTTGTCAAAATAAATGTACTATGAAATCTGTCTCATTCTATAATGGTTTTTTGCTTAATGATGAGTGGTTAATCTCTGAAGGTTTTGAGGTTATGTTGTCAGAGTAGGGTTATCATTCGAGAGTTAGGCATGTTTAGCATCAACCACCATTTGAAATCCATTCCATTTTCCTTTTCAAAGATATCCTTCATTTCTCATACTTTGTTTCTCGCTTTTGCAATATGTTACCAAAGCACCTTACTGTCATTCACATCTCCCGTAGAAATCCCTTGTTATGCTAGCCGTCCTCTACCATAGCAGTTGTTAAGTCCTTATATTAATAGTGTAGTCCCTTATTATGTTAGTGTAGCCCCCCTTATTGTTATTGTTGTACCCCTGTAACTCCCATATTGTTATTATTGTGACCTTACATTATTATTGTTAGGTCGGCTAGGATTACATTGTGGCCCCACTAGGATTATATTGTGGCCCCATGGACTCCTATATATAGAAGGAGGTTTTGTAAATTGTATCATCCAAGAATTGATCATTTATGTAGTGTATTGGAGGTTGCCCCCTCGAAGTGGCTTATTTCTAAGGCGTTCATATCTCTTTTCTTCTATTTTTGGAGCTGGTTACACAACATTTGGTATCAGAGCTTAGGATTCTAGGGTTTCGCTGCTCCAAACAGGTCATCGTGGCATTTTCGCTATAAATTTTTTTCTACGAAGTTTCAGAAGCTGAAATTTCTTGTGCGGCCAAAATCTGAGGAACATTGTTGCAAAATTTCGAGCTTGGTTCGCAATATTTTGGAGATATAATACGCCAAATTTAGGGCTTTTTGCAGACCCCTGAATTTAACCTAAACAGGTCATCGTGGAATTTTCACTATAATTTTTTTTCTACGAATGTTCAGAAGCTAAAATTTTTAGAGCACGAAGCCGAACACTTGAGGAACATTGTCGCAAAATTTCAGAGCTTGGCTCGCAATATTTTTGAAGATATGCTTAGTGGAAGTTAGGTCTTTTGTAGGCTCCCGAATTTCATCTCAAAGAGGTGATCGTGGTAAAATATTCATAAATACCTCTCTGAGCATCGGATTGGAATTATGTAAGAAGTGGCCACAAGTACACGGACTGTCATTTCCTGTCTATCAATTTCAGAGTCGAAGGAGGAAACGGTGACATGTGGCAATTCGTACAAGTTCGCTCTACTGAACTAGTCCATAATTAGGTCATCGCAGGAGATTGGGCACAAATTTATCTTCAAGAATCCAAATCAGGTCAGACCTGTGGCATTCAAAATAGAATTAAGAGGGCTACCTTAGTGCCAAATTTCAAATATTTAAGATTCGAAATCATAGAGATAATTCAGTTTCAATATCGAGCTCCTCAAAAGCAAGAAAAAGGTGTGTGTTTGGTTTTTAAAATTGCATAACGTTTGTTTGAAAAAGCAGTTTGAAGTGATTCATAGGGCATATTTTAGAATTTTTATCAGTATAATGCCTCCAAAAAATAATTCCATACCTATTAAGCCCTCAAAAATCTATACTATGACGCAGGAAGAGGAAGAATTGCAGTATGAGATATCAAAATTGTGGTACCAAGTGCAACAAGTTTCGATCTTACGAAGAGCAATCGAAGATGAAATAGATGGTTTAAAAGCAGAAATGGAGGCTAAGTTGGATGGTTTGAAGGATCAAATAATAGCTAATATGGATGATAAATTAGTGGAAGATCACAGCGAGCATCAACAACAAGTTCTCAAACTCTCAAAGGATAACCCAACTTTGGTGCAGAATCTAATGAAAGAACAGGAAGATCAACATCATATCGAAAGAAGTTACACGAGCCGATCCACGAAACAAGAACTCGACAAGTACGATCAATTTCAGAGTATCTCCGCAAGTGGAAGAACTTTCCTGTAGAAGATTCCACATGGGAGGATGAGAATTTTATACAAAAGCATCAAGAAATAATCAAGCGTTGAGGACAACACTTGTTTGAAGGAGAGGGGCATGTTAAGTGATGGCGGTGATGGTGCCGGCGTTAAGGAGAGCCTTTCAAATTTACTCACAATGGTTTCTAATTCCGGAGGAGTCGGGTTCAATTCTTCGTACTCATTTTCATTCATCAAATTTTGAAAATTAAATTTTATTAATGAAATTAAATATAACTTTATAAAATCATTATGCAATATTAGCTCCTCCCACTAAAGCCAAATTCAAAATCCTTGAAAAGTTCAACGCTTGGGCAAATAAATCAAAGGTTAAACTTTCACCATATAATAATATTTCAACTCCTTTGAAATATTTATTAAACCTTTTTTTCAAAATCGAACCTCTGAACTTGCTCTACGTTGATTCAATATGGACCCCACGCATTCAATGTTTAACAAATATTTTCAAAATAGACATTTATCATTGAAACCAATGCTGGCCATACCTCATTAACGTCCATGCAACTTGACTGGCGATCACCCTTGGATTTTCTACCTTCCAGATCGAACGGATCCCATACATATCACGTTGATTTTAGCACAGAGATTTAACATTCCAACACTACGCGAAATGGGCAGTTTTGGGCTGATGACGTGTTGGCAATTAATTGGATCGCGTGAGTTTTTACAAAACTGCTCCTTGATAAAAATGGCATGCGATACCGGCAGATTACTCGTACAACACCACTTACTACAAAACTGTTATTTTTGATTGTTTTGAACGCCGGTTTCAACATAAGTTAATTCGATTCTATTCAGAATCCCTTCGTCCTTCCAAAGCACACCTCTCTTCTGCGTCGAGCTTTGGATCGATTTCAATTTAATTGGAGCCAGAATTACTCCACGGCATAATTCAAACAACAGCGTTAACCTTCAGATCTGCGTTGCTATAGACTTCCATGATTCAAAGTTACTTTTTTTAAAAACTGAGATTTAATTGTGTTGACTTTGAATTCCGACCTTAAAAGAAAAATTGTCTTTCTCTGCGTTAAGACTATGATTCAACAGTATCATTCTAGCAAACAGATGTTTCAATATACTTTCAAAAATCAAAGATTTAACTCAGTGCGTCCTTCATACATCATCAATTCTTGTTTGGCAATTTTAAAACCAGAATCAGTGTCGATTTTTGCAAATCGAACCCCAATAACCCTTTATACAAACTCTATTCAATATCAGAATTGATATCTGATATAAATAGAATTTCTTCACCAAATAAGAGCGTATTACTCAAACTGATATGACTTGGAATAATAAACAATTGGTAAACACAAGAGTTCATACAAACACTGCGTTGCAATCAATTCAAGACTGAACCATATAAATTAACAATTCTGAAAGGAATGAAGCTTTCTTCTTTTAAATAGCGACCACGGAAGTTCGATTAACCTCAATCTCTTATACAGAAACATCAAAACCAATAAAATTTCGAAGATAAAGACCTCCGGGGATTGCCAGTATGAAACAAGAATTCAGAACTTCGCAATCTTTATTAATTCCAATCCTCACAATAATTCCTCTCGGCCACTCCGAATTTCTCCATTACAAAGATTCTAATTTATAGTTTTATTACAAAACAGAGACCTCCTCAATTTAGGATTAAATTTTCTAAATTGAGACAAAATCCTACTTGCCCAATATCCTCCTAAAATCTATCAACTGCAGCTAGATATGCTTAACAAGCTCACACCTATTCAAACTACTTATCTCTAAATATTCTCCTAATTTATTACAAATAATAATATTAATTTGTTTGAGGAATTCAATCCTCTCATTAAACATTGACTTTCACCCATCAGTGAATGAATTTTAACTCAGCTAGCCACAACATGTGAACAAGCTTTCACATTGCTAGCTAGAATCTAATGCCCCTGCATCATTAAGTCCCTATATTAATAGTGTAGTCCTTTATTATGTTAGTGTAGCCCCCCTTATTGTTATTGTTGTACCCTTGTAACCCCCATATTGTTATTATTGTGCCCTTACATTATTATTGTTAGGTCGGCTAGGATTACATTGTGGCCCCACTAGGATTATATTGTGGCCCCATGGACTCCTATATATAGAAGGAGGTTTTGGTCATTTGTATCATCCAAGAATTGTTCATTCATGTAATGTATTGGAGGTTGCCCCCTCGAAGTGGCTTCTTTCTAAGGCGTTGATATCTCTTTTCTTCTATTTTTGGAGCCGGTTTCACAATAGCAGCTCGTTGTCATCAAAGGATTTTGCTGAACAGGTGTAAAAATATAAGGAAGGCCACTGCTGCAGAATAAGAACGAGAAGGCTACACCAAAGAAAATTTATAAAGGGGGTCTGCCATTCAGGTACAAGCCTACAAGTCCATGCTTAATCATGGAAGACCCATATTTTGTTGAGCTTTTTACAAAAGCAGGCTGCATTCAGTTCTGTCAAAGGTTGCAAGGTCATCATAAACAAGTCTCACAAGATTTCGTGATCAATTTCAAAGGCACATATACAAAGGTTGGTTGTCTTCATGTTCCAATTACAATTGATAGCATTTATAAAGCAACAGGGATCCCGAGAACCGGAGAAGAATGGTTTAAAGCTACCAAGTTTAACTTGAAAAGTTGTGATGATTATTTGAAACCTGAACATGTAGGGATAAAAATGACTGAAGGGATTCCTAGAACTTGTCTTAGAGATAATTATTCTAAATTATTGACAGTCATATAGAAGTACTTTACATGCGAAGGAAGATTCCAAACAATCTACATGTATCACTTCAAGCTGTTGCTTCATTTTACAGGGAAGAAGTTGATAGATATTCCTTTTTACCTTTTTAGAAGTCTTGGAAAAATGACAGACAAAGTGCAAGGAAGACCTGAAAGAAGTGAAACTTCCATTTTTCACCACGGGTTGATGAAATTACTAGTGCTGGAGGAATTAAGTAAATTGAACAGAGACTGGGCATCCTTCTTGTTCATGAATGGGTATGAAATGGATGTTTTGTCTCTTAAGGAAAACTCCTAAACTCAAAACTTCTTCTTCAAGGCAAGAGCTGAGTGACACTGCAGAGTTAGAAACGAATCAACAAGAAGGTTTAAAATCTACAACTAAAGATATGGATGAAGAAACTGAATTCATTCAAGGGACAGTATCACCTCCAGCAACTAGCAAGCCAGTTAACAAATGTGTCATGGATAGGAAGACCAAACCTGCAACAAAAAGGTCTAAGAGGAACACTAAAGAAATTGTTGGAGGAAAAGGCAGACTTGAAGACATTCTACAGGCTATAGACATTGCAAAAACTCCTGTAGTGAAAGCAGCTGTGATAGAAGGATCCAGAGTCAGAAGAAAAGGACTTATAGCCAAGAAATTGGATTTTTCTCTAGAAGATTCAGCTTTTCTTTTAAAACCTAGAAAGCCTTTTACTAGGTCCCAAATTTCTGTAACTATCAATGTCAGAGATAAACAGCAGGAGGAAGATAAAGGAAAAAGGGCAGAAATACAAGAAGTTATAGTCATATCTCCTATTGAGACAGAGGTTACCAAAGAAAAGAAGGTTCAATCTAAAAGAAAGTTTCAAAAGAAATCTGAAGCAGACTCTCTAAAGAGACAGAGCAAAGACGAGGAAGAAACAGTTAAACAGAGAAAGGGAAAGGAGAAAGTCATAGAGCAAACTAAAAAGGAGATTCTTGAAGGACGGTTAAGAGAAGTAAGGGAAGAATTAACTGAAACAAAGAGAGAGCTGGAAAGATACAAGAAAGATAGACAAACGATAAATGAGGTTGAAAAGAAAGTGAATGACCATATTACTCATTTTGAAAAGTCTATTGGAAAAGCCAAACAATTGTTGAAGAAATCATAGCCTTTACGCATCATGATGACACATACAAGGAAGAGAAATTTATGGTTACAGGCAGAGAGGAGAAGTCTTCAAAGACAAGTCGAGGAGTTGAAAGAAAATATGGAAATGATGAAGACAGAGTCAGTCAAGAAAGATTTGGAAAGAGCAACTATGGAGAAAACTGTGAAAACTACTCATGATGAAACTACTGGTAAATAAGAAGGTGATAATGGATTATAGATCTTTTTTGTCTTATATTAATCATATTTTACATGTAGGTATATTCATGGATCCTTTCAGCCTCAAAACCTAAGTTTTGTCAAGCCTCTGATAAGTTAGGCAATTTAGCAGCATATGCCAAGCTTGAATCACATTTTCTGCTGCGGAATTTCTGAAGAATTCTTTTTGGACTTAAGTTACTTAAACTGATAGGGATGAAGAGTTTTGGGGGTTATGTTTAAATGTTTTTGATCCTTTAATATCATCCAATGGTCAAAAATAGCAGAGGATCACTACATATCACCTTTTTTTGCTTGTGCTACGAAACTAGCTACGAAAGTAGCTCTAAGACTCTGTCTTGAAAGCACGGTTTATTTTGATGGCTAATTTTGAAAAAATAAGAAAGGTAAATAGAGATTTAAAGCTGCTCCCCATGAGAAGGACAAAGAGTATCAGAGAAATGTCAAAGAGTATCAGATCAATGGTTTTCTATATGGAAATGTTCTGTTAAGGATATAGTTTGAAGATATCAGTTCACTGTATTGGCAAATCATCAAACTGGCAACTCCTAAATGGTAGGCAGAGCAACATCACGAAGACAATTAGAGTATTAAAGTCTTGTTTATGGTCAGCATAGTTGAAAGTCATGATTTTTTTCGAGGAAGATTTGGATCATCTTCAGTTTAAATGTAATAAGTAGGTGTTTGAGTCATAGTAGGACTCTAACTCATAATTCGAAAGGTGTCAATCCTAGTTGTAAAAATCTAGTTAGTGGTTAGATTTTGTTGGAGTAATGGAGTTTAATGGTCTAGCCACTTGGCAGACTGGATGTAAAGGCTAGATGGCTATAAGTAGTGAAGACTTCGAGGTAACAAGGGTTGGAAAATGTTATCAAAACACTGCTTTTGTAAAGCTCTAGATTGAATGATATATACAGAAGCAGTTTAACTTTTTTGGACCTAAGATTCTTTATATATTTCAATCAATTTATATCTTATCTTAGAAATGTTTTCCTTTCATAGTTGTAATGCTTATTACTCATAAATCATGGTTAGTCATGCTCTAACTTCCTTTAAGTGTTGAACTATGGTCAAATGAGTTTTTTGGGTCCTATCTTTGGAAGGTTTTCTTCAATGTTTTTAATGCTTATTACTCAGAATTCATGGTTATTCATGCTCCGACTTCCTTTAAGTTTTAAGCTTTGATGAATCTCTTTTAATACTTTCCTTTTCACTACCTTGATGTATTATTATTCAGAATTCATATATCACATTCTTTCACTTCCTTTGAACCTCAAGTTATTGGGATTTTCCTGAATGTGTCACTCTTTCATTGAAGTATACACAAGCCTCAGTTTCTATTAGAAGAGCTATTGTTATCTTTATCCGTCACTGACTCTATAGCTCAATGGTGGCAAGCTTCCATCTTTTCAACTTGTAAACATACAAAACCAAGACACATAGAGTTAGCCATTTATCTATATCATTATTCCATATCATTAATCCTTGAGAGAGCCCTCTCAGGCTAAGGAGGCTAAGCCTTAGTCAAAAGATTGGTTTGAAATAGTTACACTGAAGTTGTCTGATCAGCAACCAATCAGGTCCGATTTTGGTGATAGCATTTTGGTGCGTCTGCCGGGAGTCTGAAGATTATACTTTCCCATAATTTTCAGGCTGAACTTTTGAAGGTAGCAGGAGCTCAGGAAGCTTTTTGTGGCTGCATCTACCTTGGCGACTCCACACATCAAATAATCAATTGGAAAGTGACTCCACTGCTTGAAGATCAGTGGCTTGATGAAGTTTCAAAATGAATTCCATTGCAAGAAAAAATGCCAGGTATGCTCCTATGAATCGGTCTCATATCCTTGGCTTTCCAAATCCTATGCCAAAGGTTGAATGGTTAGATGATCTTCCAATATTTAAAGATGAAAGGAAAGACAATGATGCCCTTCATTTGGTTAGATTCCATATGCATGTACACAGTCTTAAGGTTCATTTCTCTGAAGATTGTCTCATGAAGATGTTTATGGCCACTTTAGAAGGAAAAGCATGGTCTTGGTATGAGAGCTTGCCAAATGGTTCATTATATTCTCTTGCTGATTTCCATGTTGCATTTTATGAGATGTATAAAGACTGTCATCCATCTTTGTTGCTGGTTAAAGACTGCTGTAAGCATTCTGTGAGTTTTATTAGATATTTGGAGAATTGTTATGATGATGATGAGTTCATGGATGAAGAAATTTTAGAGGCCCTTCATGACAATACCTTTCATCACCAAGAAGAACACCAAGAAGAAAGGATAACATCTCTTTTAGATAAAAATGAAACCCAACAAGAGGTTATTTATGAAAACCATGTTACATCCTCTGAGTTTGACAAAAATTTGCAGCAAACTTGTCAGTTCTTTGATCATCAGGAGTATGTGAATCATTGCAAACAACAAGAGGAAATACAGGAAGATTGTTTCTATAACCATCAGGGTAAGGAAATGTTTGATTTTTGATGTCATTCCTTGAATCAGCTTACATCAAATAATGATCATATTAATGAGCAAGAATACACTGACTTTGAGAATAAGTTGGAACAACAGTTGGATAGCATACAAATGAAATCTTGTGTGGCTGAACAAAGCATATATGAATTTTCCAAAGTTACAGAATGTTATGAGTATCATCAAATAGATCACGTCTTCTTTGATCCTAGATCTGAATACATGGAAGAGTTTTTCAGTCTAGTTTTCCAGTTTCATTTTCATTATGAAGATCAGATACATTCTAAGTTACTTTGGTCATCACAGTATCATGTCTACTTTGGGTTCAAGTGCAATCAAGAGGTTCAAGCGTTAGATCAGATCAATGATTGGCTTCAATGGAAGTTTCATGTTGATTGAGTTAAAGTGGAGAGTTGCAACTGATAGGGTAGGTAGGAGTATGTGAATAAGCTCAAAGGTGAATGGGCATCTTTCAGTAGGTATGAAGTTGGTTTTTCTACAGTGACCATCAAACTTGAGCCCGAGGTGAAGGCCATTAGAGCTTGAGGAGGAGCTTGGCAAAATTTCAGAGTTTTATTCTAAAGGATGGATAGCAGCACTGGAGCTACTAGTTCTTAGTGCACCACAGGGGCACACTATCCCAAGTGGAGCCACTGTTATCACCCAAAATTTTTCAAAATTTTACTTGAAATGTGTTAAGTTGGTCTTTAGGTTAGTTAGGTTGTACAACATCATGAAATGATAAATTTTTATGATAAACATAGGTTTTAAGTTTTTTCTTTAAGTTGTTAGAGATGATCTCGAGTCATATCAAAAGAGTAGATCTTGAGTAGATACTTTAAAGTGACTTAAAGTCTTAAATCTAGCCATTTGTCAGAAATGATCTGAGTTTGTAGCGATTTTAGTACAAAATTAACAGATTTTGCTGCGGAAACACCTAGTAATTCCGTAGCAAAACTGACACTTGTAAAAATAAATGTACTATGAAATCTATCTCATTCTATAACGGTTTTTTGCATAATGATGAGTGGTTAATCTCTGAAGGTTTCGAGGTTATGCTGTCAGAGTAGGGTTGTCATTCGAGAGTTAGGCACGTTTAGCATCAGCCACCATTTGAAATCCATTCCATTTTCTTTTTCAAAGATATCCTTCATTTCTCATACTTTGTTTCTCGCTTTTGCAATCTGTTACCAAAGCACCTTACTGTCATTCACATCTCCCGTAGAAATCCCTTGTTATGCCAGTCGTCCTCTACCATAGCAGCTCGCTGTCATCAAAGGATTTTGCTGAACAGGTGTAAAAATATAAGGAAGGCCACTGCTGCAGAACAAGAACGAGATGGCTACACCAAAGAAAATTTATAAAGGGGGTCTGCCATTCAGGTACAAGCCTACAAGTCCAAGCTTAATCATGGAAGACCCATATTTTGTTGAGCTTTTTACAAAAGTAGGCTGTGTTCAGTTCTGTCAAAGGTTGCAAGGTCATCATAAACATTTCTCACAAGATTTCGTGATCAATTTCAAAGGCACATATACAAAGGTTGGTTGTCTTCATGTTCCAATTACACCTGATAGCATTTCTAAAGCAACAGGGATCCCGAGAACCGGAGAAGAATGGTTTAAAGCTACCAAGTTTAACTTGAAAAGTTGTGATGATTATCTAAAACCTGAACATGTAGGGATAAAAATGACTGAAGGGATTCCTAGAACTTGTCTTAGAGATAATTATTCTAAATTATTGACAGTCATACATAAGTACTTTACATGCGAAGGAAGATTCCAAACAATCTACATGTATCACTTCAAGCTATTGCTTCCTTTTACAGGGAAGAAGTTGATAGATATTCCTTTTTACCTTTTTAGAAGTCTTGGAAAAATGGCAGACAAAGTGCAAGGAAGACCTGAAAGAAGTGAAACTTCCATTTTTCACCATGGGTTGATGAAATTACTAGTGCTGGAGGAATTAAGTAAATTGAACAGAGACTGGGTATCCTTCTTGTTCATGAATGGGTATGAAATGGATGTTTTGTCTCTAAGGAAAACTCCTAAACTCAAAACTTCTTCTTCAAGGCAAGAGCTGAGCGCCACTGTAGAGTTAGAAAGGAATCAACAAGAAGGTTTAAAATCTACAACTAAAGATATGGATGAAGAAACTGAATTCATTCAAGGGACAGTATCACCTCCAGCAACTAGCAAGCAAGTTAACAAACGTGTCATGGATAGCAAGACCAAACCTGCAACAAAAATGTCTAAAAGGAACACTAAAGAAATTGTTGGAGGAAAAGGCAGACTTGAAAACATTCTACAGGCTATAGACATTGCAGAAGCTCCTGTAGTGAAAACAACTGTGATAGAACTTAGAAGGATCCAGAGTCAGAAGAAAAGGACTTATAGCCAAGAAATTGGATTTTTCTCTAGAAGATTCAGGTTTTCTCTTAAAACCTAGAAAGCCTTTTACTAGGTCCCAGATTTCTGCAACTATCAATGTCAGAGATAAACAACAGGAGGAAGATAAAGGAAAAAGGGCAGAAATACAAGAAGTTATAGTCATATCTCCTATTGAGACAGAGGTTACCAAAGAAAAGAAGGTTCAATCTAAAAGAAAGTTTCAAAAGAAATCTGAAGCAGACTCTCTAAAGAGACAGAGCAAAGACAAGGAAGAAACAATTAAACAGAGAAAGGGAAAGGAGAAAGTCATAGAGCAAATTGAAAAGGAGATTTTTGAAGGACGGTTAAGAGAAGTAAGGGAAGAATTAACTGAAACAAAGAGAGAGCTGGAAAGATACAAGAAAGATAGACAAATGATAGATGAGGTTGAAAAGAAAGTGAATGACCAAGTTACTCATTTTGAAAAGTCTATTGGAAAAGCCAAACAATTGTTGAAGAAATCACAGCCTTTACGCATCATGATGACACATACAAGGAAGAAAAATTTATGGTTACGGGCAGAGAGGAGAAGTCTTCAAAGACAAGTCGAGGAGTTGAAAGAAAATATGGAAATGATGAAGACAGAATCAGTCAAGAAAGATTTGGAAAGAGCAACTATGGAGAAAACTGTGAAAACTACTCATGAAGAAACTACTGGTAAATAAGAAGGTGATAATGGATTAGAGATCTTTTTTGTCTTATATTAATCATATTTTACATGTAGGTATATTCATGGATCCTTTCAGCCTCAAAACCTAAGTTTTTTCAAGCCTCTGATAAGTTAGGCAATTCCGCAGCGTATGCCAAGCTTGAATCACATTTTCTGCTGCGGAATTTCTGAAGAATTCTTTTTGGACTTAAGTTACTTAAACTGATAGGGATGAAGAGTTTTGAGGGTTATGTTTAAATGCTTTTGATCATTTAATATCATCCAATGGTCAAAAATAGCAGAGGATCACAACATATCACCTTTTTTTGCTTGTGCTACGAAACTAGCTATGAAAGTAGCTCTAAGACTCTGTCTTGACAAGAAGGTTTATTTTGATGGCTAATTTTGAAAAAAGAAGAAAGGTAAACAGATATTTAAAGCTGCTCCCCATGAGAAGGACAAAGAGTATCAGAGAAATGTCAAGGAGTATCAGATCAGTGGTTTTCTATATGGAAATATTCTGTTAAGGATACAGTTTGAAGATATCAGTTCACTGTATTGCCAAATCATCAAACTGACAACTCTTAAATGGTAGGTAGAGCAACATCATGAAGACAGTTAGAGTATTAAAGTCTTGTTTATGGCCAGCATAGTTGAAA
Organism: Pinus albicaulis; assembly: GCA_034641835.2. Taxonomy (NCBI): domain Eukaryota; kingdom Viridiplantae; phylum Streptophyta; class Pinopsida; order Pinales; family Pinaceae; genus Pinus; species Pinus albicaulis. The sequence goes on from CM076572.1 coordinate 1,235,031,595, forward strand.
GTCATGATTCCTTTCGAGGAAGATTTGGATCATCTTTAGTTTAAATGTAATAAGTAGGTGTTTGAGTCATAGTAGGACTCTAACTCATAATTCGAAAGGTGTCAATCCTAGTTGTAAAAATTTAGTTAGTGGTTAGATTTTGTTAGAGTAATGGAGTTTAATGGTCTAGCCACTTGGCAGTCTGGATGTAAAGGCTAGATGCCTATAAGTAGTGAAGACTTTGAGGTAACAAGTGTTGGAAAATGTTATCAAAATACTACTTTTGTAAAGCTCTGGATTGACTGATATATACAGAAGCAGTTTAACTTTTTTGGACTTGAGATTCTTTGTATATTTCAATGAGTTTATATCTTATCTTCGAAATGTTTTCCTTTCATAGTTGTAATGCTTATTACTCAGAATTCATGGTTAGTCATGCTCTGACTTCCTTTAAGTGTTGAACTGTGGTCAAATGAGCTTTTTGGGTCCTATCTTTGGAAGGTTTTCTTCAATGTTTTTAATGCTTATTACTCAGAATTCATGGTTATTCATGCTCTGACTTCCTTTAAGTGTTAAGCTTTGATGTCTCTTTTAATACTTTCCTTTTCAATACCTTGATGTATCATTACTCAGAATTCATATATCACATGCTCTGACTTCCTTTGAACCTCAAGTTATTGGGATTTTCCTGAATGTGTCACTCTTTCATTGAAGTATATACAAGCCTCAGTTTCTATTAGAAGAGCTATTGTTATCTTTATCCTTGTCACTGAGTCCATAGCCCAATGGTAGCAAGCCTCCATCTTTTCAACCTTTTAACATACAAAACCAAGACACATAGAGTTAGCCATCTATCTATATCATTATTCCATATCATTAATCCTTGAGAGAGCCCTCTCAGGCTGAGGAGGCTAAGCCTTAGTCAAAAGATTGGTTTGAAATAGTTACACTGAAGTTGTCTGATCAGCAGCCAATCAGGTCCGATTTTGGTGATAACGCAAGGGTTCTGCAACTGCGCTTTCAATGAGGACCTTTAGATCATGCTCATTAAGGAGAAACTCTATCCTTGATTTCCAGATAACATAGTTGGAGGCACCCTCCAATCTCTTGGTCACGCAATCCGTTGCTGACCATCTTCTCAACTGTCGATCTCTTGCTCTAACCCTTTGCTCAGCTAGGCTTACACACTCCTTATGGAGTAAGTCACTTCTTCTGTTGCTGCATGGGAAAAACTGAGTTTCTTTGAGTAAGAAACTCTCTGAGATCAAGAAATCCCCAACTGTGTTTTTCAAAATTTTTTTGACGCTTATGCACCAGCTCTTACTGCTGTGCAGTAACTGTGTCCTTCAGCTATTCTGCCTCTTCTGTAACTGAAAAAGCTTACCCCTCTGTCAACTCTCTCAAAGGGAGCCTTTTCTGCACTGGAATGCCCTCCTGGCCTGGACAATGTAATTTCTGGGAGGGTCTGCTGCTGCTTACGCAGGTCCCAGAATCTACAGCGTTAATCTGCTGGTTCTCTTCGTTTCTCTTGCACTTCAGCTTAAATAAGCTTCGATACCATGTGAAAAATCCTAGATTTGGATTCCTACTGCAACAAATCTGAATTACTTCTCCTATTATTTTGATAATTATTTCATTACATTGAAATGCCGAAGTAATTACTGAAGCAGTCTACACAAATAATGCTGTGGAATAAATCTAAGTGCTAAAACAATCTGAACAAAATACAATGAAAACCAACCACATTTGACACAATTATTTTTTGATTAAGTCCCCAGAAAAACCTAACTTGGGAAAACCGGTTCAGTAGATCTGAGGGTTTGTATTATTAAGCAGCAGAATCTTGAATACAACTACGGTGCCAACATTCGGCAAACCCTTAAGAGAAATCTAGACAACAAATATAACTGTGAGATATACCTCACTTAGCAAGTCCCCGGATGATAAAAAACAATGCTGGTGAAGCCCTCACTGCGTCTGCGTGATTCCCTGCGCTGGATCTACGTAAGCCTGCGTAGGCAAGCTTGAGGAACTGCATCACCTTCTCTGCAGCTGATCTGGCTGATCTGAAGTTGGACCTTGGCCCTCCTGGCTTAGAACCCCAGCCTCCAACTTTCTCCGGACTGACTCCAAGAGACACTGCGCTGGCTCTGCGTGATTCTCTGCAGGAACTGCGTCACCTCTGCTAGAAACTGCGCTGTCTCTCTTCTGCGTAAATGTTGCCTTACTCTGAAATGTATTCTTGGTCCACCTGACCAATCTCTGCTTCTGCCTGTCTCTACATCTGATCACTGAATCAAATCACTTAACAAACCCAACCCTAGTGATTTGTTCTTGATCAAAAGCTTTGTCTTCTCACACAAATTTAAAAATGGTCGAGTGTCAAGTGTATTTTCCATAAGCCCATCACCCTCCTTCTTATAATCTTTCGTTGACCTTTCAACGGCCAAGATTAAAACATAATCAAGGGCTAAGATTAACTTGGAGATGATCCATGACTTTATCTAGAAGATTCACACTTGATTTAATTAATACACTTTAATTAATCAAATTCCCTAAGTTTAGACTTAGGAAAACATTAAAAATGATTAATTAATTTAATTAAATCATCTCTAAGTGGGATTTTCCAAAACCATTTCTGGGTTTTATGGAATACATGTGTCTTAGCCTATATACAAAATTACAAGGCTAGAGCACATCCGATGCTACCATAAATCAACATTAGGTCCCTATATTACTAGTATAGTCCCTTATTGTTGTTAGTGTAACCCCCTTATTGTTATTGCTGTACCCCTGTAACCCCAATATTGTTATTATTGTGCTCTTACATTATTTTTGTTAGGTCGTTAGGATTATATTGTGAACCCATGGACTCCTATATATAGAAGGAGGTTGTGTCATTTGTGTCATCCAAGAATTGTTCATTTATGTAATGTAAAAGAGGTTGCCCCCTCGAAGTGGCTTATTTCTAAGGCATTGATCTCTCTTTTCTTCTATTTTTGGAGCTGGTTTCATAACATTTTGGTTGATAAGTTTCAAGTAACTTCTGAAAAAGCTTATTTCCAATACCAACAACAAGTTTTTGCTTCACCACCTGCTATCACACCTTCTCACACATCTGCATCATCGTCCCTCACTTTCATTCCATCATTACCTCTGCAAGTATTCACTTCATCAACACCTTCACAACCCCCTCCATTAGTCATGGCCAGATTTGCTCCGTTGATCCTACCGCCACAACTCACTGCACTACCTCAGAACTATGGTCAAAGATTGCCTCTTTTTGATGGAACATTAGAGGTTACTGCTCGCCAACATATTGTTAAAGTAGTTGATTTCATCGATCTTGAAGAGATTGACAATGATGACGCCAAGATGCAAATCCTAGCACAAAGTTTCTCAGGAGGTTAAAAAATGGTTTCGCTCCCTAACAACTAGTTCAGTAGCTATTTCACACCCGCTAATTGACTTGTTTATAGAAAAATGGGAGGAGAAGAAGAACCCATTGCAGATTCTCGCTGAATACAACACCTTGAAAAGAAATCCTAACGAGTCTGTACAAGACTTCACAACTAGATTCAACAGAAGTTACGATTCCATTCCTGAAAATATCAAGCCTCCTCCAGGTCTTGCATTACTTCATTACCCTGTTGGTTTCAATCTTGATATGGCTTACCAACTGAGAGAGAAACCCATCTACCCTTGAATAAATGCAGAGACATGCAGTGAGCGTTGAAGCGAATTTGATTATCAAGAAGTCAAAAATCAAGACAGAGAAAAGGGTAACCATCAAGGAAGAAACATCTACTTCATCAGAGGGAAAACTCGACACCTTGATCAAAACAATGGAGGAAATGATGGACAAAATGACCATCGCGGATAGACAAGCTGAACCCTCAATTAGAAATCCCAATTTCAGGGGTCAAAATCAGCAACCTCAATACAAGATCATGCAAAGGGAACAAAGGGGTCAAGATCCACAAAGTTAGTAGCGAATTCGCACTCCATTCCAACAAAACTATACTGAAGGCCCTGATGAAGAAGAATAATTTTTAGGCGAAAATCATTTGTTTGAGGAAAATCAACAACCTATTTTCTTCACTGAAGAAGATTAGTTTTCTGCAGAAAGGTATGCACCAGACGATCAAGTCTTGTCAAATGATGACATGTTATGAGTACGAACAAAAGATTACCAGAGGGGATATATCATATCAGAACGCTCTTACTCAGGTACAAAGGCAATATGGTTTAAGAAATAGGAATGTGCCTATAACCTCAAGTCAGAAAAAACAGAATTCTCAAATAGAGGCTCATCATAAAGAGACGACTACTTCAAATCAGAGCAAAGTTAAAGGACCTGTTGTTCCTAATCATGCGAAAGACAATGAAGCTTCTACCAACAATCAGAAGAAAGATAAAGAAGTTCAAGATGGAGGACAGAGAAAGGAGATTCCACACAAAGATCAACTCAAGAAGAAAGTTGCACCATCCAAAGAGGTAGAAAAACATTTTTCTCTTTTCTGTCTTGAAAATGAAATCTCAAAACTGAAAGTCATTCCTTTAACTGAAGTAGTCAAGAATGACCAGTATAAGTTTCAAGTATCCAAGTTGCTTAGGGTAGATCAAATGTCTAATATGGTCAATGTGAGTGATGAACACCCAGAACTTTTATTTGGTCATGCTGTTGATGGTGACTTAGAAGATAGTGAGGTCCCTCCTTTTTATCTTAGCCTAAAAATCCATGATTTTATCCTTCATAACGCCATGTTAGATTTTGGAGCATCTCACAACCTCATGCCTAAAGCCATCATGGACAAACTAGGTTTGGATATCACAAGACCCTACCATGACCTTTGCTCTTTTGATTCAGGGAGGGTTAACTGTCTTGGCCTCATTAAAGATCTAGTGGTGTCTTTAGAGCAAATTCCAACCAAGAATGTCCTCATGGACGTTGTTGTGGCTGATATCCCTCCCAGATATGGAATGCTGCTCTCCAGGTCATGGGGAGCAAAACTTAGAGGCACCTTGCAGCTCGACTTTTCCTATGCTACAATACCTGTCTTTGGGCAACTCAAAAAACTATACCGGGAAAATAAGATGAAGTACATGATCAATAGCAAAGAAAAGCCTAATAATCACACCATACATGTTGTTCACACGGATTTATAATCTTTTATCTTATTCAATGATGAATGTTCAATGTCTTCAGAAATTTTGATGGAAGAAAAAATAGAAAATTCAGAATTTTCAAATTTCGTTTTAAAGATTCCAAGTGTAGAAAAACAAGAAAAGATGCTAAGTGGTTTGGAGCCAAGTGCATCAGCCAAAAAGAGAGATGAAACAGTGAAAGAAACAAAACCTTTTGGTACGACAAACGTTTCTCAAGCAGCTAGTCACGATCAGTCATCCAAATTGCAACTTCTCGATGAAGTAAGTGGTTTGTGGACCATGGATTTCGATGGAGCCTTAGGTAAGGAAGGAGCTAGAATTGGAGTGTGGATTCACAGCCCTATGAATCAATCACTTAACCTTCCTCCTAATGTTCGGATGTCTTCTTACAAATTGGCATTTGATTGTTCAAAAAATGAAGCAAAATATGAGGCTTTGATAGCCGGTTTGAAAATTCTCAAGACATTAGGTGATAAGAAAATTTCTGTGTATGGCGATTCCGAATTGGTAATAAAGCAAGTCAAAGGGAAATACCAGGCCAAGCATCCTAGAATGTGAGCTTACCGCAATGTAGTGTTAGATATCCTCAATACCTTCATTGAGTATACTTTGTCATTGATTCCAAGGGACAATAATGTTATTGTTGATTCTCTTGCCACTTCAGCCAACATGTTCAAAATTCCACTGTATCCCAACAAGAAGTATGAAATTAACGTCAAACATCGCCTTGCTGTTCCAGATAATGTTCAGTTTTGGCAAGTTTTTCAAGACGACAAGCAAATCAACAACTTCTTGCAAATAGAAGAAGAGTTTGTGAGTTCATAAATAGATGATCAGTTTTATGAAGATGACCAAGAAATGCAAGTAGCAGAAATGAAAGTACTTCAGTTGAAAGATGACTCCATTCCAAGAGGTCTTGTGCCTTTGGAGGAGCTTTTTGACCAAGATGATGTTGCATGGAAACCAACAATGCTGCCGACAGAAGTAGGAGTGGAAGACCTCAATCTTGGCACTCCTGAAAATCCCAAAATGGTTAAGATTTCAAAATCCTTGTGCTAAGAAATGAAAGGTAAATATGCAACACTCATATTTCAATTTGCTGATGTTTTTGCATGGGAGTATTTTGATTTGAAAGTGTATGATAAGAGTATAATTTAACACACCATTCCTTTAAAGCCTTTCCACCAGAAACTAAGGAGAATGAATCCCAAGTTGCTGCCCTCCATTCAAAAAGAGGTGAACAGGTTGTATACTGCTGGTATTATAGTCCCTCTTTGTTTTCAAATTGGATGTAGAACTTAGTGCCAGTAAGAAAGTAGACTGGTGAGATTCACTTGTGTATAGATTTCAGAAATCTGAATAAAGTATCACTGAAAGATAACTACCCACTTCCAAAGATGGATCATATTCTGCAAAGGGTGGTTGGTTCTTCCAGAGTTTCATAGCTGGATGGATATTCCAGGTATAATCAGATTTTTGTTCATCCGGATGATCAGGAGAATAAAACCTTCACAACACCATGGGGTACTTTTATATATGTTAAAATGCCCTTTGGATTGAAGAATGCAGGAGCAACTTTTTAGCGAGCGATGGATATTGCCTTTGCTAATGAAAAAGATGTCCTTTTGGTCATTTATCTTGATGACATCGCAATTTTTTCTAAAATGGATGAAGAGCTCTTGCAACATTTGAAGGCATTTTTCAGAAATGCAGAAAATTTGGCATATCACTAAATCCAAAGAAGAGTTTGTTCGCTATGGAAGAAGGGAAATTGCTTGGTCATATCATATCTAAAGACAACCTCCGGACATATCCTTCAAGGATTGAAGCAATTCAGAATTTGGACTATCCTAGAAGCAAGAAGGAAATCCAGTCATTCAATGGTAAAATCAATTTCTTGAGAAGGTTTATTCCTAACCGTGCTGAACATTTAAGAGAAATCACTAATATGTTGAAGAAAGACAGCGAGGTAAAGTGGTCCGATGAGGCAAAGAAATCATTCAATCAAGTTAAGTTTGCATTGTCTCATGCTCTTATTCTTATGAGCCCAGATTATACACTTGATTTTGTCATCTTTTCCTTTTCTTTTGAACATATTGTAACTACTGTCCTAATGCAAAAGAAAGATAAGAAAACAGAGAAGCCCATCGCTTTCTTCAGTAGAACCATAGGAGACGCAGCCTTGAAGTACAATATCTTTGAGAAACAGGCCTTGGCGCTAGTTAAAGCATTGAACGACTTCCGATTCTATATTTTTCACTCTCATGTTCTTGCATATTTCCCAAACGCTGCTGTCAAAGATGTGTTAACACAAAATGATCCTGAAGGTCTGCATGGCAAGTGGATAGCTGCCATGTTGGGGTATGACTTGGAAATCAAACCTACAGAACTGATCAAAGGACAAGGCTTGGGTAAGCTAATGGCGGACTCAAACTTACATGCCTTGGACAATAATTTTATTGCTGCATTATCTGAGGAGCAAGAGGCTGATTCAGTACCTCAGGGATCTGAAATTTTTTCTTCATCGCCATGGTATGCTGATATTATTCATGTGCTGCAACATTTGAATCCTTCTCCCGGCTTGCCTAGTAGTAAAGGTAGATCTCTAAAGTTGAAGGCTCTTAAGTATTGCATTCTTAACAATGTTTTGTATTGGAAAGATCCAGTCGGAATTTTGTTGAATTGTTTGGTAGAAGGAGAAGTTGATAAGGTGATGAAAGACTTTCATAAAGGCGATTGTGGTGGTCATATTTTCTGGAAGACTACAACAAACACGATATTGAGGGCTAGCTTTTATTGGCCAAGTTCATTTCTCGATGTTTATATGACTGTCATGCGCTGTCATGAGTGTCAAAATTTTCAGGGAAAAAGAAAAATCTTACTGCTGCCCCTAAAACCAATTGCAGTTCAAGCACCCTTCCAATAGCGGGGTCTTGATTTCATTGGCGAGATCCATCCTCCATCATCAACTCAGCATAAGTGGATACTCATTGCCACCGATTACTTCACAAAGTGGATTGAAGCCATTCCCACGAGGCAAGCTACAAACATCATCATTATTCAATTTTCGGAGAGCAATATCTTGTCTTGTTTTGGCTGCCCACAGAAAATTATCACTGATAATGCAACCGCCTTTAAGTCCAAAACGATGGTTGACTTTTGTGATAAATATCACATAAGACTCGGACGTTCTACAACATACTATCCTCAAGGCAACGGGTTGGCTGAATCGTCTAACAAATCATTGGTGAACATAATCAAGAAATTGCTGTAAGAGAACAAAAGAAATTGGCATAAAAAGCTCATAAATGCTTTATGGGTGGACAGAGTTAGCACGAAGAGATCAATCAGCATGTCACCCTTTCAACTAGTGTATGGTGTCGACACAGTGTTTCCCACTTCTCTAGTAGTGCCTGTGATGAAAATTTTGCAAGAGATTGACAATGAGCCAAATGATATTCAACGAAGAATCAGTCAAATGATTCATTTACAGTAGCCAAGAGAAGAAGTTTTCAATTACATTTCAAAACTTTAGGAGAAAATCAAGAAGATCTATGAAAAGAAGGCCAAAGCTGATGATTTCAAGCTAGGAGATGTTGTTCTGTGATGGGATGCCCGAAATGAAGACAAAGGTAAGGACTTACCGTAAGTTTGATAACCTATGGAAAGGTCCATACAAGATTGCAACATTTAGGGGTAATATGGCGTTTTTGTTAGAAGAACTTGATGGGTAGGAAATTCTGGGAGGACCGGTGAATGGTAGGTTCCTCAAACATTACCTTACTGATCTTGAAGAAAAATGTTCACTTTCATTGTAAATATCGCTTATATTTGCTGTCAAAGAATAAGGAAGTTGTTGCAGAAGTCTGAAGCTCGAGGAGAAGGCCACGAGGCTTCTATGATTATATGATGTTTTTATTTTAAAAGTTCAAAAAATCAAGTTTGTTTTTGAGTCAAAGTCATTTTCTGTTTTAGTTAGTCATTTCAGTTCGTCGAAGTTTTTTCAGTTTCCAGTTTTGACTCCATTGCCCAATGGATGAGACTACCTGATCTACGTTGTTCTTGACACCTCCTGAAGGAGCTGCCATTCACAACTGGAGCCAATGTTAGTGTCTTAATGTTCAGTGATAAAAAATACTCTTTCAAGTTTACTTGGTAGTGGTCCTAGGTCAAAATTTCATGTTTTCAAGTCAATTTTCAAATAAAATTTTGTTCACTGAATGTTGTCTAGGTCTGAAATGATACTCCCTTCACTCCATTCATGGTCATCATCATTTCAGAGGTCATGTCATTCATTATCATCTATGGTCTTGGGTCATTCGCCACACCTTCATCTAGGTCAGAGTCTAGGTCTCTTTTATTTCACCACCATAAGGTCCAATTATGTCATAAAAGAATGCGAACAAAATCTCATTTTCACCATACAAGTCATTTACATAGAGAGTTAGCAAAGATAGGAAAATAAGTAAAGGCAATTTTCCTTTTTCTCATAAAGTATGTTACTTGATTAAAATTTTTCAAAAAAGAAATTTCTTTAAAAGAGTTTATGATTTCACTAGAAGACAAAAAAGAACATTTTGTGATGTTATAAAAAGAAAAAGAGGCTTCTTCAACTCATTTCATCCTTTGGTGTTCGATAGAGTTCCTCTCTTCTCATCATCACACTCCACAGCTGCCAAGGGTTGAAGACAAACAAGCATAATGTGCCAAAAATGCCTGTGCTACGCTTCTGGAAGGCAATGCTACTTTTCTGGAGGTGCTATGCTTTTGGTTTTTAAGCTCCAAATCAGCCATCCAGGGTTCAAATCAGCCTGCACAAAGATTCATACACCTCCTAAATAGTAAATGGATACTTCCTTATACCTCTCTCAAGGCAATTCATCAGCAAATGAGTGGATTCCTTCCTTAGGTTTTCTCCACTACGTTTTTGGTGTTTTCCATGTATGGTTTGTTTCAGTTGATAAAACCCTAATTCCATCATCTACAACCTTCATACACCTTCCATACACCTTATCCAAACATTCCCTATCACTCACAGACCTTGTTGCCACCATTTTCATTGAAACCCTAGATTTCACTACGTTTTTGCAGGAAAACTAGTAAAACACTATATTTTGACCTTTTGGGCACCTTCCTCATGCGCATTTCCAAAAATTCCACTTGCAGCTTATAGCCAACTCATCCCCCTATCTCCCGAATTTTCTAGGGATTTTTCCTTATCTTCCTTCCAACTCATTTCTGTCCCTAAAATCACCCTACCACTATCCCTTGTTTTCCTAATTCTCCGCCTTCCCTACCCACTACATCTAGCTAGGGTTTTATCTTGTTGACAAACACCATGGAGGGTGAAAAGAAGATCCATAAGGGAGGCCACCATTCCAGGTTTGAGCCATCCAGCTTGTAGGAGATCAATGCCTTTCCTTATGACAAGAGATGTTTTAAAAACAGTGGTTGTTTGAGGTTTTGTGAGAGAATCAAGGAGGTAGACTGTCATGCTCAATTGACAAGCCTTTTGGCCACTAGCTTCAGGAGAGACAAGGCTTTCATAGTAGGTATTCAATTCACCATATCAATAGATGTTATTGCTTCAGCAACAAGTATTCCGAGCCATGGAGAAATCTGGTTCAAAGGGATGGACTTAGACCTTGAGAACTACAAAATGTTCCTAAAACCTTATTGCAAAGATGCCCCTGAGCACATTTTCCCTTTCAGGTATTTACTTGATAAATATGCCCCTTTGATGAAGCTAATTATGAAATATTTTACATGTGAAGGGAGATTCTCAAGACTGTACCAGTACCATGATAGGTTATTGATGCACTTCACTGCTACTAAGCCACTCAATTTACCTCATTATTTATTCAGGAGTTTGGTCAAGATGATTGAAAAGGTACAGAGCAAAGGCAAAGATCATCACCCTATTTAGATAAATGTCTTTTGGATTAATCACATTATTAGGATTTGGTCGACGTTTCGAACCATCTAATGTGGTTCATCCTCAGGACAAGGTGAAAAAGATGACCGATCTTAATGAATAGATAGTGAGGATGCATCATTGAACCGAAATAGCTGTTGAAAACTAGTCGTTAAAAACTAGCCATTAATTAGTAAGTTTAGAAAATTTAATTAATATATGATTTTTATCAATTAAAAATCTTTATAAAATTATCAAAATTATAATAGGGTAATATAGGACAAACATTAATAAACATTTAAATAAAATAAAAGAGGGTTTATTAGTTTATTTTGAAATTTATTTTAATAAAAGTTTTTTAAAAACCCTTATTCATAAATCAAGATTATAAGCCCTAAGAAAATATAAAAGTTAAAACCTAATTTAATAATAAATATTTAAATAGGGTTTTTTTAATATTATAATATGTTAATATAGATTATTATAGTAGGGTTTTATATAATTTATTTTAATAAAAGTTTATAACAAACTCTTAATTATATATTGAGAATATAAATCATAAGATAAAATAAAAAGTACTGTAACTAAGAGGAAATAAGGAAGGACAAAAATAAGTAAAAGAAAAACTAAAAGGCAGAATAAAGGAAAAAAAATTCAAGGACCAAATCAATAACACAAGAGGGCGAAATCATTTAGAGAGAGCTGGAGTCCAACTCTTACTCAATTTCCACCCATCATCCCTATCGAGATTCTTAGCATGCCTCTCATTCTTAATGGCTTCCCTGAGCTTCCTATGGTGGAAGTGACCAACCCTAGCAACGATTTTGGAATCCTTAATGCAAACATGGTGACACGATTTTTCCGCATGCTCGGCCATAGTTGAAGTGCAGGATCGATTGTGTCGGATGTCTGTCGCATGCTCCTGGATTCTCTGTCTAATAGACCGAACTGTTTCCCCAATATAGGGAGTACCACACAAGCAAGGAACCAAATAAACACCCTTCATGTCCTTAGGGTCAATAGGGTCTTTTACTGAACCAAGTGAGTTTCTAATAGTACAGAGAGGCTTAAAAGACGAGGAGACATTATTCTGCTTAAGCACATGAGCAATTTTGTCTGAAGTCCCCTGGATAAACGGTAGATGAACTTTGGAGATAGGATCATCTCGAAACAATTTGCCTTTTAACCCTTTATAGGCTTTTTGAAAGGCCTTAAGGCCCTAAGATCTACTATAACCATTATTCTCAAACACTTCAAGAAGATGGGATTTCTCCGACTCTAAGTGGTTGTCATAAGAGATTCTTAGAGCACGGGTAGCAAGAGTGCAAAGAACACCAAATTTCTGAGCAGGAAAATGATGAGAACTAGCATGAAGATACTGTTCCGTGTGAGTTTTCTTGCGAAAAAGTTGGTGGGAAATGGAACCATCATCCCTTCTAGAAAGAAGAATATCCAAGAAGGGCAAACAACCATCCACCTCCCCTTCCATCGTGAATTTTATGGAATCATATTGGGAGTTCAGGTGCCTAAGAAACAGATCTAACTTTTCGCGACCGTGGGGCCAAATGACACAAGTGTCATCCATGAACCTATTCCATTTCCTAGGGCGAAATTGAGCTGAGGCTAAGGCCTTAGATTCAAAATCTTCTATAAATAAGTTAGCAACAAATAAATAAATCTTCATAAATCTTATGTGTGTCGTTTTCTTGATTTACTTGAAGCATCTGATTCCCTTTAGTTATGGAAGTTGCATGGTTAATTTCTAGATCTTCACTTGAAATTTCCATTGCTTGAATTGCAACTTTTGAGTGTCTTCACTTCCATTGATTTATCCTCTTCTTGAGTTGTGATATTGACTGGATTGGTATTCATTCCTTTATCTTCAACTTGGATTGTTACGACTAGAGACTTCGATACCTCCTCTTGAGTACGTTGTTCTAACCTGTATTTTAGCGACTTCTTGTCCTTCATAAGCTTCTTAATTTGCGTTAGTAATTTTTCATTATGGTCAATAAGTTGAGATTCTTCTTCATTCTTGTCAGTGGTGGTTTTGTCAACTTCTCTTTGCATATTTTGTAGTACTTTTTTACCTTCTTGAAAAATTACTTTTGAAATTTCTTGTATGTCTTTTGGTGTTACTAAATTTGGCTTCAATGTAACATCTTGTAGTGTTATTTCCTTCTTTTTGTATGAAAATGTCAAAAACTTTTTTTTTCGTATTTAGGATGAAAGACCCTAGAGTTTCCATCTAGGGTGTCCCCAAAATAATGTCACATTGTTCACTCCATAGGGGGATTGAACAGAGAATTGCGAAATAAATTTATAGTCCCCATTGTTTAGTTGTAAATTGGTTATGTCATATTGTATGTTGTTAAAAAAATCTAATTATTTGATTATATTTGACTCAAGAATCACTAACTGGTTTGCGATTTTAGGGTTTATACAATTTTTACCTTCTCTGGGAGCGATCAAAATAGTAATGTCTTTCCTTGTGAGAGTTCCCTTAATTATAAATAGTACTAAAGCATAGTTAAATGAAGTTCCTGGAAATCTTCCTTCCTTCCTTTAGTTATGACTTGGACTCCATGGTATTTTTCTTTAGAGATGGACTTTTTTTTGTGTTTGTCGATGAGCTTAGGGTTTAATGATAACCCCTTTTTTCTTTTTGGATAATTTTTTTTATAAGATTGCGTCAAACTTTCTAAAAATTGTTTATCTAACTTCACTTAATAAAAATGGTGATTCAACTTGGCCCCTTTTTTTCCTTCCCTTTTAAAACTGTTTTAATTGTATAAGTATTTTTTTAATAATATATGATGGATTTAGATATTCCCTTTTTAATGAACCTTAATGTTTTTTTAATATCCTTTTGACTATAGGTTTGAACCGTGGATGAATTAATGTATGAAATGTTCTTGTGTTTCAATGCTCAATAACAGTTAATGATGGTTGCACTTCGCTACAACGTAATGGAGCCTTGTCCCTCTTGTTCATATATCCACATATGGGATTCCACTCGGAACTAACATCCAACTGCCTAAGAATTTGGGTTTTCCTTACTTGACTTCAATTAATTTATAGCAGTGTTTTGAAAATCGCGATTTTTTCGGGAGACCGATTTAGTCGGCAATTTTTTGGGCAAAAAATCGCGATTCGATCAGAATTAATCGCCGACTCTCAAAACGACGACTTTTTAAGTGCGATTTTGATTTTTTTTTTGTCTCATTTTTGCAGTGAGAGGTTTGCTAAGGAGAGCTAAGGACTGAAGGAGAGCTAAGGAGGAGGATAAGTGATCTACAAGGGCAAGAGTGGACAAAAGTGAAGGATTTTAGCAAGCCAAGCCAACAAAATTCGAATTTGGACCAAGTTTCTTCGGCAAAACGTTTTTTCCAGGTATGGGCATCAAATTTGACCCTTTTTTTTGTTTTTTTCTTGTTATTCCATGGGTTTCTATCACCCATGTATTTTTCATCATTTTTTATTGCATTTGGTTGTGTTTTTTTTTTTTTTGGTTTTATTGAGAGGAGAGGGTTTATTTTGGTCATGTTGACCACACTTTGTCAACTACCCCATAGCAGTACACCCCCATTTTTTCAAATGGGATTCTTCATGTTCGACGTGGTTGCGCCATTCAGATTCCATCATCAGTCATCAGTCGACAGTTTTATAATGATGTAAACCCATTCTGCATGTAATGATGTAAATGATCTAAGTAAGACCCTCAGTGTATGTAATAGCCTAGGTAAGCCTAGTATGTTGTTGATGATCTCTATCCTAGGAGGTTTTTTGTCTCACTGATTCACGAAAGTGATCGGCAGAGTTTTTCCCTCCAGCCTCACCCCAAAGCTAGGGTGGATTTTGTCATCAGCATGCTAAGTGAGTCCTAGTGTTCTATCGAGTCCTTGTAAAAGTAGATTGAACTACTTGGTCTACTAGATCATATGTTGAGTCGCAGAACTGGGTATTTATTTGAGGGTCTATACGAATGGGTTTTCCCCCTTCATGTATGTAAATGTATTATCTAATGTAAAAGAGGGTTGAAAAAATAATTATAATCCTCTCTTAGTCAATTAATTAAATTTTCTGGTCAATTAATTAATAAAATCCTAAACCAGAAATTTAATTAATTTAGGGTCCTAAATTAGGATTAAATCTTTAAAGGAAAAATTTGTTGGTCCTTGGAAAATGATTTTGACAGCCCCAAGCCAAGGGAATATTGAGAATTTTAAGAAATATTGGACCCTTGGACCTTGGTGGTTAAGTCAAGGTCAAAACTTTGGGGTAATTAACTCAAAAAATAGTATTTTTGAGTTAATTAAAATTGAATTAAATGATAAATTCGTTTTTTCCCCAAAATTTTAATTTCAACGTTCCGGATTAAAAGATAATTAGATCTTTTGGACGGTTGAGATTATTTTGACGAGGATCATCCAAACTAGCCGTTAGAGATCTGGTCCTATAAATTTAGAGGTCTTTGTCATTCTTGAGTCATCCGATCTCAGAATCGTGCACTTGCTCTTAGAAGCTCTTGTAAACTTTTTGAGGAATAAAGCTAAAGACTTTGGGGTTACAAATCCGGATGTTCCTTCTCAGATCTATGTGGTGAATTGTCTCTAAACTCTGCTACTTGGTTTCTTGCATTTTATGGTTGATGGCCTACATGGATTAATCTGCATACAGGTATCTTGTGCAGTTTTCTGGGTTTATAAAATAACATTCTGATTTTTGTGAGGGTCTCATGTTGTTTTCTTAAATGTCTATCAGTCTAAAGTTCAGATCTAAGTGTGCAGGGAAATTTTTTTATAGATTGGGCGTCTGGGGAAGTCTTCGGTTGGACCAGCCGACTCTCAATAAGCATAAATCTGATAAGCTCTTTATTTGTTAAATTCCGGGTCTATCTTACGATATTTGTGATTTTGCAGGGTTTCGAAGGCTTGTGCCTCTCATTAAAAATTTTAAACTTCTGAAAATTGTGCTAAATGGATTTCAAATTTGACCATGAGGGTTTTAAATTGTAAACTAGTTGTAAATTTGTAATTTATCTGTGAGGGTTTAATTTTTTCTTGGTGTGTGTCTTCAGATCTGACTGATTGTTGCAGGTTACAGGTTCAAATCGAATTTTTTTTTAAGATCTAGGGCAGATCTGGCTTCCAAAGGCCAGATCTGGCCTCAAAGCTACCACTGTGGGCAAGATCTGGTTTCAGAATCGCTGTTGGTGGCAGATCTGCATGATATTTAATTTGAAGAACACTGAAATCTGAGATTGCAGGGAGGAATTTTTTTTAATTTGAAAGGAAAATTTTAATTTGACTGGGTTATTCATCTGCTGTCCATCTGATCTTTGCCCTAGTCGTCCTTCATTCATCCTCTGCCCAGTGTCCTCAATTGGTTCCTCTGCTCATCGAACCTTGTTGTCCTACCTGCACACAAACGATAAACCAAAATGCATTCAAGTCCTCAAACGCTGCATCTTCTTCCTTAGCCGTCGAACCCTAGCCACGCATCTCTGCCTTCTGCGTCCATATTGCCTCACGCCCCTCCGTCGACTGACCTGCGACCTGCAAGCAAACGCATCATAAAAAAGGCGACAAGACTGTGCCCGCGTCCATACTCCTTCTCTGCGTCGACTGAACCCTTGCCTCCTCCCGTCATTCACCTATAAAACGCAGCATTAAATCTAGCGTCCAAACCCGACCATTCCTTCGAGCTCCTGCACACATCAGATCGATCGATAATACATATGCGTTCATAAAAATTTTAATGTGTTTCCGATTGGGTTAGCGTAGGTGTATTTGTTTTGGGTTTAGTCGATGTCTTTTTTAGTGGGTAGGTTTTAAACATCACAAAAGTTTTAATTCGATAGGCTTCGTTTTATTTAAATTCGATTTTAGTTCTAGTTTTATCATAGGTTTAGTTTTAATTTAATTTTGTCTTAGTTTTTTTTAAATTGTTAGTTTTTTTTAATTTGACATAGTTCTAGTTTTAGTCTTAGTTTAGATCTAACTTAGTTTTAATTTAGTTTAACTTTAGTTCTATCCCCAGCGGAGTCGCCATCTGGCTCTGCTTGGGGACACGTGGCTTCATCGAAGGAATGTGAGAATCCAGAATCTGCATCCAAGCAACACACAAGATTACATAAGTAGCGTCCATCCAAATATCATCATATAACATTAAGCTCATGAAAAATAGAAGCTCTTCTTTTATTTATTATTCTATTTAACATGAAAAGTAAATCTACTCTAACTGCAAAAATGAAATGCTGAAACAAGGAGTAGGGTTAGAAATACGATACAGAGGATGCCCTGTGGCATCAGATGTGCTCAATATAGTGTACGCTGAGCATTTGCCTACTTTCAGGCAAGTCTGTGGGCTGCTTTTCAGATGTGCCATGTCCAATCTTGCATAATGTAGGACTTTGTCCTATCCAAATGTCAAGCTGCTCTCGACCATCAGACGAATCAAACCACTTACTTTTTCTTTTCTGCTTCTTTCTCTTCTTCTGAGAGGGTTGTGATGTCAGCAATGAGACCACTGTAGAATTCTTGTCCTCATCTTGAAAATGCCTGTACAAAATATCTGAAGAACCTGGAGTATGACCAATATTATTCTGGATATACTCTGTCAATGGTGACACATAAGCCTGGTCTTTCTCAACATCCTTTGAAACCATAGTTGAATCCTCCGTGTGATGAGATGGGAATGGCTTTAGCAGACAAGAAGTCTTATGATCTGTTGATGAATCTTCATAATCAAACTTCGGCTGAAACTTTTGTATATGCAATTCTTCCATTTTTTCCAACCTTTTCTGTATGGAACTCATCTCCAACAAGTGATTTTCCTTCATGGTATTCATTTCCTGGGTGTGTCTCGCTTCCATGATGGACATCTGATTAGAATGATTAACTTCCATTATCTTAAACCTGTTTTCCATGACATTTATTTTCTGAGCATGACTTTCTTCCATGGAAGTTATCTTATTTTGAAGACTGATTTGGTTAGCTTCCATGTTTTGAATCATTTGCATATGATTGGGTTGCACATCCTTAATCATCTGAGCTGGTTCCTTAACCTGACTTGCATGATCTTCTATATGCATGTGATAGTCCTTACCAACAACATTAATTTGATGACTTGACCTTGCCATTCTACTAGCTATGATTCTTTTGACAATGGGGCAAGTAGCCTCTTCATGAAGATCATTACAAGCTCTACAATAAGGCGGAGCTTCATCCACAAGATTTGCAAACTCAAGTTGATTTGTCGGTCTCTGCTCATAAGATAGGTCTCTTTTCTGCAAAGCATTATTATTTCTAGGTTGGGAATTCTGCGTTTGAGCCCTTTCCATTTGAACCAACCTAGCCTGTAAGATACTTATTTCCTTAGCATGACTAAGCTCCATGCTTTCAAGTTTCTGCATTAACCTTTTCACAGGGTGATCATCATCTTCTAGAGGTTCTTTTAACTTAGTATCTGTCAAAGATCTATCAAAATCTGGAGTTTTGGACATTCCAGATGCTTTCTTATCCTTTTCAATCTCCTCAGCCAAAGATTGACAAGCTTTATAATTTGCAGTTTTGGCCCGCCTTAACTCATATGAAGTATCAGAATCAAAAACATCAATGTAAAAATTCAGAAGAGATCCATCAGGAGGTTTATGAGTTTGAGATATTTCTCTAATGATACCATTAAATCTCCTGTTAAAATCTTCAGTGGTTTCATTTTCTTTCTTTTTTATGGTACTGATCTCTATTACCAAATGCCGATCTTCCCATTTATCACCATACTTTTCCTTAAAGGCAGCTACAATGGATTCAAAAGTATTGAATGAATTATCAGGCTTTTCCATAAACCATTCAGCAACATCTTCACCAAAAGTAAGAACAAAAGTTTTCATCTTTACATCATCGAAATTATTATTTGCAACTGCAATTCTATTCCACCAGTTAGTGAAAGCAAACAAATGAGATTTAACACTAACTGCATCATTTTCTTGAAAGATAGGTAATTTATCTATTTGAAGGAGATCATGGGGATAACCCTGAATATTAGCGAAATTACACGGGGCAAAAATATCCATGATATCGTTTTTAAGATTTTAGAAATAGATCTGTGTTCAAGAATAGTCAAAAGGTCCACAAGAAGCGAACTTCTTGGCAGGAACTCTTGTAAGAAATGAAAGAATATGGAGTCACCACTTGAACATGAAACTAATTCTAAAACAGAAGAAATAATCGAGAGATAGCAGATGGATATCAGGGGGGATTCTTGTCTGGGAATAAAAAGATGAATAAGTGGAGTCGCCACCCAAACAAGAAGCCAACCGAAATGTCCAGGTGCTAAAGATGCGATGATGAAATGATTAGTGATATGACGAAAGATAAGACGATAAAAATATGCAGAGATGAAAGACGCCAGAAAATGCGATCCCTTGCGACAGGCTAATGAATGGCGATGAAAGATCAGAAGATTATAAAATGTCGTTAAGACCAAGGACAGAAAAACTCTATCCCCGGCAACGACGCCAAAAAATGTTGTCGCACAGATTGTTCAGGGCACCGCGACAACGGTTTAGACTGGGGGCTGTCACTTTTATCCCCAATCTCTCTCTTTAAGCTGTCTCCTTGCAGGTTAAGGGAGGTAGACCCTATTTGAAATGAAGGATAAATCCAGGAGACACAGCTAGAACACCAAATACAGGATGAAATTAACAAGATTTCACAGATCTAGATTAGATTTCACGTTTATGATCAGTGCCTTAAGGAGTCATACAAAATCCCATTATGCAATTATAGGCCAGTAAATCATGACTAACTGTTGCTTATTAAACCACGATTGATCACGATGATATCTAATTAAAAACACCACAATCATGAATAATGAAAATGCCAGCTGTTTAAGATGTTCCAAAATTAAGATGTTCCAGTATTACCCAACTCGAAAATTAAAATATCCACAGTCAAACTTAGATAAAAATTTTAAGGCTCAGTGGACCATTGAAAAATTCGAAATTTTTTTTTATATTTTGTATTTTCTAAATTTTTTAAGATTTTTTGGAAATTTTTTTTATTTTATTTTTATTTTTTATTTTTTATTTTTTAAATCTAGAATTAGAGATCTAAATCTAAACAAGACCAAAATCTAAGTTAAAGACTAAACTAAAGTTAAATTTGAATTTAATATTCAAAATTCAATATAACATTAAGCTCATGAAAATATAAAAAAATATAAAAAATTTCAAAAATCCTAAAAAAATATAAAATACAAAAATATAAATTTTTTTCAAAATTTCAATAGTCAAATGTGCTAATTTTGTTTCTATCTAAAAGTTTGACTATAGAACATTTTGATTGTCGAACTGGGTTATAATTGGAATATCTTATTTTTCGGAAATCTGGCATTCTCATGTTATTGTCGGTTGTGGCATTTTCAAGAAAATATCATCGTGATCAATTGTGGTTTAATAAGCAGCAGTTAGTCATCATTTACTGGTTTATAATTGCATAACGAGATCTTGTTTGACTCCATAAAGCACTGGTCTCCAGCGTGAAATCTAATTTAGATTTGTGGAATCTCGTTTATTTTTATCAAGTATTCGATGTTTTAGCTGTGTCTCCTAGATTTGTTATCTTCATTTATAAAAGGGTCTACCTCCCTTAGCTTGCAAGGAGACAGCTTAAATAGAGAGATTGGGGATAAAGGTGACAGCCCCCAATCTGAGCTGTTGTCGCGGTGCCTAGACAATCTGTGCGACAACAGGTCAAAAATGCAAAAAATTGGTTGTTAAATTTATTTTTTATAATTCTTCTTGTGCTCCTAGTTTCTTTCCATTATTTTTGCTTGAGTTTCAACATGTATTTTTTCCCATTATTTTTGCATTGAGTTGAGGGTTTTTTTTTTATGAAAAAATCAAAATGTTGTATGTAAAATTGTAATTTTTTAATTTTATTTTTTAACTTGTAATTTTTCTTGTGCCCTAGGTTCAAATTTCAAATTTCAAAGTTCAAAGTTCATCTTATAGTAAAACTCAAGAGTCAAGAGTTCAACAAATTTGCAAACATGCCAAGGAAATTGTATCCTTTATGGGAATTTGGTGAACTTGATCAGGGGTTTGATCGATCAAACTTGAGTTGCAAGTTATGTGGTCAACACATGACAGGGGGGGTATACAGGTTGAAATACCACCTGGCACAAATTCCTGGACATGAAGTAGGCCCTTGCACAAATACCAATCCAGAAATAATCAGAAAAACCAACAAATCATTGGAAGAAATAGAAACAACTAAACTCAGCAAGGCAACTCTAAAGAGTCAAATATCAGGGTTTAGAGTTGACCGTGAGAGTGGTGGTGGTTCTTCAGCATCAACATCTTCTACACCCAACTCCGTAGGTGCCTCCTCATATTTTGTTCCTAGAACCACTCCCGGTGCACAACCATCCATCTCCTCACTTATTAAAAAAATGAGAAGGAAGAAGTTGACAGGTTATTGGGCAAACTGTTTCTTTGGAGTGATATTCCTTTCACTGTTACCAGGAACAGTCCATTTTATCAGGCTACGATTGATGTTATCGTTGTTGTTGGCCCAGGATACAAAGCCCCTTCATATGATGACTTTAGAGGGTGCATTCTTCAAAATGAGAAATTTAACTGCACCAAGAGATTGGAGGAGTTAAGGGCATCATGGGAAGTCATAGGATGCACTGTGATGTCAGATGGTTGGACTGATCAAAAGGGTAGGACCCTTATTAACTTCTTGGTCAGTTGTCCCAAGGGGACAATGTTTATGAAATCTGTTGATGCATCTGCACATGTCAAAGATGCACGATTATTATGTGATTTATTGGATGTGTTCATCCTGGAAGTGGGTCCCAAAAATGTTGTCCAAATCATAACGGACAACGCTGCAAACTATGTTGCTACTGGCAAGATGCTTATGGAGAGGCATCCGAGCATATTTTGGACACCTTGTGCCGCACATTGCCTTCATTTGATGTTGGAGGACATAGGAAAGATTGATTTTGTGAAAGATATTGTAGAGTCATCAAAGAGCATTACAAAATTTATATATAATCATGCATCTGTGCTTCATTTGATGAGAACATTCACCAACAAGGAGTTGGTGTGCCCTGCTATTACGCGATTTGCCACTAGTTTCATATCTCTTCAATCCATCTTGAATTCTATGTGGGATTTGAAGAGAATGTTTCTTTCAGAGGAGTGGCGTGCTTTGACTGTCAGCCGCAAACCAGAGGGAGAGGCCATCTGCAGGTTGGTTTCATATCAGGAAAGCTTCTGGGCGGGAGTGCAAGAGGTGTGCAGCGTTACTAAACCTTTGGTAAAGGTTTTTAGATTGGTTGATGGAGAGAAGCTCGCAATGGGCTACTTGTATGAGGCCATGGATAGGGCCAAAGAAGTCATTCGCAACTACTATGATGATAAGGGTGATGAGGGGTTTTAGAAACAACTTCTTTTATGGGAAGTGATTGATGACTGATGGAACAACACACTCCATTGTCCCATTCATGCTGCAGGGGTTTTCTTGAACCCCAAATTTACTTACTCATGTAGTTTCCTATTTGATGCTGAGGCCATGGATGGCTTTTTCAGTTGTGTTCAGAAGATGGTGCTATCTCCATCAGAACGTGCAAGGATATCCAAAGAAATGGAGGTATACAGAATGGCAGGTGGCACCTTGAGCTTTGACATGGCTGTCCAGGATAGGACTACTAAAATGCCAGGTAAGATTTTCATTATTTTAAAATTTTTCTTATGTTTGTAACTTTATAAGTTTATTTTATTTGTTGTAACTTGTAACTTGTAGATGCATGGTGGAGGAGCTACGGTGGCAGATTACCAAAACTCCAAAATCTTGCCATTAGAATACTCAGCCAAACATGTAGCTCTTCAGGATGCGAGTGCAACTGGAGTGTATTTGAAAAAATACACACCAAAAGGCGCAACAGGTTAAAAACTTAAAATATTCCAACTGATTTTTTGAATTCATTAAACAATTTTTTTTAGAATTATTAATTTATTGTTTATAATATATATTTTTAATTTATTAATTTATGACCCTTGTATAGGTTGGCAGCACCTCAATGACATGGTTTACGTCTACTACAATCTTAGATTGTGGGTGAGACAACTTGAGAGGACACTTGATATGGAGGCCATCTCTTTAGATGCGCTTGACACCATTGCTGAATGGAGGGTTGAGGTTGAGAGGCCTGTCCTGGAGTCAGCCCCTGATTGGATAGAGCAGGAGGTAGTGGAGGGGGAGGAGGACGAGGAGGAGTAGCAACAGCAGGAGGAGCAGGAGAAGGAGGTGACATCACCTACCCCTGCTACCGGTAGAGGACGTGGTCTGCCTTCTTTAGCTCCTGGTGTTTCAGGTTCCCGTTCTGGTGCTTCAGGTTCTATTTCTAGAGCACAACAGAGTCCATTGCCAGCCCCACCAGCTTCTTCATCTAGAGGGAAAGCTGTTACATTTTCTCGCAAGAGGGGCAGATGAAATCAATAGTATAGGACCATAGGTTATATGGTGCATTGACATTCCTTTGTATATGATATTCTGACTCATGATATGAGATACATTATTATATTTTTTGTTGATATTTTGAGGCTGAGTTGATTCTTGAGACTTAGGACTTAGTATTCAGGACATGATTCAGTTTTATGTGTGATGTAGCACTAGACATGATATTACACGTCTTATATATTAGTTTTTTTTTCATATTTATTTGTCAATGCATTTATTTTATGTTGTGGATGCTTTAGATATTAAAAAAATTGAAAAAAATGAATATTTTTGTATGTGCCGATTTTTTCCCGATTTTTACGATTTTTTCCGATTTTTTCCCCTCGCCGATTTAATCCCGATCGCAATTTTCAAAACATTGATTTATAGTCAATCGTTGTTTTGTACGGAGACAACCATTGGATGTACGGATGCGGACAGTGTGCCGAAACTCCACAAGTTTGTAAATTGGTCTATAGTTTATTTGATTTGAGTAGGATATTTGCGATTTGTGAAAATCGAATTCAAGTCAGCACTGGCACCCAATACAGAGAAGAAACCCGTAGAGAGGAAAGCTATCACAGAGAAGGCTCCTGCAGAGATTGGGTGCCGATGGCTGCGTATGAGATTGTGGCCTAGTAAAAATCCTACTACAGAAGGCGCTGGTTTGTCAAGAAGCCTTGGTGGCAGTGATTGTTGTGGCCACTTGTTGCACGCTATGGCGATGGATCCTGTTGAGCGTCGATGGTTGTTCGACCCTCGAGGGTCTGTTGTCTAGGTAACCCTTTTTTTATTATGTTTTATAATTTTTTAAAAAAATATTATATATTCTCTTTTTTATAATTTTTTTTTTTTAAATATATTATTTTTTAATATATAATTTGTTTTGGAATTTTTTTTTAAATACTATTTTTTTTTAAATATAAATTTGTAATTTTTTTTTTCTTTTTTTCAATAGTTTTGTTTTTTTCTATATTTTTTCTTCAATGGCCAAAGGCCTAATGACGAATCCAACATAATGGAGAACCTCAAATTATGTAGCGAAACACTTGAATTGTGACCACAACATGGTTGACAAATAGTTGATGGCCAAAGGCTGAATCAAACTGGTTATCTGTGTAGCATTGGAGCGGCTAGAGGATCGGACAACTTTGTTACCAATGTAATGAACAAAGTTTGTTTACTTCAGTGGTATGCTCTGATACCAATGTAACAAACAAAACTCATATACTTTAGCGGTATGCTCTGATACCAATGTAACAAACCAAGTTCATATACTACAATAATCTTCGGAATACTTCGAAGACAAAGACATCCATTGTAGGACAAGTAATTATATATATAAGAATATTTGAATACAAGTGAGATTATTACAATGAGGGTGAGGGCCTGCTTATACACCTAGGCAAATACATCTTCACAAATGGTCATGTCCTTAGAGACATGCCTCTTCACTACTAATTATTAGTTAATTAATCATTAATCATTATTATTGTTATTTATATTATTTTTATATAAATTATATTCATAATTGTAGAAATATCTAAATAGATTCAACCGTTCTTGTAATGTACTAAAACAAAATACTGATTCAATTCTACAAATTGTGGAAACCAATTACGATCACACAATCACATGAACAAGAAAGAGATAATTTCAATCGCACAACACAAAATGTATCTGGGGAAAGCCTCAGCTAAAAACCCCGCCATCTGTATACTGCATAAAGTCAAGAACATGAAACAATACAATGCTATTTCCCTTCTTGAGAAACCTCTGCACTCTGCTGACTGTCTCACTCTGATGTAAGCAAGTTTGGTCCAATTTTAACCAATTGCTTGCCTCTGCCTGACCAACCTTGCTTACACATTCTTGGGCTAATTGAGACCCTATTAATTAGGAAATTCCCATCAATAGATTGCGCAATACCTCCAAGGCTTCCTGATGACCTCATGCATGACCTGTACAATTTTCTAATTATACAACTGATAGCTATCTTCCCTTTAACTCTAATCTCAACTAGGTCACTCTTAGAACTGACATGCAACAACTATTTATAGCGAATTATCAATTATTTGATTGATCACTGCATGTGAATTAAATCAGATTTAATTCACTGGACCTATCACTAGCTCATTTCTCAGTTAGAACTAGTTAAATTGAGTTTAACTCAAATAATTAACCAATTACAACTCACAAATAACTCAACTAGGGCTCCTAAAAAGTAGGAGACACCCTACATGCCTCTAGTTTGACCATCAACTCGAATTAATTGAGCTAACTACGTCTTCTGGACTCAGTTAACACTTACAAGTTGTCATGTGATGTGGAATTACAATTTACTTCTAATTTAATTAAGGGAAAATTAAATTAGAATCCCTTTTGATGCCATTTTCAATATTTCTTGTTGCCATTTTCAACAATAACACAAACTCTCTCCAAGAGCTCTTTTCTCAAAATCACAAATGCACGAATGAGGAGAGTCTCATTTTTTCTCTTTTTATAAACTTATGGCCATTTTTTCCGCCACTTTACCCATTTAACTTTTATGATGTCACTTTATAATATTTTCACTCTCTAAAGTTAAAGTGACTTTTCAGTTGCCTAGAAAATGTCCCCTTTTCACCCCTTAGACTTTTATAATGTTTTCTTCGGCAAATTAAGTCCCCTTATTAAATTTTTCTCTTCTTTAGCCTACAGGGACCATATTAGGCTAGTGGACTACGTCATATGCTTCCTAGGTGGTCGGGGACATTACAGCTACAAATCACACAATTGTCCCCTGTAACAAAGCTCATCAAGAATTACCATCTCCTTGTCTTCCACATGTCTGAAACAAAATGATCACAGTTGGATATTTTGGCTGCTGGTTCAAAGGAAACCTTCCAAGAAAATGTCTCACTCCTTAACTACAAAGTCAGATATATATTCTGAATTCTGATCAGTTCCCTTCTTATTTAACTATTAAATATACAAAACTGTCTTGAACAGAATGAATTGACATGTATATATGTAAGTACATATGATTGTTGATCACCTAGTTGCCATGTGATCGACATGGCTCAAATTTGTCCATCATGTCACGAGATACTATTCCAACTTTGCATGAACTACTTTCGTTTATTATCATGAAGTGGACATGCATGCAGAAATAATAGGTGCCACGTGATCATAAATCAGTCACATCTACTCATTTAAACCTTTGCCATAAATTCATATTGGCAATAGACATGAACCATATCAGAATGACATGAGATAAATTAATTTCAGCCATAAATTCAGCATGAATATGTAAGCAAACACCAACTCCACTCAGTTTGGGCTTATTTAACTATTAAATATACAAAACTGTCTTGAACAGAATGAATTGACATGTATACATATGATTGTCGATCAGCTAGTTGCCATGTGATCAACATGGCTCAAATTTGTCCATCATGTCACGAGATATTATTCCAACTTTGCATGAACTACTTTGGTTTATTATCATGAAGTGAACATGCATGCAGAAATAATAGGTGCCACGTGATCATAAATCAATCACATCTACTCATTTAAACCTCTGCCGTAAATTCATATTGGCAGTAGACATGAACCACATCAGAATGACATGAGATAAATTAATTTCAGCCATAAATTCAGCATGAATACGTAACCAAACACCAACTCCCCTCAGTTTGGGTCCAAACTAGTATCAAGTTTCAACACAAGTCCAAGGGACAATTTAACGTTCTAATGTTGGTTGCTGTCCTAAAGCAATCTGATACATTGTGGTGGTCAAGGGGGTGAAAGATTCACTCCACTGTCAAATTCTTCCTGTAAGTAGTTATATTTTCTTTGCAGTTGCTGAACTTGAGTGATTAGAAAATGGAAAAGTCATCTTGAGGAGTGAAAGCCACTCTCTAGGAATAAGTTGTTGCACCTCGCAGGCCAAGTGGCTACACCTGAAAGCCTACAATATCAAACTCTGTGCCCAGAAATCCAACTCAAAAGAGAACTGCTGCATTACATGAACATGTCACTGTTCCAGAAAGATCTCAATATTGGCACAATAATAGCCCAGAAATTATGATAAACAAATGGGAGAATGCAGTGTTTATACATCTTTTTTTAAATGCCTCATGTATGCTCTGGCAGATTATTGATAATTTGATATACATTTAATCTAGTGTCCACATGGAGCCCTTCTTACTGGCCCCCCCCTTTTTTTTAAAATGAAAAAAAGCATTATATCTGATATTTCAGAGCTAAAATCAGAATTTACATATTTGTGTCTTGGTGACACTTTCTGAACCAAAGGACTCTGCTGTCTACAGTCATAAAACGGGAGAAAAACTCGAAACAGTTTTCCCAACACAGAAATTAAACTATTTATTACAGTCATCCTGAGATATTTGAAGTCTCTTTCTTTGCTTAAAAGGCACCCAGAATTTTTTACAAACAGGAGCTGTGTATCCAAGCAATTATATCAACAAGAAAATAAGAGCAGACTGCGCCCTTTACTGCCCCTTCATACCAACAAGCTATTGAACTTCAGCACCTTTGTTCTATCTGGACAAATATCATCTTGTAGCATGTCACCTACCCTATCCTGTGGCTATTTAAGGGCACTTTTGTGAAGTTTATTTTGCCTTCTGTGGTAAATATATAGTTTAAATTTCCACCTTCATCATGGCATAGATGTGGTTATTGGGACCTCAACACTATTTCAATGTGGTTTCTCGGACTTCATTTCAATAGTTGAGACATATTTCATGAATTCAATTACCACTGAGATTTAATTGGCATTTACTATTGCCTGGGTCATAGCACTCTGCATGGCATGCCTAGATTTGAGTTTCTCTCTTTAATGATTCTCTTGTGGAGTATCTGTGCACAAACAAGCAGGCGCCGTGCATTTAACAGCAACAGGCCATTTACAGCGACTTCTATGTTAGAGGTGCACACATATTTGCATGTCTACTGTTACTGCAGATTACTGCTATGTTTTCTATTTGATGAATGTGAATGGTACAATCACTTGTGTGGCAGCTCTAGTTTTTTTTTCCCACTTGGAAGCATCTGCCTTGACATGTTTTTGGACAAGAATCATGTTCAATGGAGACTTGTCTCATTGTGAAGAAGCATGCTGATAGATGCGTAAATCTTTGCCATGGTATCTTTTTTTTGCCGAAGATATAAGCCGGACATTGTAAGACCCTGTTATTCAGCAAGCAGCAACCATATGGGTTATCCCCTTGAGCAGGAAAACTTCACCTGCTCTGATATAAATGATGATTTCAAAATGTACCTCTCGTTATTTTTAATTGTTATCTTACTCCTTGTAATGCAGCTTCTATTTTTCTTTTCCTTATGTAGTATTGGTGGTTTAAACATAATAAACGACTACTGAGCATTGCATGTTTTTTTGACTTTTTAATATCTTGATATTTGCTACATAGGTTGGGACAACTGCTGGAGGAACTCTTAGTGCATTTCATGGGTTCAATAAAGGTGAATGCAATTGACCTATTTATACACAAAATAATTGAACTAGATAGTCAGTCTATAAATGATCCTGTTAGATGGGTTAAATTTTAATGAATTTTTTAGACCTTCATTATGAAAAATATAGTCTGTATTATTTGATTTTTAGATTTCCAAGCAACAGGTATGAACTCCTGCGCATGTGATAAGAATCAAGCTTTGTTTTACTGTGTACTTCCTATAACAGTGCTTTTGTTATTTTTTATTCTTGCTTACTCTCTGGATGTAATATTCCAAATTGAGATTTACAGCTAGTAAAAAACACATGAACTATGCTATTGTAAATAAAATCACAATCACACATGCACCATCAAATACACCAAGAAACTAGGCAAATAAACTGAGCCATTTTATTAAATTATGAACTGTAAGGAGTACATATAGCAAGGAACAAGTGCACCTGGGCTTGCATAAGCAAGCTGGAGCAAACCCAAGTGGAAGAGATGACACCATTAGCTAGGAAACTTTGTCCCAATATTCTTCTGCTCATACCCAGAAACTGGCAATTGCTGCTGCACTGGAAATGCTGAGAATGACGCTCTGTAGTGCCTGGAATCCCCTGAAAATACAGCTATTGCTTCTCCCAAAAATACTCGACCAAACCAAGAAAGGAATCTGCCTCAGACTAACCACCTGGAAAACGCACAAAATGGTGCAAATTACTAGTTTAGTAATAAGACACACTGCTGAACAAAAAAAGAGATTTCTGGCCTGAATGCTACCCAGAAAATTTTGCAAATTTAACCTGGACCTCTCCTCCAAATACCCATGAAAACTCATAAGGGGTTTTGTCTAGTTCCAACCCTCCAAATTCACCTCCAATTCTGAGGAACTCCTCCACTAACAGGGTAATTCGTGCTACAGGAATTCAGCCACTGAATCCCCTCCAAAATGCTGGGAAAATTCCCTCAACACTCCTCCTTGTACCTCTTAGCAAGCCCAGCTCCAGACTCCAGGTCAAGTCTCCCCCACAATTAACTGCCCTCTATGAACTGCGTAGTCCAGAAGCTCCTCTGTGCAGACCCAACATAGGGAAACTTGGCACAATAGAGAGCCCCAAGGCAACCCCACAATTTAGCTGAAATCTCCAGCAAATACCAAGGGAAACCAACCCACCCAATTTGAATTCCTCCAAGGGGTGCATATTCCCCCGAGTGGCACCCACTTTCCACTTCCCATTGAATTTCTTGTCTTTTCTAATGTTTTGGGGTGGCACCTTTATAAATTTTCCTTTTTCACCCACTTTTCCTAAGTTTATATGCCAAATATGTATTAACCGCCAAAAATTGCAAAGTTGAGAATTCCCTTAGCAAATTTATTAATTGGGGACCAGTGTTGTTAGAACTGGACCGGAACCGGTGGAATCAGCTGGTATGGCCGTTTTTGGCCTATAACTTGTCCGAACCGGAATAGGCTAGTTCGGTACCGAACTAGTCTATTTCACCAAACCAGCCAGTTCAGGTACGGTTCTGTGCAGAAAAAAATTGTTTTTTTTTAAATTTCTTGATTTTTTAGTTGGTTGGCCCACTTCTTACTCTCTGTGAAAAATCCTAGATTTGGATTCGTACTGCAACAAATCTGAATTACTTCTTCTATTATTTTACATAATTATTCCATTTCAATGAAATATTGAAGTAATTACTGAAGCAGTCTATACAAATAATACTGCAGAATAAATCTAAGTGCTGAAACAAACTGAACAAAATGTAATGAAAAACAAACAAATTGACACAGTTATTTTTGGACTAAGTCCCCAGAAAAACCCAACTTGGGAAAACCAGTGCAGCAGATCTGAGGGTTTTGTATTATTAAGCAGTAGAATCTTGAATACAACTAGGGTGCCAACATCCGGCAAACCCTTCAGAGAAATCTAGACAGAAAAAATAACTGTGAGATATACCTCACTCAGCAAGTCTCCAATTGATCAAAAACAACGTTGGTGAAGCCCTCACTGCCTCTACGTGATTGCTTGCGCTGGATCTGTGTAAGCCTGCATGGGCAAGCTTGAGGAACTGTGTCACCCTTCTCTTTCACTGATCTGGCTGATCTGAAGCTGGATCTTAGCCCTCCTGGCTCAAAACCCCAGCCTCTAGCTTTCTCCGGACTGACTCCAAGAGACACTGCGCTGGCTCTGCGTGATTCTCTGCAGGAACTGCGTCACCTCTGCCAGAAACTGCGCTGTCTCACTTCTGTGTAAATGCTGCCTTACTCTGAAATGTATTCTTGGTCCACCTGACCAATCTCTGCTTCTGCCCCTCTGTGGATCTGATCATTGAACTAAATCACTTAGCAAACCCAACCCTAATGATTTGTTCTTGATCAAAAACTGTGTCTCCTCACACAAATTCGAAAATGCTCAATGGCTCAAGTGTCAACTGTGTTTTCCATAGGCCCCTCACCCTCCTTCTTATAATCTTTCGTTGACCCTTCAAAGGCCAAGATTAAAACATAATCAAGGGCTAAGATTAACTTGGAGATGATCCATGACTTTATCTAGAAGATTCACACTTGATTTAATTAATACACTTTAATTAATCAAATTCCCTAAGTTTAGACTTAGGAAAACATTAAAAAATGATTAATTAATTTAATTAAATCATCTCTAAGTGGAATTTTCCAAAACCATTTCTGGGTTTTAAACTTTTATGGAATACATGTGTCTTAGCCTATATACAAAATTACAAGGCTAGAGCACATCCGATGCTACCATAAATCAACACTCTCGCCTAGGCTAGCCTAATATTCAAGCCTATGGACTTCAGCCTAATAATCAAGCCTATGGACTTCAGCCTAATAATCAAGCCTATGGACCTAGTATTGCTATCCAATTCATGGTAATGTTAAATTCTTAAAGTAAAAGTGACATTTTCTTTAAATTTTCATTTTTATCATTTTACTTAATTTTTTAACATTACCATGAAATGGTTCAAGATGTTTGAGAGTGGTTCCAACCTCATTGGATTTCATATGGAGAAGGTAAAATTTTAGGTTTCACTCAAAATCTAGAAGATTTAACAGTTTTTCAGGATTTCAAGATTGGGGGGATTGCAACGTTTCCATTGGATTTTGTCATGTATGAGGGTATGGAACTAGTATTTAATAAAGAGCACCAATCCCTCTATGTACTTTGATGTTAGTGGCATTGGTTGTCGAACTCCTCTATCATGACTCTACTAAAAATGTACCCATCACTCAGACAAAATCTTGATATGACATGCTACATTTTTTCTATCTCAGTTAATGCCTAAATGGTTATATTGATGGTGAAAACCCCAATATATGCAATGATTTTGATGGTATGTAGGCATTTGTTGTAGCATTATTTTTTTGGATGCTAGAGGCCATTTAGAGCCTATTTGTTGGTGTATTTTCAGTTTATAGATTGATTGCACTCTATGCTATTTTGGTTATGTGCACCCTTACATGCTATGTAAATGAGAAAATTTTCACATTTGTGTATAAAATTTAAATTGTTTGGATTCATATGGATGCACATGAATATATATGTTTTTCTTTAAAATATGAATATTTTATGTGTTTTTGGTAAACTTTTTTTTTTTTTTTTTTTTTTTGGTTAATTCGGTTTTTTACCTGTTCCGGTCCGGTTCCCAGTCCATAAGGTTTTTCGGTTTGATTCTGATAACATTGTTGGGGACATGACATTGGATGGGCTATTCTTTTTTGACTTGAACAAACAATACATTTCCTTGGGTGCATAATCTTGTTTTTGAGTATATGCATGCATACACATGGACACACCTTTTGACTTCAGACTTTCAGAGACTCATTTGCTGCTGCCATGAGACTATGCGAATTCATGCTTGGTCATTTTCACACTATCCAGGGCCTCTCAAACTTCATTAGGAGCACTATAGTGTCAAACAAAGTTGTCGTCTCTCGTCGAATCTCTTTGGGATCTATATTGATCAGCTAGAGTCCTTTCTTTGGAAGCACATACAATATGGTGATGGTTGTCTTCTATACCATGTCTTGATCTCCTTGCTTTCGTTTGTTGATGACATGATCCTCTTGGCCACATCACCTAGGGGGCTGTGTAGATAGATTGATGCCCTTTCTAGCTTCTATGATCTTTGGCAATTAAGACTATGGTTATCATCTCCGACATGTCTAAATTTGCTTTCTTTGACTAGCATTTTTACTTTTGAGGGGTTGAGATTGAGATAGCCACGCCCTATATATATTTGGTTGTTTTCTTCTCAGGGCCTTGCTTTGGCTTGAGGCATGATTTCAAGCCTCAACTTAACAAGGGGTGTGGTTCCCTTTCTTAACTGGAGTGATAGTGTTTTCAGCTTCACTTCTAGGGCATCTCATCCAAGATGCACCTATTGGACATGATCATTAGACTCTCAGTCCTCTATTGCTCCATGGTCTTTAGGTTAATTGGGTTAGGATGGCAAGATTCTAGAACCTTCTATTACAATGCTACATTAGTTGAAAATGAATAGTTCATCAGCACATTCTCTAGGTGGAGTTTGTATGAAAATTACTAGATCTAACAATCTCAAGTATCCTGCTGCAACTAGTTGAATCTACTTCATCTACTTGTAAATTCCATTACATAGTTATTTTAGATTTCTTCATGAAAAATTGAAGTAAATTATTGAAGCAACCTACACTTAATTAAATATGATTCTGAAACAAGGAAACTGAGCAAGGAACAATACACATAGGACACCTTTATTTTGGATGAAGTTCCCAGAAAAACCCAATGTGGGAAAACCGATGCAACAGATCTGAGGGTTTGTTATTATTAAGCAACAGTTTCTGAATACAATCTCTAGATGCCTTGCTGACTATCCAATATAGAGAAATCGTGACAGAAAAAAATATAGTGAGTTTTACCTCACACTGCAAGTCTCGGCTGATCTGGTAGTTGAACTGACGAAACCCCAACACCCTTTGCGCTGCCTTTGCACAATAGCTGCGTAGGCCTGAGTGGGGAGCTTTGTGGACCGCATCACCTCCTCTCTGGGATCTGCTCCTCGGAATGTCTAGTTCTAGCCCTCCCGGTTAAAAACCCTGACCTCCCAACAAATCTTGGACTATCTCTCGAAAACACTGTGCTGCCTCTGCGTGTATCCTTCGCGGGCTTGCATCACCCCTTCTGGGTGCCGCGTCACACTCTCTGGAGGCTGAGCTGCTTCCTCTGCTGGTTCTGCTGCCTCTCTGCTTAGTATTCTTGGTCTCGGAGAAGATCCTCCGATCAAAATTGTCTGTGTCCCTCTCTGTGCTGGAATCACTTAGATCTGATCTTCGTCCGAGCACTGCTCCGTCAGAAGAATTCGATCTCTAGATTCACTCAGTGTGTCTTTCCAAATGGCCCTCAAGCCTTCCTTTATAGTCTTCTCATTGAGACATCAACTCCCGAGATTAGATCTCTAATTAACGGTTAAGATTATAACTTGACTTGATCTTCGTTTTTTCTAAATCATTCACACTCTGTTTTATAATACCCTTTAATTATTTAATTTCCCTAAGTTTAGACTTAGAGTCCCCATTAAAATAATTAATTTTTACAATAAAACATATTCAAAGTGCAATTTTCACAAATAGTTTCTGGGTTCTTTGGAATACACGTGCTTAACCCTATCCATAAATTTGGAGACTTAGAGCACTTCCAATGCTACCAAAAATCAACACTCCCTCTTAGCGAGGAAAGTGCTCTAACAATATGCTTGCTGCATACTGCTCTGACCCTGAAGCATCCTCTGCGTCGCTGATGTTTGACAAGTTGTCCACCAACCACTGCGTTGCTACTGCAACTGTACTGCTGCCCATGTCACTGCCACTGCCACTGTTGCATCCGTACTACAACTCCCTCTCAAATGCCGCTAGCACTGCCACTGCTAACAATGCATCTGCATTGCAACTCAGCGACTGAGAGAAGCAACTGAAACCACCCAAAAACTGAACAAGCGTTCAGTGGATGCACCTTGGAGTTGAAGATCTGATTGTTAATAGCTACTGTGTTTTCCCTCTAATGCATTGCGTTGTTGCTGTTCTGCACTATGCTGCTGCTGCTCTTTGTTGCTCAGAAGTATGCGCTGCTACCCACTGCAAATGTCGCTCCATCACTCCTTGACTTCCATTGGAAACTCCTCCATCCCACTACTTTTGATCATGGGCTCCCATAGCAAGGTGATGATCCATGAGGTGGGTCCTCAAGGATCCTGCCTAATTGAATTTCAAGGTGAACCTACAGTTCTATGTCATCCCATCTCCCTCTTGGAGATGTGTGGGCACTCATGGCAAACTCATCCTCCTCGATTTTCGTGGCTGCAACTTTTGGATCATGCTTCTCATCCTTGTCCTTTCTCTTCAAAGGACATTGTGATGCAAAGTGGCCCATCACGCCAGATTTGAAGCACCTCACCTTCGAAACATCTCTCTTTTGTTTCTGTTGCCCATGCTGTCACTTCGATAGGAGGGTTGCATTCTCCTCCTCCTTCGAATTCTTTGATCCGCTCTCGCTGCTATCGTCAAGTTTGCACTTGACCAAATCTCTTCTCAGCTCCTCCTCCTGAAGAGTTGCCCACATCTCCTCCCAACTAGGAAGCGTTGCCCTGCCCAAGATACTTTGGACAAAAACTTGCCACTCCTCAGTGATTGCATTAAGGGCCAACCTCACCATAGTTGTAGCATTTGGGGTGGATCCCACGACTGCCAATTGGTTACGGATTTCTTGAAGTCTCGTTAAGAATGGAGTAATGCGCTCCCCCTTCTGCATCTGGATCATCTAGAGCTTTTGCTCCAAGTACATCTTCTGCTGCTCGGAAGTTCCTTCATATAGCAGGGACAAGGTCTCCCATATCTGCCTGGCTGTGTCCTTGCCAGCTATATGAGAGACTATATGATCCTTGACACCATCAAGGATTTTCCTCTTGGTCTTTGCCATATCGGTTTTGTACTTTTTGTTATTCGTACCCACATTAATGTGGATCACATCACCATAAAAACATGTAATACAAACATTAAGATGGATAAGGCCTAGAGAGGTAAGAGGCGGTGGAGGAAGGTTGTTTAAATTATATTCCTATCTAAATACAATGAAAAGTATACCACCATAAATACATATAATATCACCATTAATAAGGATAAGACCTCGGGAAGTAAGAGGCGGTGGAGGGAGATTATTTAAGGGAGGAGATATGGAGGAGAAGGGAGGTTTTTTTTGGGGAGAAAAGAAACGAATTCTTCTTAAGCTAGAGAAATTGTCTGGGAAGGAGTCTCTGGGTTCTTGGAAATTTGGGCACGGGGGCAGAGGAGACATCCTCTGGGTTTGGGATTGTTCCTGGATTGGCTGGGAGGATTTGATTGTCCCGGTAATCTGTTCACAGCATCACAAGGAGAATTAAGTAATCAACTCTATTCCAGGTATTTTTCTATGTATAGACTAGTTCTTTATGAAACATTAAAACTTCACTGTTGATCTTCATTTAATCATATTACTGCTGAAATATATATATATATATATATATATATATGCTTAGATTTTATTCTGAAAAGGATATCTTAGATTTATTCAGGGAAAGGATGATAACTGTAGCAGGGTTTAAAACTGTTAGTCAAATTAACACTAAGTCTTCTAAGTCTACCTCTAGCAAAACTCACAAATAGAGTGGCAAAATTTGGAAACTGTCAAAGAGGGTTCTTACATTTGGTATCAGAGGGTTGTTCAAACTCTTGGACCTGTTAGTTAAGATGATGTTATGGAAGATAGATAGATTTTAAGTTTAAATTAGCAATTGTGTTATAAGCAAACTTTGTTATAAGCCAAGCAAACTGTGTTATAAGCCATTCAGAATAGTAATATGCTTCAGCATTCATTTTAAGGAACACTATCATTCGGGTTTATATTCATTGAAACAGTAAAATCTCCACTACAAACAACCCAGACTTACAATAACACATTTCTAGTAATATTTAGCCACTTTATTACTATTTTAACAAGGTTTACATGGATCAGTACTGGTAAAGAGGAACCTGGTACTGGTTTTAACTCTTAGCAATTGCTTCACTCTTAGCAAATTGCTTCAAAATGGATAGACCGATGCTCATATCCATTAAAACTTCCAATAGCGGGCCATCCTTTGGGACCTGGAATTAGCACAAGACCTAAGAGACCTACTTACAAAGAAATTCAATAAAACCCTTTCTGCTACTGTGTGCTTCAGATATGCATTGGAGAATCAAAACTTCTTCAAAAACCTCAGAATTGCTTCTCACTGATATAACAACTGCACTTCAACGATTCATGTACCTTTAAGTCTTTTGGCCACTGTTGTAGTTGAAGATGCCTTGAATCTGCTTGCTGCCAAGAATATGCCTGAGGATGTCTAGCTGCAAACACTGACCTGACCTCTGCTGGTGTATGCCTGAGGATGTCTAGCTGCAAACACTGATCTGACCTCTGCTAGTGTACCTTCAGCTATTACTGTAGATGACTGATCGGTTAGGGTATTATACTTAAATAATTTTCCTCCTTTCTCACCTTATTTCAGACCATCATATGCATCAGATCCAAAGATTTTGTTACAGATTATAATCAAAACAATAATAAGCCCAAAACACTCTAAATATAACACATAATACTTACAAGAATAATTTAAAGTTTTGGCTCTCGGTCCTTGCATATTTGGGTAACTGATTTGGGTATTGGAGCACTGATATTTTCGTTACATTGGTCTGATTTGAAAATTACAGAGATTTGATTTGATATAACAGAGGCATCTTTTAAGTGTTGCATGAGTGTGTCTAGCATCAAATTGTATGTTGGCATTGTTCCTTGCATCTTGATAACCAGTCCTATAGAGTGATCTGATCTTATGGACTGATCTATCTAATCAGTAGCTATATCGATCTTATACTTTGATGACAGTAGTATTTTGGAGGTCCGTTCACGTATTACTATAACGACATCACTGTCAACGTTGTTTAAATAGCTCTTGATAAATCAATAATATACAAGATTTAAGGAAGATGTGTTCATATGAACGAGAGCAAGTCACAAAGATAGAAGAGTAACAAAACCAATTTCTTAAATATTAGAGCAAGCCATAGGGTGATGCAAACTTTCAAACATAGTTATGTTAGCCATAACGGACCTCAAGAATATCAGCACGTGACATGTACAAAGGTTGTAATGTGAGTCATTAAGAATGAAATATTAGCCATAGAATTTACAGTGCGTACCATAGGGATTGAATGCGAGCCACAATGATCATAATATTTCATCAAGTCATGGCAAGTGCAAAAGCTAGATATCCATGCAAAACATAGACATGTAATCCACACAGGACTGAAAGCGAGCTTCTGAAGTGTGATGCGAGTCTCCTCACAAAGAATGTGTTTCTCATTGCACTCTTCAGATAAAAGCGTGAGCCACGAAACTGATATAATGACCCTCAATGAATAGGGTCTACTTTCCAGAATAACGAGCCAAACAAACCATTTAAGAATTGCGAGCAACCATTCCAGAATTGCTTAGATTTTTGGAGCGAGCTGTGGCTTCAATCATCAGTATCGTATACAAAAATTATGATTGAAATTCAAGTTCCGCCGGTTATTTATAAAGGGGTTATCGATTTTTGAAAGGCTCATGGGGGACCGACAGGAGTATATTCTTGAAGGTGATGCGATCCTTCTGATTCATACAACTGTTAATAGCCCGATAGCTGATCGCCGAAGACATCAACACCGCATGGCGTGACTTGCCGATAATTGCCAGAGGTGTCGTATCCGGCTGGGGTTATGTGTCGTTGTCCGTGGTAACCGTTGCCATAAGGAGTATATTGTAAAGTCGATCGATATAAAAAAAAATATATATATATGTATATATAATAAATACATATCATTTGGTTTTGAAAATATATCGTGTGGTTTAGAGTATACATCGTAGGGCTGATATATATATATATATAGAGTCATTACATATGACTATTGTTTTCAAACATCAAAGTTTTTAAACTTTCCAAAATTCCACATATATGGGTGCCACGTCAGTCAGTGGTTAAATGACTGTTGACTTCATTATATAAAGAGCATTACATATAGAGAGTGACGTGCACCATGGGAATGGTTAATGACTCGACTTCGCTCTACAGGACAATCAACTATTCCATGCGAAGCCTTTGTATTATAATTATTGCGGTTTATGACAATTGACTTCATTAGTTAAAAAGTCTTTGAATTATCAAATATTTTTATTTTGAAATTCCCATATGTACACACATAGATCGTATCAACACAATATTTAAATCTATACAAATCTATAGTCGAAAAATATGTCGTATGGTTAAATAGATATATATAGTAGGGTTTCTTTTTTTTTTATATATATATATATATATATATATATATATATATATCATTTGGAGTTAATATATATAGCGTAGGGTCTAAATTTATAATACATACGACACTAAATCCTATCATCGGCAGATTTAGTAACTTAAGGAAATTATAATGAGTCTGGATTTAATAAAATAGTAATATATATAAATTGTAAAATAAAACATGGTTATGAAATCATATATGATACATTTCAAAATATATATATATATATATATATATATATATATATATATATATATATCAGGTTAATTAAATTAGGTGATGTATAAGGTAAATTGCTGGTATTTACTTAAAATCTATATTTTAGCTCTTATTTTGTTAACAACTCTTTGATCTACAAAAACCCCCTGCATTTCACTCTAGAGTTAGCACGCATAAAATACCTTGCATAGGACAAGGAGGTCGCGTTGCCACCCTCTTTAACCTCGGTACCAGTAAGCCCTGCCTGCAGGGAAAATAGCAAAAGAACTATACCTGTATGCCAGCTCAAATCTTACGAAATTATATTTTGTCAGTCTGAAAATTTACCCACTCCTCATGAATTTATTATGTATTTCAGGAAAAATTACCATGTTTAACACGTACCAAAGGCGGCAACGCCACCACCTCCACCTTCACCATCGCCATCACCACTATCAAGATCGCCGTCATCACCTATTGCTCCACCCGATCTCACTACTGTGATGAGCTCATTAGAAGCCATTTTGGAAACGTTAAAAGGGTCGCAGTTGACCAGGAACAAGGAGGAACAACGTCATCTAGAGGAAAGACATTCAGAAAAGCTTAAGGATTTTGATGACAAACCTAACAGAGAAGGTATTTCACGAGAACTGCAAAAGATTAAACTCCTGGAATTCTCTGGAGGACGAGCTGGAGAACATGCCGAAGCATGGTTGGAAGGGATGATCAGATGCTTTGCATTAAGAGAATATTCTTCAACTTCTAAAACAAAGATCGTTGTATTCCAACTCAGGGGGAATGCTCTGATTTGGTGGGGGAATATGGAAAAACAACTGCATCTCACTTCAGATACCATTCCTTGGGAGTTGTTCATGGACCGATTCTGTGCGAAATACTTGCCACCTTTCTTTCAAGAGCAGCAAGCTGGAGCCTTCCATACTCTAACCCAAGGTGGTAAAACCGTGGAAGAATACGAGATAAAGTTCATGGAACTTGTGAAATATGTTTCTTATCTAAACACGGATGAACGCCATGCCGAGCGTTTCGTATTTGGATTAAATCCTCGGATCAGAGCCATGGTAAGAATGTGGAAGCCATCGACAGTGGCAGAGGCGGTTGAAAGTGCTCGTTATGCAGAAGAACATCTGGGGATAAAAAGAGATTTCAAGCCAGCTGAACCAATACCGCAGGCATTTACGGGAAGGACTCCCCGAAATTTTTTCCAAGGAAATAACTTGAGACCACCTCCTTATGGTAACAGGTTTATCCCAAGAGGAGCGGGGGCAGGAGCTCCCAGGACCTTAAACACAATAGCTTCCGAGTCCTCAAACATCAGTGCTTGGAGGTCTTGAGGGACTGGTAATCGAGGGAGGAATGGGAGAGGAAGCGACACCAGGGGACAGAGTTCTTGGTCGGGAATTTCTCAGTCGAATGCAAAAGGACCAACCCGAGTGGACTGTTGGGGGGTGTGGAGGACCTCATCTTCGACGTGATTGTCCGGAGAACTGTCGGCGAACAAGAAAAGAACCATCATCAGATGCCCAAAGCAATCATAGAATCCATGCTGTCGTCAACAACAACCAAGCAGCACATCAATCCACTGTAGTGGAATCTTCAGGTACAATCAACGGAATAAAACTCAAAATCTTATTTGACACTGGAGTTACTGATAGTTTTATTTCATCTTATGCATTGAATAAATGTGGGTTGGCAGCCTGCAAACAGGGCGATTTTAGACAGGTAGAAATGGCTTCGAGAGACCTTCAATTGGTAGAATTAAGTGTTGAGGATTGCAAAGTTGATCTAGGAGTCTGTTTGACCAAACTAAAAGTATATGTCACGTCCCTAGGAACTTACGACTTGGTGATAGGAATGGATTGGTTAGAGTCTCATCGAGCATGGGTAGACTGTTTCGGGAAAACAATACTTTGCTTGAATGATGTGGGAGAAACAATCCAAATTTAAGGTATTAAGAGGAAGGTATCCTTGCATTTCATCTCAGCTATGCAAATGAAGCGGTGCTTAAGGAAGTGTTGTCAAGTATACGCAGTTCAAATGGTCAGCAAAGAAAAAGGGCCTTCTTTAGATCAGTATTCGATTCTATCAGAATTTCCGGATGTTTTTCCAAAAGAATTACCTAGACTGCCTCCTCGGAGAGAGCTAGACCTCACCATTGAATTGAAACCTGGTACGAAACCTTTATCTAAAACTCCTTACCGAATGACCGCCCCGGAACTTCAAGAATTGCAAATATAGCTGAAGGAACTGTTAGATGTGGGACACATTCGACCCAGTGTTTCACCATGGGGTGCTCCTGTAATCTTTGTCAAGAAGAAATATGGTTCATTACGACTGTGTGTGGACTATTGAGATTTAAACCGGGCCACGGTAAAGAATAGGTATCCAATGCCTCGCATTGACAACCTTTTCGATCAAATGAAAGGAGCTACAGTATTTTCAAAGATCGATCTGCGATTGGGTTATCATCAACTCAAGATTAGCGAGAGCGATGTTTCTAAGACTGCATTCCGAACTTGTTTCGGGCATTATGAATTCATTGTGGTGCTATTTGGGTTGACCAATGCCCTTGCAGTCTTCATGAACCTTATGAATAACATTCTCCGCGAATATCTCGACAAATTTGTACAAGTTTTCCTAGACGATATTATCATTTACTCTAAGAATGAGAAGGAGCATGAAGAACATCTTCGGATAGTGTTATCTTGTCTTAGAGAACACAAGTTATTTGGAAAATTATCCAAATGCACTTTCTTTCAGAAGGAAATCCATTACTTAGGTCATATCATATCATGCGAAGGAATCTCTGTAGACCCTGAAAATGTAAACACCATCAGGGAGTGGCCGGTACCTAAGAATGCACACGAAGTGCGTAGTTTTATGGGTTTAGCAGGTTACTACAGAATGTTTGTGGAGGGATTCTCCAAAATTGCAAAGCCGATCACAACCTTCCAGTGCAAGGGTGTTAAGTATGAATGGACTGAGGAATGTGATAAAGCTTTTTATGAATTTAAACGATTATTGACTAGTGCACCGATTTTGCGAGTACCGGATATGGATAAAGATTTTACTATGTGTACCGACACATCTAAGCAAGAGTTAGGCGCAGTATTAATGCAGGAAGGAGGCGTAATAGCATACGCTTCGAGAAAATCAAAAAACCCATGAAGAATTTTATGCTACGCATGATTTAGAGTTAGCCGTGGTGGTCTTAGCTTTAAAGATGTGGAGACATTACTTGGTAGGGAGAAACTTTGTGCTTAAAAGTGACCACCAAAGTTTGTAATATTTATTCACCCAGAGAGACTTGAATGAAAGACAAAGACGATGGAGTGAACTCCTAAGCGAATACGATTTTGCGATTTCATATATCAAAGGGAAGGAGAATGTTGTAGCAGATGCATTAAGTAGAAGACCTCGAATATTCTCCCTCGTACCTATCAGGGTGAACTTGAGAGATCAAGTACTTGCGCATCTTGTAAGAGATAATTGGTACTTAAAAGTAAGGTCGGGGCTCGAAAACAACCATTCGAAGAAACCTAAGTTCGAAGGATATGATCTGGAAGATGACGGAATTCTACGATTTCACGGAAGGATGTATATACTAGATAGTGGAGATCTCCAAAACTCCATCTTGAAGGAAGCACACCAAGCAGTATATTGTGCACATCCTAGGGTAAAGAAGATGTATGCTGACACTAAGAGACTCTTCTTCTGGTCAGGGATGAAAAACGACATTGTCCAATTTGTCGCTAGGTGTCTTGAATGTCAGTAGGTAAAAGTTGATTATCATCACCCAGCAGGTCTTTTACAACCTCACAACATCCCTATGACCAAATGGGAGATAATTTCTATGGATTTTATCGTTGGGCTGCCTCTTACGCAACAAAAGCATAATGCCATTTTGGTTGTGGTGGATAGATTAACAAAAAGTGTTCATTTCATCCCCGTAAGAGATACTTATGAAGTCGCTGACGTAGCACGGGTATTCATAAATGAAATTATCATATTTCATGGAGTACCTAAGAAAATCATATTCGACAGAGATTCTCGGTTCACATCAAGGTTCTGGAATTGTATGCAGTCGGCCTTGGGAACTCAGTTAAATTTGAGTACGGCATATCATCCTGAGACCGATGGGCAGACAGAAAGGGTAAATCAAGTACTTGAGGATATGCTAAGGATGTATGTTATGGACCAATAGTCGTGCTGGGAAAAGTATTTACCCTTGGTAGAATTTGCTTACAACAATAGTTATCACAGTTCAATTGGGATGCCGCCATTTGAGGCATTATACAGAAGACCCTGCAGAACGTCGTTGAGTTAGGACAGCTTAGAAGATCGAATAATCATCAGACCAGAATTGATCCAAGAGATGGAGGATTAGGTAAAATTGATTAGGCAACGATTGAAAGAGGCAAAGGATAGACAGAAAAGTTATGTTGATGCTCACAGGACAGATAGAAGCTATGTAGTGGGAGATCAGGTTTTCATTCGCATCAGACCAAATAAAAACACCATTCGATTTGGGAAGGGGACAAAATTATCCCCCCGATTTATAGGACTGTTTGAAGTCTTGGAAAAAGTTGGACCTGTCGCTTATCGTCTTGCACTGCCACCCCACCTACACAAAATTCATAATGTATTTCATGTATCTACCTTACGACACTATATTGCTGATAAATCTCATAACCTTCAATGGAAGGAACTGCAGGTATTTGACAAGGGAACCCTAACGGTCGAACCATTACGTATTCTGGAACGTAGGGTTCGACAGCTCAGGAACCGCCGGAGAGACCAAGTTAAAGTCCAGTGGGACAAGTATAGTCCTGGATCAGCAACTTGGGAAGACGTTGAGACTT
This sequence comes from Pinus albicaulis, assembly GCA_034641835.2. NCBI lineage: Eukaryota > Viridiplantae > Streptophyta > Pinopsida > Pinales > Pinaceae > Pinus > Pinus albicaulis. Next base: position 1,235,076,132 of record CM076572.1, read on the forward strand.
TCTGCCAAAATTACCTCGGCCTATTCTAAATTTTGAGAACTGGAAACTTTATATGTATAGTATTACTCTATTTTGATACTTGAAACTTTATTTTGAAACATTACGTAAGGATGAGTTTTACTTCGTTGGTACATGGATACCCATAAAGATAGAATGCTACTTCACTCTAGTGATATAGGATATATGCTGTTTGTTTAAATTTACTGGTGCATGGATACCGATATGCAATATGTCATTTAAATTAACATTGCAAGAATATGAAATCATAGATTAAACATTATAGATGAAACTATCTATTGATTCATTTCATTACATTTTGAATATGATTAAAGGAAAGGAAATAGAAGAGTAACTACATTTTGAATATGAAAAGTGAAACATATTGGTATACAGATTGAGATGGCTAAAACAATGCATCATAGATGGAACATGTATGAACTAAACAGAAACAGTATCTAAACGATAAATTGTATTGGACATATTGATACCTATGTGGAAAAATGTTTTAATTCAAGTATGTTATATAAGTTCTAGGATCCATATCATAGATAGCAATGTATTTGAAATGTGTAGAGATTGTTATATGGGTAACAATTTGTTATGAACAATATAGATACATATGCTGTAATATGTGTACGAGTGTTTACGTTGTAGATTGTGTACCAATGATTACCTTGCGGAAATAAGATTACCGGAACAATCTACGTGATGACAGATTTCCAAGAACAGTTGAGACTCCCTGAGATCTCACGATAGGGTGTTGACCCTGGTCCTACTGGAAGGGGTGGAGGTGTTGCTCACCGTTTATCCTCCAATACCTGGAGTCATGGGAGGACTGTGCGAGTCACGCTCCCCTAGACGTGTGATGATGACTGCCAGATGCCTACAAGCATGTCAGGTCGACGTAATCGACACTGATATCCTTAAGGTCTATGAATAGATCAATAAAACTGATGCCATGGCATATTCCTGTAGAGGATGGATAGAATGAGAGTGGAAGAGATTATGAAGGATAGGATGATTTTAGAATAGTTTGGAGATTCGATGAAGATGGGAAGTAACAATTAAATTACAGATACATACTTATTTAAACGGAAATTCAATCTTAAAATACAAGCATTCTACAATCACCCTAATCTCTAAAAACACAATATTGATATGAGTATATAAAACCCTAAACTTCGGGACGAAGTTTTCTGAAGGGAGGAAGTATGTAACGACCCATTCCCAAGTTATACACAAAATGATATTAGTGTGTGTACGATATAGGCCTTTGATAGCTACACCTGCCTATATCGCACACATCGCACTAGTACACCTACCTACTAATATCAAGATTACATAAATTGGGAACTTAATATTAAGATTTCAGATTAATATTAAGTTCAACTAAATATAAATTTTATGAAAAGAGCTAATAAAAGAAAATGATATAATAAAGTTAACTCCTTAAGTTAAAAATGAGTATGCAAATATTAAAGATTAATATTAAAAATACTTAAATATAAAGTTCCATGCTCTATAAATAAAGCAACTATATAATCCCACCTCCATAAATATATTCGTATCCACATTAATGTGGATCACATCACCATAAAAACATGTAATGCCAACATTAAGATGGATAAGGCCTCGAGAGGTAAGAGGCGGTGGAGGAAGGTTGTTTAAATTATATTCCTATCCAAATATAATGAAAAGTATACCACCATAAATACATATAATATCACCATTAATAAGGATAAGACCTCGGGAAGTAAGAGGCGGTGGAGGGAGATTATTTAAGGGATGAGATATGGAGGAGAAGGGAGGTTTTTTTGGAGGAGAAAAGAAACGAATTCTACTTAAGTTAGAGAAATTGTCTGGGAAGGAGTCTCTGGTTTCTTGGAAATCTGGGCACGGGGGTAGAGGAGACATCCTCTGGGTTTGGGATTGTTCCCGGATTGGCTGGGAGGATTTGATTGTTCCGGTAATATGTTCATAGCATCACAAGGAGAAACCACCATTATTTAATCAGCTCTATTCCAGGTATTTTTCTATGTATAAACTAGTTCTCTATGAAACATTAAAACTTCACTGCTAATCTTCATTTAATCATATTACTGCTGAAATATATATATATATATATATATATATATATGCTTAGATTTTATTCTAAAAAGGATGTCTTAGATTTATTCAGGGAAAGGATGATAGCTGTAGCAGGGTTTAAAACTATTAGTCGAATTAACACTAAGTCTTCTAAGTCTACCTCTAGCAAAACTCACAAATAGAGTGGAAAAATTTGGAAACTGTCAAAGAGGGTTCTTAGAGTTGACCTGTTCTGTTTGATCAATGATTCACCACATTCCACCATAACTAACCTTGGAACGATGTTAATGATTCAACGTATGATCGGTGCAATAAATCAGTTCCTATCAGTATAAAATATTACGCATTCAACTCATTCCACAAAGATATTGGATCTAAAACAAATAGGCGTGTCATTCCAATTGGAATGATCGCATCCATAGAAAAAAAACGACTAGTTATTAATAGGAGTTAAAGTTGGTGGGAATCAAATTTAAAAGAAAAAAAAGAGAAAAAAAGGGGGGCTAATTGTAATATTAACAAAATTAAAATAAAAAAATATGTATATGAAAAAAAAAATTAATTAAGAGGAAATCAGTGGATTTAAGGTTATATTATGAAAAAGAAAAACAAAGTGTGAAGCTTGACAAGGAAGTCAAAGAGAAATTGAAGTTCCAATTACAAAGAAAAAAAAATTATATATTAGAAGAATTTTAGGAGTTATTTTAAAAAAAAAAACAACGGGTTAATTGTAATATTAATATAAAAAATATATATATTAAAAGAAAATAAAATTAATTAAGATGAAATAAGTGGAATTAAGATTATAGTATGAAAAAAAAAACAAAGTGTGAAGCCGGACAAGGAAGTCAAAGAGAAATTGAAGTTCCAATTACGAAGACAAAAAAATTATATATTGGAAGAATTTTAGGTGTTATTAAAAAAAAACCCTAACTTCATTTCTATAATGAAAATGGCATCTAATTTAGAATTGAAGGAAGATTTTCCGAAACTTTACGTAATTATGCTTCAGTGCTACTTAGAATTAAAGGGTCTATTTCGGGAAAAGATGTCACTATTGCTATCTCACCTGCTGAGGATAAAAATTATATGACTCCTAAAATTGCAAACCAATTGGTGATTCTTGAGTTAAATATAATAGAAAAATTAGACTTTTTCGACAAAAAACAATACGAAATAACTGCTTTATAGTTAAACATTGGTGATTATACATTTATATCGAAATGCTCTGTTCAATCCTTTCTTTTTTGACGATAGTGACATTGTGTTGGGTTCACCCTGGATAGAAACTCTAGGGTCCTTTATCCTAAATACAAAAAGGAAGCTTTTGACATTCTCCCACAAAAAGAAAAAAATAATGCTACAGTACGTTACCTTGACGCCAAATTCAGTGACGCCTGAAGACATACAAGAAATTTCTAAAGTAATTCTTCAAGAAAGTAAAAAGGCGATACAAAATGTGCAAGGAGAAGTTGATAGGATCACCACTGAAAAAAAATGAAGAAGTTTCTCGACTTAAAGACCACAGTGAAAAACTACTGACGCAAATCAAGAAGCTTAAGAAGGACAAAAAGTCATTAAAAGTCAAGTTAGAACAACTTGCTCAAGAAGTATCGAGATCTCCAGTCGTAACAGTATAGGTTGAAGATAAGGCAACATATACTGATGCAGTGAATATCATAACTCAAGAAGAAGACAAGCAAGTTGAAGAAAATACACACTTAGATGTTGCAGTTCAAACGATGAACATAACAAGTGAAGGTTCTGTAACAAACTCAACAACATCCTCGCCAGAAGAAAATCAAAAAATTTCCAAACACCTAATAAGGGAAAGTCAAACCAAAAAAGTTCCCTATCGACATTCGAATCATGAGAGTAGACAACTCAATCAAGGTACGTATCTGTACCATTCAGAACAAAAATAACAAACTGATGTTCCAAAGAATACTAAAGTGCGCACAACTCAGTCCAGTAATAACAGTTCATCACAAGTTTTGAGTAATAAAAAAGTTCAACAAAAGATTAATTTAGGATAGTCCTATCCCTTCTCAGTACGACAATCTTGTTTGTCACTTAGAGGATCATATCAACTTGAATCGACAAAGATGACTGACCCGAGACGAGAAGACATTCATAGCAAAAAAATAGATCAAGCAGAAGACATTCGTTGTAGAAAATGAGATCAGGCCCTTTCATCAACAGGCTTTGAGGACAAAATTTTTTGAGTAGGAAGGCAATGTTATGAATAAAATATATAGAACATAATGTAAAAGATAATAATCATAAATAATGATAATTAATTAGTAATTAGTACTAAAGAGGCATGTCTAATGGGACATAACTTTCCGTAAAGAGGCACCTGCCTAGGTATATAAATGGGCCTCATTTGTAACATCAATCATTTTTATTCATACATTTTAATATATATTCTTGTATCTCAATGGAGATCTACATATTCCAAGTCCTCTGGAGTATTTGACTTGAGGTACGAACTTTGTTCGTTCCATAGATCCTTGATCAACTTTTAATCTTTGTCGTCGAAAATAATTATTTTTGAGGAATTTTCGAATTTCTCATCAAACCCATTTTTTATTAGCTCAATAATTATTTTGAGCTAATTTCCTAAAAAATTCGACTTCGACTTGACCACCAAGGCCCAACGGTCCAATTTTCTTGAAATTTCCAACATTCCCTTGGTGGGGGACCTCCAAAAGTTAATTTCCTTAAGGCCCACAAATTTTTCCACTTGGACAATTTAGTTTCTCTAGCATTTTAATTTTTTGACTCTAATTAATTATTTTTTTGGCTTAGGATTAATTTTATTTTTGCCAGAAAAATTAATTAATTGACACTTGAGGGGATTAATTATTTTTCCACATTCAAATAGTTTAGCTGTGGTGTCTAAGTATGAGGGACCATGCACACAAATATTTTTTACATAAGATTTTACAAATTCAACACTCAAAGGGGGAATACCCGTTCATTATAGACCCTCAAAATACACACCCAATTCTGTGACACTATATGATCTAGTAGACCAAGTGACTTGTAATAAAATAATTTAGCCAACTAACTTAAATTATTCCCAAATCACTTTTACACAATACTCGACTAAAACACTATTACTTACCTGAGACTTTGACAATAAATTGCACCCTAGCTTTGGGGTGAGGTTGGAGGGAAAAACTCTGCTGATAATTTGTGTTTAGAAACTCAAATAAATCAGTGAGACAAAAAACCTTCTAGGATGAAATTCGTTGCTAAAATAATAGGCTTACCTAGGTTGCTACATACATACACGGTCTTACTAGCATCATTTACATTACAAATTTTACAGAATGGGTTTACAATGACTGAAAAAAACCGATGGTTGATGATCTTAATCCTTTGAAAAATATGGTACAACTGCTTCCTTGGAAATTTTACAAAATGTGTGCAATAGATCCACTTATTTACAACTTTTGATAGAAAATTAATTAAAATTCCCTCTTGTTGATTTTTATACCATCAAAAATTGTTCCAGGTCTCAAATTTTGAGGAAAGGCTCGGACAACAGTATTCCAGAGAACCCAGAAATCGTTTGTGGAAATTCCACTCGGATTTTGCTTTATTAAAATAATTAATTATTTTAATGTGATCCCTAAGTTTAAACTTAGGGAAATTAAATAATTAAAGGGTATTAATAAAACAGAGTGTGAATCTTCTAGAAAACGAAGATTAAGTCATCTTTTAATCTGAGCCATTGATTAAGGATATAATTTAGGCTGTTGATTTATCAATGAGAAGACTATAAGAGAAGGCTTGAGGGTCATCTAGAAATCAAGCCGGGCACATTCTCAGTACCCTAAGGAAATCGATTCTCAAGCAAAAGAATTCGATTTCAATGGGTGAGTTTGTAGAGGCAGGGTTGCAGAGAGAGAAGGAGGAGGGAGAAGTTAACAGACGGAGAAGAAGAAAGACAGAAGGATGCAGGGAAGGCAACGCTGAGCAGCAACACTAGCCCTCCATGCAAAATTACGCAGTCCAGGCAGGGATTGCGTAGAGAGGCTACACACACTAATGCAGAGGGTGCAGGAGGTCATCCCGTGTGTCGATAGTTCTTCCGGATTGTCTGGAAAATTCACATCAGGTGTATGCTATTTTATTTTGCTCGTCAGGACTTCTGTAAATGATCTTTTCACTGCTGAAAATAAATATAAACCCTCATTTGCTGCACCGGTTTTCCCACGTTGGGTTTTTTCGGGGACAATTTTCCAAAAATAACTGTGTTCATTTGGTTGTTTCTATTGTGCTATATGTGTTATTTTTGTTCTTTTGCTTTTGATTAGAGTGAAGTACTGCATCTATATTTATTTCAAAATTTACTGAAACATCTATAAATAACCTATCAAATAAGTAGGCGAAATAAATCAAATACTGCAGTAATAATTTTCATAGTGAAAATTTCACATGGTATCAGAGCAAAAGGCAAAAGGCAGAAAATGGGGTTCTGCAATGGAAAGACTATCTGGCAGTGACATAGCTCGAAAGGACTTACATAGTTGCTCAGAGCACATAGAGAAACAAAGGGAGCGTGACTTTTTTGTTCTGGTATCCAGACTAGAGGAGGATTTCGCTTGTGTGTTAAGCACGACCTCTCCTGGAGTTTGGTACATTTACAGTCGAGCATTTGCTAATATGATGGGAGTTCGAGAATGTTTTTCGAGCTACCAAGAAGAGCAGATGAATTTTCAGATCACAATGGGAAACAAGGCCAAGTGTACCCCCGTTGGAAGAGGTATCATAATATTTCAGACAAAAGCTGGCAAGAAGATTTCGGCTACAAATGTTCTGCATGTACCGGGTTTGGGGATGAATTTACTCTCAGTGTCTCAACTCCAGAATAAAGGTTATGACATATACTTTATTGGAAATAAAGTTATGTCAAACACCCTAGATGGAAAAGAAAGGCACAAATCGGAGTAAGGAGCCATAAGTTATATAAACTCCAGCTTGAGTCACTAATGACACTAATTGGCAGTACGGACGAAAGAGATCTGAATGAATTATGGTACAGGAGGATGGGGCATTTACAACATGGAGCCTTGAAGATTCTCAAGAAGACTATCATAGGAGCTCCAGAACTCAGCACAAGGAAAGATGAGGTGTGCAGGGGGTGCATACTAGGGAAGTATGCCAAGGCAGCATTTCCGAGAAGCAGCAACAGGGCCAAGAGCGTATTGGAGTTCATACACTTAGATATTTGCGGTCTAGTGTCCATGACTGCTCTCAGTGGTGCAAAGTATTTTGCTACCTTCATTGATGACCATTTGAGGAAAACTTGGATCTACTTTCTCAAAACCAAAGGTGAAGTCTTTGAGCGTTTCAAAGAATTCAAGGCGCTAGTGTAAAATTCAACTGGAAAGAAGATCAAGAAGCTGCAATCAGATAATGGTGGAGAATATATCGATAAAGACTTCACCAGTTTCTATGCAAAGGAAGGCATCAAGAGAGAATGTACAACTCCATACAATCCAAAGCAGAATGGAGTTGCAGAAAGGAAGAACAGGACCATTGTAGAAACTGCAAGGGCGATGTTATATGACTAAGACGTGCCCAAATATTTGTGGGCAGAAGCTTGCAATACAACTGTGTATGTGCAGAACAGGGTGCCCCATAGAGGTTTGGGGAAGGTAAATCCTGAGAGTGTGTTCATAGGCAGCAAGCTTGAGGTCAGCCATATCAGGGTATTTGGCAGTATGGTGTATTGCCACGTACCAGATGAGAAGAGGAAGAAGTTGGATCAGACTGCGGAGAAGGGTTATTTTGTGGGCTATAGTGAAAATGCGAAGGCTTTTCGCATCTATATTCTGGAAAACAGGAAGATTGTAGTAGGCAAGACGTAAAATTCATGGAGGAGAGAGCCTTCAAAAGATCCCGGGAAATGGCTACAGATACGCAGATTGAGGAGGATCCACTAGTACAGCCTCAACGACCTACAGAGGATGGGTCTAGTGCCTCTCCACAGCACAAGGATTCTGAGGAGAGTTCCTCCGAAGAAGAGCAGGCAGGAGAGCAGGTAAGGCCACCCACCACCAGTGGAAGACCGAGTAGAGAACTCCAAAAAATTCTGAGGGATGCAGCGGAATTTGTTGGAGCCCCTAGAGACGGGAAGAGGGTATGGAGGCAACCTAACAGATACCAGACACTGGTAGCTCAGGTTGGAGAACCTTCTAACTTTTGGGAGGCAACTTAGCATTAGGTGTGGGTAGATGCCGTGGTGGAGGAGTATAGCTCCATCCTGAAAAACGATGTATGGAAAGTAGTACCTAGACCTCAGGATAAATCAGTTGTAAGATCGAGGTGGATCTACAAGATCAAGTATGTTGCAGACGACAACATAGAGAAGTTCAAGGCTAGATTTGTAGCTAAGGGGTATGCATAGAAAGAAGGGATTGACTATGAGGAAACCTTTGCCCCTATAGCTCGGTACACTTCAATCAGATCCATCATCTCTCTAGCAACGTAGATGGGATGGGAGATTCACCTGATGGATGTCAAGACATTGTTCTTGAATGGGGTGATAGTAGAGGAAGTGTACATAGAATAGCCAGAGGGCTTTGAGACACATGAGCAGAAGACTCATGTTTGTAGGCTTAAAAAAGCCCTGTATGGTCTAAAACAAGCCCCCAAAGCATGGTATGGGTGAATTGATAGCTATTTGCAGAAGATGGGATTCGTCAAGAGTGATGCAGATCCCAACCTCTACTACTTGGTATTATATGTAGATGATCTATTCCTTATTGGATCATCTAAGCTCATCAAAGACTGCAAGGAAAATATGGCTACTGAATTTGACATGATGGATCTGGGGCAGATGCACTATTTTCTTGGTTTGGAGGTTTGGCAGCAGAAGGGAGAAATCTTCTTGGGCAAGGAAGATACACTACAAAGATCCTGAAGAGGTTTCAGATGGAAGACTGTAGAGCCATGGCTATGCCAATGATTACAAACTGGAAGAAGATAGACATGACAGAGGATGATGAGGCTGATCCCACCTTGTATAGGCAGCTCATCGGGTCATTGATGTACCTGGTCAACACTAGACCAGACATCTGTTATGCAGTGAATACCCTCAGTTAGTTCATGGTGGAATCAAGGAGGGCTCACTGGGTAGCAGCCAAACATGTTCTCAGATATTTGAAGGGGACAGTCAAGTATGGGTTGAAGTACACCAAGGGCAATGAAGTCCAGTTGAGTGGGTTTACAGATGCAGGTTGGGTTGGAAATACAGTGGATCAGAAAAATACCAGTGGGTACTATTTCAGTCTCGGATCAGGAATGACTTCCTGGTGCAATCGGAAACAAAAGTCCATCGCATTGAGCTCAGTCGAGGCAGAATATATGGCAGCAAACACAGCTTCGTAAACTGCTCTTGAACTTACTCAAGAAGAGGATGGAACCGATCGAAATTATGTGTGATAATCAAAGTTGCATCAAGCTCTCTGAGAATCCTGTGTTTCATGACCGGCCAAAGCACATTGACATTCGGTGCCACTTCATCAGAGACTACGTCCAATGGGGAGCTGTACAGTTGAGGTACACTCCTACAAGAGAATAGGTGGCAGATATCCTCACCAAGGCTCTGCGTAAGATTTAGGTTACTTACTTAAGAGAAAAGATGGCGATGGTTGAGAACCCTTTCCAGTGAAGGAACGGGTGGTCTACAGAGATAGAGGGAGTTGCAGTACGGATGAGGCAGTGGCAGAGACAGTGTCACAGGCAGCAGTACAGAGGGCAGCAGTGCAGAGTTGAGAGGCAGCAACTAGGACATCATCAACGCAATAGATGCTTTAGATCAGAGCAGTACAGTTGGTACTTTGCTTCAACACTTTCCTCGCTAAAAGGGAGTGTTTATTTTTATAGAATTGGATAGTGTTCCAAGTCTCAAATTTTGAGGAGAGGCTTGGACAATAGTATTCCAGAGAACCCAGAAATCGTTTGTGGAAATTCCACTCAGATTTTGCTTTATTAAAATAAATAATTATTTTAATGTGATCCCTAAGTCTAAACTTAGGGAAATTAAATAATTAAAGGGTATTAATAAAGCAGAGTGTGAATCTTCTATAAAACGAAGATCAAGTCATCTTTTAATCTAAGCCATTGATTAAGGATATAATCTGGGCTGTTGATTCATCAACGAGAAGACTATAAGAGAAGGCTTGAGGGTCATTTGGAAATCAAGCCGGGAACATTCTCAGTACTGGAAGGAAATCGATTCTGAAGCAAGAGAATTCGATTTCAGTGGGTGAGTTTGTAGAGGCAAGGTTGTAGAGAGAGGAGGAGGGAGAAGTCAACAGATGGAGAAGAAGAAAGGCAAAAGAATGCAGGGAAGGCAGCACTGAGCAGCAGCACTAGCCCTCCACGCAGGATTACGCAGTCTAGGCAGGGACTGCACAGAGAGGCTACGCAGACTGATGCAGAGGGTGCAGGAGGTCATCTCGTGTGTCAGGAATTCTTCTGGATTGTCCGGAAAATTCACATCAGGTGTATGCTATTTTATTTTGCTGGTCAGGACTTCTGTAAATGATCTTTTCACTGCTGAAGATAAATAAAAACCCTCATCTGCTGCGTCGGTTTTTCCACATTGGGTTTTTCTAGGGAAACCTGTTCGTTATAAGATTTTACAAAGTCAACCCTCAAAGGGGGAATAACCGTTTGTTATAGACCCTCAAAATACACACCCAATTTTGTGACATGATATGATCTAGTAGACCAAGTGACTTGTAATAAAATAATTTAGCCAATTAACTTAAATTATTCCCAAATCACTTTTACAAAAGACTCGACTAAAACACTATTACTTACCTAAGACTTTGACAATAAATTCCACCCTAGCTTTGGGGTGAGGCCGGAGGGAAAAACGCTACTGATAATTTGTGTTTAGAAACACAGATAAATCAATGAGACAAAAAACCTTCTAGGATGAAATTTGTCGCCAAAATAATAGGCTTACCTAGTTTGTTACATACATACACGTTCTTACTAGCATCATTTACATTACACATTTTGTAGAATGGGTTTACAATGACTCAAAAAAGCCGATGGCTGATGATCTTGATCCTTTGAAAAATATGGTACAACTACTTCCTTGGAACTTTTACAAAATGTGTGCAACATATCCACTTATTTACACTTTTTCATAGAAAATTAATTAAAATTCCGTCTTGTTGGGAATTTTAATTAATTAAAAAATCTTATAAAAACCTAGTCAAATTCCACGACACTTTGTATATGATCTAGCATGTTAATATACAATGACCCTAGGCATTAGGACAGACCAAAGGCCCAATCATTAAGCTGCACTCCAGTTTTGGAGGTATTGAGTGAAAAACTCAACTAATTATTTATTGCTAAAGAGCGAAAATAATTGGTCGAGTGAAAAAAACACTCTAGAGTGGACTCACTTAATGGTCGGGTTCCAAGTCGCTTAAGCCTGTTACAAAATTCATCATGCTAGTGACATTGTTACAATCCTCCCGTAGGGGTGCAGAATGTGAGAGAGAGAAAGTAGAGAGAGGAGAGAGAAAGGGGCATAGATTCCCTGTTGACCATCTGATCTTCTGAAAAAATTGTCAAGTGCCCATCTTCATTGCGCAATGGGTCTAGTTCTCTTCTAGGTACAAATTAGCAAGTAACAAGAGGCAAGCAGATTTTATTTCTCCATTGTAGATTTATTGCTGAAGATATTGATAATAAAGCCCTCATCCGAAAATTGGTTTTCCCCACATTGGGGTTTTTCCAAGGATTATTTTGTCCAAAATATCAGTGTCCAATTTTTATGTGTGCATTATTTTCTCAGTTCCTGTTATGAATTTTTGGTGAAATTGCAGTTGTGTTTTTAGTCAGTATTTGCTGTAAGTTAATTTACGAAAGACAAATAATCTTTAAGGATAGAAGAATAATCACCAGTAACTGCAATAGAATTTTAACACTTTCTATGTTCAACATGATTTTGTATCTGCACTACTTTTATTTCTGGTGATTAGTAAATTAGCTCTTCTTTCTGCTTTTCGTAGTGTTGGGAGTTGCTTTTCCACTGCTGTTGTGTTCTTATGCTGGCTCTCCTTTTGAGTCCCAATGACCAGCTTTGTTGTCATTCATTGGACATTACTAAAATCATCTCATCTTATCTTCTTCTTGAGTGCTGGATGCTTCATTCTTGTGAAGATTTTTGAAAGAAAAATATAAAATGATAGCTATCTGGATTGGATATAAATGATTTTTCCTAGTGTGAGTATGGAGCAAGATGTTTTGTACATAATATTTTTGTTCCACATGGATGTCTATTATTCGCCTCTTATTTATGCAGTTGTGGGGCAAATGTAATGAGTGAAAAGCAGCTGAACCATTGGGTATCATGTTGAATTACGGAATGGAAGATCCAGTGGATCTTCTGCTACCTTGTTGCCTACTTATTCTAACTAATTTCCCTTGATGCATTATGATGATGATACTAGTGGATGATTTACTATGCAAAACACTTTTGGACTTTTCCTGATATATTTGTCTGTTTTTCAGTTATGCCTTTTGTTCAGAACCGCTTGAGGGGGCCAATGTGGTTGCATTTCTTTATTGGAGTAAGTTCTTTGTTTATCTAAAATTGTAGTTTATTAACCTGTTTGGAAAGCAGGAGGCATGCTGCATTACATTGTATGAGCATTGACATTGAAATAGAAATACCAGTTAGCTTATAGTATACCACCTTTCTTGTTAAATGGTTCAATGTATTTTTGTTAGATATTTGTATTGACCCTTTGTCAAGTAAAAATTAGAAATTTTGTTTTTAAATTTTTTGGTAAAAAATTAAAATTTCAAATTTTAACAAAAACTTGGTAATTAGTACAACTACTCCAGCTATACCAGTAGGTGGAGAGCTGAAGAAACTGGTTAAAAACAGTTGAGCACATAACCTATTGTGGTTTGCATGTTTAAACTTTTCTCAAGGACAATCATCTGGTAACAGAATCAGATCTTGGTGACAGGTGGTACCTTGAAACATCCTTTCCTTGTAATGAATGAGAAACCTGAAATTTGCATGTGAACTTTGGGAACTTGGTCTAGATGCTACCATTGCACTTAAGCTCTTCAGTTTCTCGACATCTTTTGCTGGACTGTTTCTTATCTTTGGATTCTCTGATTTGTTTTATGCGGCCTTATACAGGAAGTGGTTTCCTGTCTTGAGTGTTCCACTTCCTTCGTTATTCTAGTGCCAAAGCCAGTTGGATTTTTCTTCCCTCTCCTTGTAACTTTTGGATAAGCTTCTCCATTTGTAGCTTGTGAAATAGAGGGGATGGTATTCTCAGCCTCTGCCTAAGAGAGCCTTTTGGGAAAACTTGCCACAAAGTGTCCTAATTATGGTAGTTCTTACATCTGCAGGTTAGGCAGTTCTGTGCCCCGGATCCTAATTCATGTGAATGTTTTCATAGTCTAGTAGTTGGGTCTGGTGGGAGCCATTGAGGTCAGAGATGATTCTATCTGGTAGGTCTTTGTTGAGATCGAGTTTAATGCACAGCTTACCACAAACAACATTCTTTCTTCTACATTTCTGCTCTCTGAGTCGATATGTCTTCCTGTATCCTAAAGCATTTCTGATTATTTCGGACATTTCTTCCACATCAAAGTCTTCAAGAGCCTGATCCACACAGGGGTAGTGGTAATAGACATGGTTGTTGGGTTGAACTCTGGGAACCAGAGTTTCTTGATGAGTCCAACTCTCTCCCCAAATCATGGTCCATTCAAACTTCAAAGATTTGATGTGCCTTCTTGGTTTCAAAGTAAACAAGGAAAAACCCCTGGCATAGAAATTTATCTGTTAATTTTTACTCCAATGCTTATTTATCCAGTCTAGCATTGTATAACTATATACATTCAGCCAAATACCATTTAACTTGCAAATAAGAGCACAATCCTTGTGGTTTTGGCAACCATTTTTGGTTCATTATGTGGAGACGTGAAGTACTGTGGCATTCTCCAAATTTTCTACACTATGTCTTCTGACTTGTTTGTTTATCTTTTCTGCTAGAGTGTGGGGCAAAGACATTCCTGCCGTGACTACATCCTTGTAGGACATGATTTCTGAGAGATCCCTGAAAGCTGAGGAACAATATAGAAACCCCTTGAAGCTTCCTATTAATATGTCTTGCTAGAGGGAATGGGGGCTTGATTGCTTATAGCATTAGGAGAGATTGTAAAGGGCAGTGAGATCAGGCAAAGCCCTAGCTGAGGGTGGGGCTGGCCATATTTGTTTCTTCACCATCCCGACGACATTTAGATCCATGTTTTGATAGTTAGTGATAGTTAGAAAATCCCAGATGATAGGTGAAATTGAGTTACTGTCCCACAGAGAATTTTGATTTTTCTTTGTGTAACTTGTCTCCTAGTTCTTGGTGTCTACACAGGTACTAGACAGGCAATCAAATTCATTCTCTCTTTTATAGTCTTTTTGCACTTCCCCTGGGCTACAGCACAACAAAAGAAACATGGTGATTATAATGACTTTGTCTATAAGTGCTACATGTAATTACTTGTTATTCCAGCCAAGTTACATTGTTGTTGTCACTGACTAAAAGTGAGACAATCAAACCATAGTTGGTCATGCATAGACTCTAGAAGTCTCTTAATGAGCAAGCGAGGTAGCCTATAAGGAGGGACAATTCTCATAGTTTGTTACATGAAAAGTTAAACTGTGGAGTAAAAGATTGATAATTCTGTTGTATAGAGTCTTTTCTGTTACAAATGCACATGAATAAATCAATAACATCATTTTAAGTCATTCTGATGCAATAGTTTTTAGTAACATCTGTGTCACTTATGTTAGGGTAGTGATAGGTTAGATTATTGACCAACTCATCTTTGTAAAGCGGATTGTGAATTGCTTGAACATTAGAAATGTGACATTATAGTTGAGTATTCCTTTGTTAAAAGTTGATGCTTAATTTCTCAGTGATCAAAGATATTCCAGTTTTCTATATAAAATTCTTTTATTATAGTCTAGGTTCCTGACTAATAGGATTCCTATTTAGTCCGGAACATTCATAATGTATTAGACGATAACCTAAATTTAGAAAAAGGAAAACAATTTTTTATTAGAAAAGCCAGCCATCTTAAAGAAAGAAGTTTGAAGGAGACACATCTATACTGGGCCCAATTGAGCTTACAATTGGCTACCCTAAAGTATTTTCGATCCTAACCTTTAGCAGTAAAAATGAGTGTTTCATGGGGATGCGCTCCATCTGGTGGGGGGCCTGTCTCCCACAGTTTCTACCTATGTTTCACCAAGTTTCCGGAACAGGGGAGTGCAGGATCAGGGAGATGCACATGCGGGATGTATGGAAGCACCCCTAAATTTTGGGGGAATTCCGGGGTGATGGGAGGATGTCAGGGTCCCTAGCATAGGGGTCCTTGTTTCTGAAAATATAAAATAAACTTGACAATGATAAAATCCCCACAATAACAAAATTCATCTTGTGCAATGTAAATACTAAACAGTAAACTGTAAAATAGTACTAAATTCAAATTTGTAAATGACATAAACATGATTCATATTCAGATTCAGTAATGAAATGCATTGATTCATAAACCATAAATGAAAAAGAAATAGTAAAGTACTGGTACATTGATTTAAAATCATCATTCATTATTCATCCTTTTAGAACCTGATGAGAAGTAAGAAAAGTAGTAGATACTGAAGTCTGAAATAATAAATGGAAATTACTCAAACTCAAAAATGGTAGAGATTGACGAGTCAAAGACTTAGTCTGAGATCATCAATATGTAGAGTCAAGACTCAAAAGTTAAAATTAAAAATTAACAATAGACAATGAACTTTGAAATAAATTTAACATCGAGTGAAAAGTGAATGAAAAGTAAATAAAAGTGAAAGTGAAAGTGAAGTAGGTTTTTTTATTTAATGTTTTTTTTTTGTTTCATTATTTTAATCCTGTTACCCACCAAAAGTGGGTACCCCTAGGAGAGTTTCTTTTCCTATTCATTTTCTTCAGTCGGCAGCCAGCAGTCCCTGATAGCCACCTTGCAGTTGATGTGATGTGCCACTTTATCTCTGCTCCCTGCATCAATTGCAATGTTGCATGACTCGTACTCGTGTAAGACTTGTCCGACCATTGACTCATCGACTTGTATAAGACTCGGGAACGACCCGTATAAAACTCGTATAAGACTCATCAAAATGCAAAAAGAAATTAAAATATGGTAAATTTTAAGCTATGTTGCCAGGAAACGTGGGTGCGGGTGCGGGGACGGGGACGGGGACGGGGACGGCATTTTTTGAAACAGGGTGCGTGGGTTCGTCTGGGTATTTTTATATTAATATATATTATAAATTATAAATTATAATTTATATATCATATATAATACTATATTTTATAAATTAAATTTATAAATTATAAATTTAATGAAAATTAAGACTAAACAAACTCTAAGAAAACGGCTACCATCAGAATTCTTATCAGAATTGCATCAGTCAAACATCTGGGGTGTTTTTCCCACTCAGTTTTCTTAAGCTTGTCATGCCTGCCATGCAGACACAGATTTGGTAACGTTAGAAAACAATCATTCATTAACTGAAAAATGATGCAATAGAAAAATTGCTGCAATATCCACACAAGTTTCCTGCGGCAGTCAAAAACAACTGTTTCAAAATCTACACATAAATTTGATGAAGATCCTACCCATAAATTTAATGAGGAATGTGATTTTTGAAATCTGCACATACACTTGATGAAGTAGGCCTATTAGTATTGTAATTCAGATACTCAGATGATTGATTTTTGCTAACTATGAAAACTCAGGCAGACAGGCTATTTTGCACGTTGTCTACTGATCAAACTTCCTTTTATTGAAAGTCCCACAAAGGCAAGTAAAATTTTGGATAGGTATATTGTCAGTACATTAAAACAACTCCAAAATCTCAAAGCATGTATTCATGCTCTTGTCCACTACAAATTGCTGGTTGTGGAGTAAGCAGATAACTTTTTTTTGGTAATGAATAATTAAAACCCCTTCTAAAAGCAACTATTTACAAAAGCATCTTATAAAGTGCCAGCATACTGGATTTCAAATAACTTGACAGGATTCAAGCCTCCTAGCATACAAGTTGCTTCTTCCATTGTGTAACTGTATCGAGAAGGGTCAAAACACCATATCAATTTCTTGTTCTTTATACAAAAGAGCAAAGGAAATGCATAGCAAATATGGAAGCATTCAAAATTAATTTGCATGGTTATGGATACACCCCAGATGTTTGACTGAAAAACGATGGGTTCTTCATACCAAAAGAACCCAAGAACCCGATCTTTTTTTTTGAAGAACCCGGTTCTTCTGAGAAGAACCCGGTTCGTTTGGGTTCTTCAGGGTACTTGGGTGCGGAGAATCCGGTACTTGGGTGCGGGTGCGGGAACCCGACCCCCGGGTGCGGGAACCCATGCAACGTAGATTTTAAGTAGAAAAAGAAACTAATGATAATTCAAGTCCTTATAAGTTATAAAAACCACAATATATGCAATAATTCATAACAACTTATATCTATAAAAGTACAACATAGCATATTAGATTTTTGTAAGCAAAACATTTAGACACTGAATAAGAAAAGGAATCATGATTCCATAATTAAAATAAAAAATGTCAGCCAGTTCAAAATTCAAATACATGTGTCATAAATGATAAATGATTGTCTCATAACAATCTTGAGTCTCATCACTCATGGACGACCACGCCTATAATAAGCCCTCGTGGAGCTCATGGTAGCATCGAATGGCTGAAGCAACTGTGAGGCAGGTGTATTGGGAGTCTCCATTTGAGATGGCAAACTAGAGAGATCCTCAATCTCTTCATCAAGCTAACTCAAATCAGGGGGCTCCTCCTCCACAACCCAATCAGACTCTAAATCAATAGTATCCCATAAAATTGGATCTGTATCCTTTGGTTGCACTTGTTTTGTGAGCATTCGAAGGTTGTAGTAGATGAAAACCAACTTCTCCAAGCTCTCATGCTCCAACTTGTTTCTCTTTTTGCTGTGGATGTGCTAAAAAACTGACCAATTGCGCTCACAAGAAGAAGCACTACAGGGTTGACTCAGAACTCTAATGGCGAATTATTGTAATTGCGGTGTCTCAGAGCCACAATCTATCCACCAATGAGCTGTAAAAAAATAACAACAAAGATTATCAGTTTGCAATGCCAAACATATAAAAGAGAACTAGTAAAATTTCAAGCTAAGTTCTAACAATTTGCACTTACAAGGCATTTTCTTGTCCTTGAGATGTTGGCTTGAGCTGAATCCAAACATGCCAGATGCTTCCTTGTCAAGGTTACTTGGGAGGGGAGCGGGAGCGCCATTTTTAGAAGCTTCCGGTCCGAAGCGTTTCCGGGAGCGTTTTATATATATATATATATATATATTTTATTATTATTATTATTATTTTTTATATTTTGATGCATATATGTCAACAAAAACATGTAGAATGATGAATTAGACATAAAAAACATAAAAACATAGATTGAATCATATAACATCAATCATCTAAAAGTTATAATCTTCATCAACCACGCCCACAAGTTGGAAGCATACAACATATTGACTCTTGAGTCTCGCGAATCATCAATCTGAAGGTTTCAAGCTTTCAAAATTCAATATATAACATTTATCATCGTTGATATATAGCATTTATCATCATTGATTTCAAATTTCAATATCTAACATTTATCATCATTGATTCATTGATTTCAAAATTCAATATACATTTATCATCATTGATTCATTGATTTCAAATTTCAATATATATCATTTATCATCATTGATTCATTGATTTCAAAATTCAATATATAACATTTATCATCATTGATATTATATAACATTTATCATCATTGATTCATTGATCACCATATAACTTTCATGAAGCATCATATTCATAATTCATAATGACTTGTAAACAGTTAACTTATAAATGCCAACTTCAAAGTTTCACTTTTCAAATTCAAACTTCAAACTTAAATTGTCATTAAATATATGAAATCAGAAAGAGTCAAGTTTCAACTGTTCAACTTTCAACAACAATTAGAAAAGACTAGTAAACAACAAATCTATTTTATCTCCTCGCTGGCCCCTTGCCACGCCCACGAGAAATGTCTAATTTGTGCAAGCCACGAGGAAATGGTGGTCTTCTAGTACTCTCAGGAGTACCACGACCATGACTAGAAGGTGGAGGCTGGATTTGCAAAGGAACAATAGTGTGATATCGAGAACTGGCGCTGGCACTGGCACTGGCACCCGCACTGCTACTAGTAGATGGTGGGACTGGCCCTGTGTGTGGCGGTGTTGCTGATGCTTCATCATCATCCCTAAAAAGTTCTGCTTCCAATTCTTCCATATGTACCGTGCCGTCCTCCAAATTATCATCCTCTGGGTTGTTGTCCCAGACTCTGTATGATTGATCCTCATTTGCTCGATCACAGTAATGGCTCAACAACCTCAAGTTATAATGCACATAAACCAAGCTTTCAACTCGGTTTTCATTCAGCCTGTTTCTTCTCACATTGTGTATAAAGCTGTAGCTGCTCCAACACCTCTCTGCAGAAGAAGTGTTCACAACCTGTGAGAGAACTTTTTTAGCCAACTTTGGCAAAAGTCCCATGCCGCCATATGCTTCCCACCATGTGAGAGCATCAAATCTGTCCCTGTCTTCCATTGCATGGAAAGAACCAAAGTTAGCAGTGCAACTGAAGTATTTGCCTAATTCAAGGCGCAATTTAGCACACTCCTCCCTGTCGGGTACCAACTTGTCTAATGCCTTCATGTACCCGTCTTGTACCTCTAGATCTATGTGAGGTTTCATCCTAACCTCACCTCCAGGTGCAGGTTGGCCCAACCAAGATGGAGAGTATTATTTTGGCACAAGAATATATGCCAAGGCATGTAGTGGAACATTGAGTTTATTCCACCTTGCACACACACAGGCATGAATCATAGCATACAAGTTGGGATCATTATCCTTAACAATATCTTTTATTTGCCCCAACATGCTGTCCATCTGCTCATAAACCTCCCCAATCACTGGTTTATCAGTATCTGCAAACCGAATCATGTGATAAATGGGCTTGGTAAAATTCAAAATTTCCCTCACACGTGCCCAAAATAGAGGGTCAAGGGCGGTCTCCTCCACATGTTCGAAACCTTGCCTGTCAACTATTGTCGCTGCCCTGTCCTTTAATAGCTGCTAGTGTGGGCTTGATACCATTGCAGCCAATGACTCTCTTACCTTCAAAAGGTGCCTGAAGGTGAGGTAATAGCTAGCAAATCTAGTCTTTGCTATCTTCAACAACTCCAATTTGGAGTGAGTACGAAAAAGCCCATGGGTATTGCTATGATTTGTAATAAATTTAATCATTTTTTTACTTCTCTTGTACAAATCACCAAGCCATTTGAATTGAGGTTGTTTGTTTTTGATGATATCATGCATCAAAAGGTTCATTGTGTGAACCAAACACCCAGACCAAAAAATGTTGGGGTATTTATCCTCAATAATTTCTCCTGCTGCCTTACAGTTAGCAGCATTATCAGTGATGACCTGTATGACATTGTATGGCCCAGTCTTTTCAATTATATCAAGTAATGGTTCTGCAATGTTAATGCTGGTTTTGAATTTGTCTGAATAATCATATGCTGCTAGGAAGATTGCACCACTAACTGACACAGCCAAAACACTAATCAATGGTTTTCCTTTTACATTGGTCCATCCATCAAAGACAATGGACAACCCATGCTCATTCCACGAATTTGTCATTCTAGCCAAAGAATGGTTTATTTTAGCTTTTTCATGATCAAGACCGACGGTTTTGGCTTTGTCATACCCAGGGCTTTTGTATCCTTTGGGGGCATCATTAATGGCAGAAACCATTTCATGCCAATAAGGTGAGCGAAGAACATTGAATGGCACCCCACATGCATATAGAAACTGGTAAACTTTTGAATCCACATCATTCCTACACCCTTCGTCTAGGAAATCAGATATGGTTCTACGCCTTAATCCAGGTGTGCCACTACCTCCAAAACCACTGGCATGGGTGGAAGTTGAACCTGTTCGTCCATGACGTGTTGGGCCTGAATAAGAATCAATGAAACCCCTAGATCTTTTAGATGATCTCTGTAGGGAAACCTCCTCTTCCTTCCTATATTTCTCTCTTTGTGTTGCTGGCACACTAGTACAAATTTTGATTCCAATATTTTTATCTCCATCCCCTGGCATTTCCCCACAAAGGTGCCTTCTCGCACGGGTGTATGAACCATGGTATTGTTTATAGCAATGGGGGCAAATAAATTTAGTGGTTCCACCACCTTTCCCTCCTTCCTGTTTCCAAACATATTTCCACAAAGGTGTTTGAGTTTGGTCTTGTCTAGTTGGGGAATCTGTGTCATCATGTTCTCCACTCCCCACTTCCTCCTCAACATAATCCTCTTCCTCTTTAGGATTTTCTTCAAATCCACCATAACCCTCCTCATCATCCTCCTCTTCTCTGATTTGCCTCTTTTTTCTACTACTCTCCAACACCATTATCACAAAGAAAGGAACCAACATGAGGAAAATCCCTAGCCATATAGCCATGATGGAAACAAGTTTCAAGTTTCAAGTTTCTAGCCTGCAAAACAAATGGAAAAATGCCAAATGGGAATAGGAAATGCAACATAGGAAAAAAACAATTCATTTTTTAAGTTTTAAACCCAATAAAATGCAACATTCAAGAAAAAATCAAGTTTTAATTTTTAAAAACCCTACAAATTCATCCTAGAAAATACAAAATTGGAGTAGAAGGCCTACCTCTTTCTTGCAATTCTCCTGTTGCCTTGCAGCTTGCTCCTTGCTCTCCTTGTCACTTCTGCAGCTCAGCTCTCCAGTTCTCTCCTCAAGCTCTTCTTGCTCTCTCTCACTCACTCAACAAACAATAAAAACAAAATGACCCCCCCCCCCCCCTTATAAACAAAATGATTTTTTCATTGAAAAATTTTTTCGCTCGGCAGGAAGCGTTTTTTGTTCCGTGCTTCCGACGTTTAAAAAATGCTCCCGAAGCATTTTTTAAATGCCGGAAGCGCTCCCGAAAAGGCAGGGAGCATTTTAATAGATTCGGAAACATGCTCCCGAAAACGCTCCCCTTAGGAAGTGTTTTCGGGAGTGCGTTTCCGAACGTTTCCAAAACGCCCCCGCACGGAGCGCATTTCGGAAATAGGAACCGGGGGGGTGAAGCTTCCCCGCAACCCTGTTCCTTGTACATATCTCGTTGTAGGCTGATTTTGTCTTGAATATCTACATCCGGGAACATCCTCTCAATGCATATCTATTATCATGACACCTCTCATCACCTTGGGATCTCTTTGAATGTTAGACCCCTCTTTATAGAATAAGCTCGGATTGAGATATGCTTTTGCTGCATGCAATGGTGAATGTAGTTGTCGGTCCCACCTGGAATCAATAATTTTCCATATAGGGAGATATTTAGATTCATCTCCCTTATAGAAAGTCTTGATGGCCTCTTTGGCCCTATCCATGCCCTCATAAATATATCCCATTGGAGGTTTCTCTCCATCCATCAATCTCAAGACTTTCACAAGGGGCTCAGTGAAGCTGACAATCTCAGTGACTTTGTCCCACAAAATATCACCAAAGACAGATGCTTTCATAGACAATGCTTCTGGTTTTGTGCTATCTTTCCAAAATACCCATTGTTGACTACAAAACATTCTTTGCAAAGCTTGGTACTCATACAAAAGGCTTTGGAGGGAAAGAAAGTTTGTAGCAAACCGTGTGACAGCTGGGCGATTAAGCTCACCCTGTGTGAATTCCCTCATAAGGTTCAACACCCAAGCATGATTATAAATATACTTGGTAATTTGCTTGCATTCTTGCACAACATCCTGCACCCACTCCAACTTCCCAATATCCTCTAGTATCAAGTCTATGCAATAGGTAGCGCATGGAGTCCAAAAAATCGTGGGATATTTGGCACAAAGCAACCTTCCAGCTGCTACATAATTTACTGCATTGTCTGTGATTACTTGGACAACATTTGCAACCCCAACTTCCTCCACCACATCAGCCAACAATGTAAAAATCAAATGTGCATCTTTTACATTTGCAGATGCATCAATGGATTTTAGGAACATGGTTCCTTTAGGGCAAGCTACAACAAAATTTATTATGTTCTACCCCTCTGATCTGTCCACCCATCAGATATAATTGTACAACCTGTAATTTTCCATGAGCTTTTAATGCTCTCCAATTGTTCCTTGACACACTCCAACTCCTCATCTAGCTCTTTCCCCCTAAGTGCATTATAAGATGGGGTTTTGTATTTAGGGCCAGCACTTGCAATGGCATCCACCACGGGCTGATAAAAATATGACTTTGCATAGTTGAATGAAAGACTGTTATGGTACCAAAACCTCCTCACTGCCATATCTGCCTCCTTCCTCTTCTTTTCATTAAAACTATCCAAGGTTGGTTGAGATCTTGGAGTTGTACGAGGAGTGAAGAAAGAAGAGGTTATACTTCTGTTTGCTACAACACTTGAAGAGGAGTTACCAATACCCAGACTTTCAACCTGTGTTTCACTCTGAGATGAAGATCTACCTATCCCAACAATCTCATCCTTCCTTCTTGCCCTCTTAGAAGTTTCCTTTTTAATGGCTTCCAAAGCAGCTGCCATTTCAGTAGTGACTTCATCAGGGCAATATTGACAACATCCCACACCATTCCCAGGAATTCTAGCTAGGTGGTATTTTAGCCTGTTTATTCCTGCATGCATTGTGGCATTACAATAATTGCACTTCACATGGTGGTCATTACCGGCAATGATTCGTTGACCATGTGCCCATGCCGGATCACGAGACTTTCTATACCCCTTTGGTGGCATGGTGACAAAATCTGGAAGAAAAAAATTAAATTTTTAAAATCTAATTCATATTTTTAAAATTTTTTTGGTTTTTTGGTTATTAATTTTTTTTTAATTTACAATTTTTTTTGGCCCTATCACTGAGTTTCTCAGCCACATAGGGCCGCTGTGTGGCTGAGAAACTCAGCCACAGGGCTTGCAGGCTCAGGAGGCAGACCGTAGGCCCTGTGGTTGAGTTTCTCAGCCACATAACGACCCTGTGTGGCTGAGAAACTCAGCCACAGGGCTTGCGCGCTGAGGAGGCAACCCGCAGGCCCTTTTCGCTGAGTTTCTCAGCGACAAGGCCAAAAAAATTTGCAAATTGTGTCGCTGAGAAACTCAACTACAAGGTCAAAAAAATTTGCAAATTGCAAGTGAATAAAAATAAAATAAAATTGAATTGATCAGTTACCTGTGCTGTGACTCTGCCTTGCTATTACTATGTGCTGCTACTCCACTAGTGCTCACTTCGCTAGTGCTGCTACTTCGAAAGGGAGAGGTGCTTATAAAACATTTCCTTCCCTCCAAATTCCCTTTTCCTCCACCTCATTTCCAAAAAAAATAGAAAAATAAAAAAAATTGAGAAAAATCCAAAAAAAATGCTTTTTGTTGTGGGACGGGTCTTATAGGGGTCCGATACGGGTGCTATGAGAAACCCGCGGGTCTTATGTGAGTAGGCGGGTTTAATGCGAGTTTGCGCGGGTAAGGGTAGAGAGCATGGGTTCTATGCGAGTGACCCGGCTCGCTACATAACTCGCAAAGACCCGCGGGTACGTGCGAGTCTTATACGAGTGGTGCTTCACTGATCAATTGTATGTTTCCTTGCCCATTTGTCAAGAGCATATGTTAGAAGGTGGGAAATCCAACCCAAAAGGTATGTTTTTCATTGTGTAATCGGGTGCTTATGCTTGTTTCTCATTTTGGCATTTTGGGCATGGATTATTAGGTAACTTGGAAGAAGGAAGGGATTTGACTATGGTTTTGTTCCCTCACCTTAAATGGGAGGTTAACCTTCAATCCTAGTCCCATGGGATCTTCTCTATTGGACTATCATTTTAGGGAGGGCACTACTTGGGAAACCTCGATTTTGGTAGCTTTTTTCCATCCATATTTTTCACGCCCCTCTGCTCATTACAAGCCCTTTTCACCATTTCCTTTCTTTGGGTCCACAAGGCATTGACGCACCCCCTCCCCTTGTCCACATATCTAGGTCGGGCCGTGAAACATTGCCCCGGAGGTTGATGCAGCTAAAATAAAGTTAAAAGCATATTATGAACACAAGCAACAAACTAAATAAAAAGAAAATCATAAAATGCAAAAGATGGGCAGGACATTTAATGTAGTGCATGGGCAAAAGCTAAACATGAGCTCTGCCCCTTATCATTATGGCCATCACCCTCGTTCTTAGGTCCCATGAGTGTCCCTCACATCATAGAAAGAATCCATGCATGTCCCAACCCCTAGTGGGTGATGAACTGCCCCAACTTTAAGAGGGTAACAATTGTTTTACATCATTCACAACATGCTCTCATTCCTAGAGCCCGGAGCAGTAATACAAAGAAAAATAAAAGAAAGGAAAAGGGAAAATAAAGAAAGGTGGAAAAACAAAGGCTGGGTACCTCATGTGACCATGATTGCTCTCTCCTTACATTTATATACCCAATATGTTGACTTCCCTTATTATTTCTATTCTTGTACCCATGGCATTTGGCCTCGAGACCGCTTTGTCCCCATTCATTTCATCATCATTCTGTTGAAATTTGGGCAACTATGGGATGAATTTCCCATCGGAACCCAACTAACCCATTAGAAGCCCCAAAGAATTTAAATTGTTCAAAGGAAAATATTATTAAAATGTTTGGGGCACTCTTATTGTTATTATTACAATATGGCAAATCATATGTGGGTAAGCAATTATCAAAGTGAAATATATTTAAATACTACTTTAACCAAAAATCTCCCTCCAAATCACAAAGTTGGCCTCAACAAGGGTTACGTTTGATTCTCCAATGAATTATATATAGAGGAAATCTTTGTGACTCATTTGACATGCAATTCAATCCTAATTCTCTGTGGTTTGTATAACCTATCTGAGGCTCGCTACAATACATTCACGCATTTTTTTCTATGGCTCTATTAGTTATTTCCTGAGGTTTGTATTTGTTGTGGTTCGTATATGGCTTGCTTATGTTCCTGAGACCAACGTTATCTACGGCACGTATTAACATTGTTGAGGTTCGATACACATACCATGTGATTCGCATATGCTGTATAGTTACTCGAAATGGATATATGTGACTTGCTGTCATTACAGTGGCATGGATAAGTTGGTTCAGCTAAAACTTCCCTAAGTACTCGAGATCTGACCAAAATAAAAATTTCTACACACTCAAAAGATATTTGTTAGATCCACAAAGATTTGGATAGCACAGTGATAGAGAAGTTTAAGGGTTTAACCAAAAACCAATAGATTTACTACAACTAATGTGTTTCTCCAAATCCAAACAACGATGCAAGATAACTATACACTAATGAATCTTCAAGAGCTAATGGAAGTAACAAAATTAAAACACTAGTAGAACATAAGCACAATATCAGAAAAATTAATCACAAGAAGCCGAAGACATACACGATTGCTTTGTTCCCAAAGGCTTTTTGCTTTATTAATCAAAGAAAATAGTACAAATCTTCCAGAGCCAGTTACACCATCCAAAGATGATTACAATGAGGAGCCTCATGCTCAATCTATAGAAAAATTAGAGATCTAGATCCCCCTTCAGGTGGAAAACAACTAGGTCTAGTGAAGTGCACAAATATGACTTGATCCCAGAGAATAACGACTAGTTGATTCTTGATCCATGCCAAAATTAATTTCTATCCGTTGATCTGGAAGAAGAAATTCGAATTTGTTGATGAAGACTTTGATCCCGGTCCAAAAAATGTTTTTTCCAACCGTTTTTCCTTGAAAAATGATCCTTGACTTAACCACCATGGTCCAAAGTTTGATTTTTCTTAAAAAAACAATCTTTTTCCTTTGATAGAGAGCCTCAAAAATATTTTCTAATTTCTTTCCTCGAAATTCCCTCATTTAATTTAACCACTTAGACCAAAAAAATGATTTTCCTTGAGAAATATTTTTTCTAGTCCAAGGAATTTTTTTGTGTGACTTTTTTGCCTAGGAAAGTAGTCCTTCAAATTCAATCTTTCTCGGGAATGTCCATTTTCTGGCTAATTTTTTGCCTTTTTTTGCCATAAAATAAATTAAAGGACTCTTGAGGGGATCAAACACATTTTTCATCCTCAAAGTGTGTTTAAAAAATATTTAGGCGATGATGTCTAATTATGATTAATTGTCCACCTAAAATATTCCTAGACAACACTTTTTACATCAAGTATTACATGAACATCCCATACATAAGGGGAATTTTACAATTAAACCATGACCTTTAAATACAACCAAATTTTGCAACACTTGACAGATGATCTAGTATGATAAATACATAGACTCGATAACACTAGGACTACACCTGAGACCTTACCATCGAGGCCCACTCTAGCTTTGGGGTATATGTGGGAGAAAAACTCTGTAGATTATTTGGGTTAAAAAATGCAATCGGCGGAGGGTAAAAAACTCCCTAGAGTGAAACTCTTTGCTAAGAATCAAAGTTTTACCTTGACGTTTTTACATGGTTTTACAGTCATACTAGAATCATTTTTACAATGATGGCCATGAAGGGCTGTAAAATTTGGATTACAATTTTTAACAAAATGTTGAAAGATGACGATGACCTTTGGCTGCTTGACTGCTCGAACATGATGGAATGCTTTGAAAAAATGTATGCTGCTATAGGGTAGTTGACACAAAGTGGACAATAAAACTCAATTCACTAAATACATGGATTGAGTGGATGACTTTGGTAACCTTGGAAGGATTATGTGGTCAAGTTGTGTACATCATCTTGGAATTGAAAGGTAGCAGTAACCTGGTGTTTATGTTTTGGTGTTAATGAAGTTCACTTTCATGATTAGGAGGAAGCTATGGTTAGCTCTACCTTGATTGGCTCAATATAATTCCTTTGTTGATGATGACTAGAGGAAGTGATATGAAAGGTTGATGGCTTGAACCCTGTCATAGTTTGAAGAAAGTTTGGCTCCATCACAAAAGCTCAATATGCAAAGCGAAGGAGGAGCCAGGCAATGACTTGAAGATCTCCATGAAGTAGCTGATGTATTGATGAAGACACGCTAAAGAACTTGACTTCCCAATTGAGAGGAAGTAAGTAATATCCTCTACCTTTGAAAGAGAGTAAGAAGTCTCCTTAAATGTTTAGGGAGCAAAGGATCTATTCCCTAATTAAGAAGGAATGAGGATCTCCTCTCTGGATGAGAGGGAGTGATGTTATACATCATATTCTTCATGTGTCATTCCTTAGACCAAGACTAACAATCGTAAGTCTTAGTGAAGGCAGTAGGAAGGAGAATGGGGGGATTGGATAAGCATATGAGATTGATACTCCTTGAGTATAAAGAATCCAAGATAGGAAGTTGTTTAACACTCTTTGAGAATTGGATAAGTATCAAAGACAAGAGTGGTCGAAGAGGATTAGTATTCTTTGAGGATGGGTAATCCAAGATAAGAAGAGTCCTAAAAGGAAATACCTTGTGAACATCCAGATGGGGTATTTGCCTTAAGAGGTGGTGTGCTGTCTCACGTAAAGCCTCCCAACATTATGCTCTGAAATAAAATGAGCTTGTTAGTTAAAGGCCTTACTATGATGACGATGTTGGTTATGATGTTGATGCTTAAAAGATGACTTATCAATCCAACTCTTCTTATGATAACTCTTTAGTTTGAGAATATCCTTGTACCAATTGTATAATTATAAATACCTCCCTAGTTAAGAGGGAGTGTTGGAAAATGTAACTTGTTTCGATCTTCATAATTGTCATTGTACCCATGTCATTATGTATATCTTATGTATCAATAAAAAAGAAGAAAGAAAAGTATTATTTTCAAGCATGGGTTTCATGTTCCATTTAAATGGTCATCTAGGGCAAGCATGCATTTCATGCTCCTAGGGTTTTTCAAGTCATAAGAATTATTGTTATGATTCAAGAGAGTCAATATCATTTGTATAAGACCCATTTGGGCAAGTTATAATATGTAAAAGGATTTAATTTTGAGTCTAGAAAGTAAAAAAGACCTCCAAGACCAAGTCGACCCTAACTGTGAGAAGTCGGCCTAGGAGAGGCCTATTCGACCTCATAAGAAGGCTATATAAAGGAAGAGAGTTCGATCCATTTGGACACACTTTTGTAGCTTGATCTCAAACAAGAAATAAGAAAAAGGAACGAAGGTTTAGGAGAAGGAAGCATTTCAAGAAGAATACTGAAATTTTGAATTTTGTGATCATTTTCTCTCACATGTGCGAAGGAATTAGGGTTTTTGCAAGGTCGAGAGTTGCAGGCCGAAGTTGCAGACTTGAAGTGAGGGCCAAAACTTTGTAGCCAACTTTGAAGGAGTTGACTTTCGTTGACTTTGGTAGACCTTGTCTTGTCTTGAAAGAGATCATTTGGAAGATTGGCTTGATGCTTGGAAGACGTTTGACTTTGGTCTTTGGGTCTTGGTTTTCTCATTTGATCAAATTCTATAAGAAGAGAAGATATTCCTTCTGGGTTTTCTCGTTTGGAGGGGTTTTGCCCTGGCGTGGAGACTAATACTTGTTTCTATTGCTTTATGATCTTCATGGTTTATGATCTTGATAATTGTTTGATGGAAATAATCTAATAAAGAACAATAAGAAGCTAACTAAAGTTCACAAGCAATTATTAAGGATAAGGAGAATTGGTTTTAATAGCTTCCCTACTAGATTCTCCAACAAAGATGCTCCCCAAAGTTTAGGGAAATACATGGGGGATGGGGAAATGTCGATTTCCTTAGCATAGGCGACCTTGTCTTTAAAATTATAAAAATAAAAAATACCAACAATAACAATTCATCCCATGCAAATTCATCATTTTGCAACGTAAATACTAAATGCAAATTTGTAAGTGATATAAACATGATTTGGATTCAACCTCAGAAATGAAATACATTGATTCAGATTCATCATTTTAAACAGTACTAAGCAAAATAGTAGATATTGAAATATGAGATAGAAAAATTGAAGTTATCCAAAAATAGTAGAGTGAAGAATCAAAATACTGCAAATGGAATATTAGATAGAGCATTAGGTACTTGAATTATTATTTTTTTCTATTTTTTATTTTTATTTTCAAGGATCAATGGCAAAAAATTAAGGGGTGGGGGTGCACAAAGTGTTGGGGTCCCACTTTTTGAGGAGTGCCTAGGTGTCCCCCTTTTTTAGAAGCATTTTTCACATGTAGTGAAACATTTTGCTAGATGCCCCCCAGTACCTTAGTGAGGCAAGCGTGGGGGCATTCCCCCAACCTTGGGGGACACATCCCTGTGGAACATTTCATGTAATATACATAACTTGATCTACTGCATATATACCAATCAAATGCGTTATGCTCCAAAAATAGAACTCTACACTATCTTTATACATTTTTTAACACAATGTGTAATTACATTAATGAAGGGTATATATAATATTGCGTTAAGAAAGGGTCATTTATTGTTTCTTTATTTGGGTCATATTGTACACCATTTTGATTGGCTATAAAATTTGGTGAAATTTGGTCTTTATCTTTGGATTTGTCAAATTCGGTCTTTATCCTTGATTATGCAAATGCAAAATTTAAATTTAAATGGCTTTATAAACATGAAAGTATTATACATCACGTGTTACTATTGTTTTAGAAAATAAGTATTGCATGTGAAAGTTGTTATCTTTTGGACATAAACTAATTAGTTGAGTAGCATTTCTCATCAAGTATCAATTTTTATTTATGAGGTTGCTTTAAATTTTCTATTTTGCATTCTTACACTGTGTGAGATTATTTTGGTTCTGCTATGTTTAACAGATTCCTCCCATTATGCTTTGGTCTCTTACTTGTGCTGCGTTTGGAGGTACTTTCTTTAATCTGTAATATGCGAGATCACACTTTCAAGTATTTTGTTCAATAATATAGTGGCACGTTGACTTGATTCCATGTAAGCTACTTTTAATGGGCACTTAAGTAGAATTTGAAATTATTTGTGTATTTTGTATATAAATGTTTTTATTGGTATTTGTACTTTAATGTCACGTTTTAGCTTTAGTGTTGTTATATATATATATATATATATATATATATATATATATAATGATAATTATAATAATGATTAATTAACTAGTGATTAGTATAGATGAGGCATGTCTTTAAGGACATGACCATTCATGAAGGGGCACGTACCTAATGTTGAGAATTTGGAAGGGCATAGTTTAATTCAATTCTCTTCCTGATAATTACTTGTGAACTTATTTCTCTTATTTAGATCTTCTCTTTATTAGCTTATTATGTTTTTCATCAAGTCAATTATCAAAACACAAGAAACACAAGTTTTAGGCTCTTCAAGAGGAAAACCCACAAGTAATTCTCCTTATAGAATTTCAGTTGACAAGTACCATGACCATGACACAGACCCTTGACCCTTGTATGCCCCGAAGACCTTGTCACTGTTGATTTGGGGTAGCATTGGATGTGCTCCAAGTCTCAAATTTTATGGAGAGGCTTAGATGTTGAGAATTTGGAGGGCTGGTGATTAATACAAATTCTCTTCTTGATAATTACTTGTGAGCTTGCTAGTATTACTTATGTCTTCTCTTCTTTAATCTTTCATCAAGTCAATTATCAAAATGCACAAGACACAAGAGTTAGGCTCTTAGAGCCAGGGCATAACCTCTCCTTCTTGGAGAGGAAAACCCGCAAAGAATTTCTTCATATAGATCTTCAAATGACAAGTACCATGACCCAGATTCAGATCCTTGACCTAGATATGCTTCGAAGACCTTGATTCAGCTTCTTCAACCTTGATTCTTCTTTTCACCAATTTTCTTAGTTCTTCCTCACTATTGCTGCCTCTTCTCCTTATGATGATTGTCTTAACTTCAACACATTCTTTCTTCAGATCAACAACCCTTAACAATTATATATCAGCAATTGTATCCTTCCTGCACTAATCCGAAATCTTGTGGCATCAATCTGCAATTCAGTATTCTTCTTATCCGCAATCCTCTTCCTGCATTCCACCGCAATCTTCTTCCTGCATTACACTGCAATCTTCTTCCTGCACCACGGTCTCAAATCCGCACTTTGTACTGTCCCTTATCGGCACTATATCCTTCCCTTATCCACAATGTAAACTTAGAAATATCCACAATGTAATCTCAGAAATATCCACAATGTAATCTCTAAAATATCCGCTATGTAATCTCTGAGATATCTGCAAACTTTCCACTGTAAAATCACAGAGACAACCGCAGTTGTTGTGAGCTAATGAGCCGCAAATGACAGGGTTATATATAGTGTTCTGTTTGGCTTTTAGGCCGACTTGTAGGCCGACTTCATAGGCTGACATGAAGGATTGTAATTTCAGCGTTTGTGAGAGCATCTTCTTGCATCTTTCGAGAGTCATCTCTTCATGGTATATTGTCAATATCTTGGAGCATATTGATGACTAGACCCTTCATGAATATGACACTTAACTTCATTTAAATCTAAAAGATAATTCCTAATAGACATAAAGAAGAAGTCTATAGACCTATAATAAAATCTTGCTCATGAAACCTGTTGTACCTTAAGAGACAATCCCTTAGCTGTGATAAGGAATCAGTGCTTAAGACATTTTATGATTATGTCACAAATTTTTATATCTCTGTTTTATTAACCCTCAAGTATTTATAATCAAACCCTTAAATATCAAATATTATGAATGCTTCACAATGCTACCATCTGTTGATGTTGAATGAAGTGACTAGAAGAAAATGTAAGAAGAAGTCCAAACTGATATGCTGTTTTATACAGAAAATATCATTCCAAACCCCAAAAGAAATATGTGAGAGAAATAGTTAAAACAAAGGAGCGCCAAGTAAGGTTTTTTTTAACTCTTATACACAGAAGTAAAAAGAGACCTGCTGCTCATAACCTTGTTTTATTCATTGATGGAAATACATAATGAAAACTTGAATACATTTCAACATAAACAAAATGCCAAAAACTTGCTTACTCATTCATTAATCTTTGAATCTTTGAGTACAAAAATATTTATCTGGAGGTCCAAAACCTGGAACTTTTCTTTCTCTTGAAAATTACATTAAATACAGTAAAAAGCAGTTTGGAACTGCTGTAACCAATCCTAACTACCAAAATTACTTCAAGACTTCGAAGACTGTCTATTACATGCCTTGAAAATGTCTTATTACAATTACATTGTCTTCAGAAAATAACATAAAATAAATATCCTAATCTATAGGAATTGCTGATGATGTGGCTTCTTTCCCTTGGTCAACTGATTTGTCTTTCTTTGCTACTGATCCTTTTGGCAGGTCAATTGTCCAAGCTCTGCACTTTTTCCATATTTCTACCTTCGTCGTGGATGAATGTGTCAGATTGTGATATTCCAATCTGAATGCAGTAATTCGATCATAAGAAGGCCTTTCTGAGAAAAGAGTTTTTACCATCCACAAGAGTTGAAAATGTTTCTACAAGAAGTTGACCATTGTCTCTCCTTTAAGCACCTGAGTCTTTTCATGCCTGTTATCAACCTTGCTTTTTGTCATCACTAGTAAATTCTCATAAGAGCTCCATGGCAAAAGATTTCCTTCAGCTCCCCAACATGATGGCAAGCCTACTCTTGCCATTTTATCAAAAGATTTATCAAATTGACTTATTGCTTCTTTGATTTCCATTAGTTTCTTTTCTGCAGCGTTTCTGAGATCATTCCTGACAATCATTTTATTAATTTCCATTGCATATAACATTTTGTCCTACATATCATTCTCCTCTAACTCCTAATCTGATTTGGAATTAATAAAATCTATAAATCTTCTGGCCCAAATGGCTCTATTAATTCCTTTTTGCTTATCAGACATAATTGGTTCTTCACGCTCTACAATAAGGCTTTTCTCTTTTGCAATTATCATCAGAAAGCACCAATTGGATTTCATTTATGAAATGATATCAGTCCAAATGATATCTTTAGCTTGTATTAGTGAAATATTTCCTTTCATTCTTTCTTTGAGATTTTTAATCTCAGCTTCAGCATTTCAGAAATCCATCTTGTATTTGTCAGCTTCATTTTCTATGACTTTCATCAATTTTGTTGCAGTCTCTAGATCTGTTTGAGCCTTCTTTCTATCTTTTTCAGCCATCTGCAACTCAGTATTTAATTGAACAATTTGTACTTGAGGGTCTTCATCACTTGTAGGAAAAACAAAAGTATAGTTATGATTATCAATATGGTTTTGCAATGAAATTGCAGTCTGCTTTATTTTGGATAGTTCTTCATCTTTCTGCATGATTTGCTGCAACAACTTTTCCTTTTCTTTCTCTAGATCTGCAAATTATGTAGCCATTGAATGTTCACCAGTAGGTAACTTAAACTTCTTCCTTAATGTAGATATCTCTACCTCAGCACTTTGCATGAATTTCTTCACAGCAGTCTTATCACTGGGGTCTACTCCAATTTTTATAATAATCTTCTTTAATTCTTCATTTTGAACTGTTAAGGCTCTTGAGTTAGCCTTCTCTAACTTCAACTGTTTAATTACTTTACCCAACATATTCTCTTCCTTTATTGCCATTGCATTAGTCTTTGTGAGGTCATTTACAATCAATTGAACTGTTTTCATACGCAAATTCATTTTATCCATTAGTGGAATTTTCTTTACATCCACAGTCACATTGACAATGTTCAAATTGCTGGAAGAACCAATTGACATATCTGTAGGATGTGAGAGGGAAATTCTAAACTGATATTTCTCGAGATCCATTATAGTTAAAAATCTTGCTTGTTCAACAGTGACTTGATGTTTAGCTTGGGCCTCCATGCTGGCCTTCATCCTCTGATTTCTTTCTTCAATTTGTGAAAACATTTGTTTAATCAAAGGCACCTGTTCATGAGAAGCTTCATGATTCCTGGGTGAGGCAGGAGCATTTTTTTCTTTTGCCAAATGTAAAGAAAAACCAGGAGAAGTATATGCAGGCTCTTCAGTAAGTTTTTTTCTCTTCATGGCTCCTTTCTCCTCATCATCTAGATCAATAACCACTTCCTTGGTTCTTTTAGCTATTTTCTCTGCTATGATAGGAGTTTGAATGTTTGCATCTATTGAACTCTTCACATCTTTACATGCTATCTTCTCTTGTTCTGGCCTACTTTCATGAATGAAAGAAGAATATCCATTCTCAATTCTTCTATTTGAAATAACACTATATGGGCCATAAGTCCAACTTTCTCCTAGTAACATCTGCATGTCATCTAACGTTTTTGTTACTTCATCAAATGCCTACCTCATATTTACTATGAAAGGGCCTACAACCAAGGGTAATTTATACATGTTTCCTTTCTTCATAGGCACGAAATGAACCTGATCAACATTTAGACTCTGTCTAATGAACTCTAAAGCAAAAAGCCTCATTGGTACAAAAGTTGGGAGTCTGTAAGGCTCAACACTTGCTCCCTATATCCTTATTTTAGAATATTCCTCAAAAACAAACCAGTCTCCATATTTACAATTGTTTCCTAAATGCAGAAACTCCTGAGCTTTAGGTAAGAAACAGGGAGGAGGACTTCCATTCAATATTTTGTATGCAGTTGGCATGTAATAACTAGCAAAATCAAACAACCCAACCTCATTTTGCTCCCTTCTAAGTACATCTGTCCAGAATATCACTGATTGTCTTCTTTTATTTACATCCATAATATTTAGACCTAAATGCATGAATTCTTCCACATTTTGGTATAAGAACAAATATACAATTAATGAGGGAAATTTAAAGGAACCTGTTAATGAAAGGCTCATTAGCTGTGAGTTGACTGCTTCCTGCCAATATGATGGAATATCCAACACCATTCTTGGCTTCATCATCATGGCAAACATCCCTAGAACTGATTTATCCACTATATTATCATCATCCTTACCCAAAATTTTTGCAATATGACTCAATACTGGACGAGTCTCAACATCAAAAACCCCCATATCAAACTCATTGCAATCTGGCTGAAACTTCTTCATGTCAGGCTTCAAATGAAACATGAATTGATTGAATTCTTGTCCTGCAAGATTATCATAATATTGAACCAGTGAATCGTCAGAAAATTGAATGGATGACTCTGACTCAGGATAGCAAAGGGCTTGGCGGATTAATAGGGTAGACACCTGCAGAACATTCTCTCCTTGGGAGTTCATGACAAAACATTTCCCTGAATACATAACGGATACCAACCAATAGATGAATTCAGGGAAAAATGAGGTTTTAGGAATGCATGCAGACAAGATTCCTGACTTGACCATGGCAGAATACACAGGAGAGGCATTAGTATTCAAGATAACTTGCTAGTAAAAGGGGAGGTGAATTACTGAACAGAGGGTATCTTGAATATCCCTCTCAGTATCCATGAGAGGGATATGGCTGGTTGAACCTGATAGGGATGACCGTTTAGCCATGGTTAAAAGTTTATGTGGAAAATAGTTTACAGGGTGGTCAAATTTTGCAGGTGGCGGAAAGCTAAAACAGGGTGCAGTGCAGCAATTCACAAGTAATTTTGAAAAATAGACAAAAAATTCTTTAAATAGGTGGCGCGGATTTTAAATTAAATGCTGACAAGACGTCCCAACAAGCCGTTAACTCTGCTTGACGTGGAAGACAGTTGTGACCAACTCAGCGTCTCACGTCACTGCGGGGGCTCTCGGAGTAGAAAGGAAAACTTTGGCTGGTGCCCCCGCATTCAATCTCCGCCATTGATCTCCGTTGTCCCCATAGTCAATCCGGTCAACTGCGGAGGCACTCCTCATGGTATCCGGCGTGCTAGTTGTGCTCGCGGGTTGGGCTTTTTGATAAAGATTTTAATGATCGGCACTTTCCGCCATTCAAACCAATCACTATTTAACATTTAATACCGGCCCCACAATTATAAAGTTTAAATGTTTAAACTTAAACTTTGGCGAACATAAATCTTTTTTCATGCTAAGGTATAAGACTTCAATACTTTAACACATTTTCCCACATTTTATATTTTTATTTTTTCAAATATTTTAAAAATGAAAGGATACGAATATGATCCACAACATCTGGCTCCACCTGGGGATAGTTTTTTTTGCCACGAAACACTAAGAACCCGCAGATCAGTGCCTTCACTTCAGCATGGAGTCAAAAATTGCTTGATAAGAAATATACAGTGAGAGGAAACTGAATATGTACAATATTAAACTAACTGCCTTTAGTGCTGGAAATAATGTTTCAGATACTGCCCATTTACAGGCAGTTCTACTGCTTCTCCATCAAGATTTTCCAGCATGAAAGTGTTATTTGATTTGACTTCAGAGACTTTATAAGGACCATACCATAAAGGATCAAATTTACCATGTTTCCCCCTCTCTTCCCTCCTGGTATCCCATCTTAATACCAAATCTCCAGTTTGAAACATGATTTCTCTTGCTTTTCTGTCAAAAATAGATTTCATTTTCTCCTGATAAATGATCAAATTGTCTCTGACTTTATTTCTATCACCTGGTTTAGTCTTCTGATCAAGGCATTAGGTTCCTCTTGAGAGTCTTGAAGAAAAGAAATTACTGGTCTTGCTAGCTGAGTAGGAAACAGAGGCTGAACACCATATACCAATTCATATGGAGACTTACCAGTGGATCTTTTAGTAGTCATCCTTACTGCCCATAAAGCAAAAATCAACTTTGAATCCCAATCCTTTTGATTCTCATTGATTGTTTTCTTCAATATTTTCACCAATGTTTTATTAGATGATTCTGCTAATCCATTTCCTTGAGGATGATATGTTGTAGAGTGGGATAATATTACATTATAAGTCTGACAAAAATTTATGAATTTGACTGAATTGAAAACCTGAGCATTGTCTGTTACAATTTTTATTGGACATCCAAATCTACTGAAAATATTCTCCTCCAAAAATTTCATCACAACCAAATTTTTTTCCTTTCTAGTAGGAACTGCCTCTACCCATTTTGTAAAATAATCAGTAGCAGTTAGAATCCACTTAAACTGTCCACTTGATGGTGGATTAATCTCTCCAATGAAATCCAATCTCCATTGCCTGAAAGGTTCTTCAATAAATACAGGAAGAAGCGGTAAAGGAGCTAGCCTTTTCTTTTCTGCAAACAATTGGCATTTCTGGCAACTTCTAACAGTTCTGTATACATCAGCAAATAAAGAGGGCCAATAAAAACCTGATTTAAGAATCTTATGAGCTATAGTGACCTCCACACAAGCATTCATGATATTCTTTAATCACCTCCATGGTTTCCTCTTCTGTCAAACATAACAGTAATACACCAGCAGGATCTTTCCAATACAACTTAGCTTCAATTATAACATAAGGTTGAGATTTAAGTTTCAAAGCTCTATACTTAGCTCTGTTTATTGAAGGAGGACAAGAAAAGAAACAGAGATAATGAATGATATCTTTATACCTGCCTGAACAGAGAAATTTGTACTTAATTGCTGACTTTGTCTTAATCTGATTTGTTTCTTTAGTTACTTCATCTACAGGCGCAAGTAAACTAATTCCCAAAGCTTGGAAATTAGATTCTATCAGCAATTTGGCTAGTCCCTGTTCTTTGACTAACTTTGTTGGTTTGATATCCAAGTCATATTCCTGGATTTTGGAAATCCATTTTCCTCTATTTCCTTTCACATCACTCTGTACTAACACATCCTTTACATCAGAATTAGGCACATATGTTACTATTTGAGAATGAAGTATATAAGTTCTGAAAGCCTTTAATGATTTTACTAAAGCATATACCTGCTTCTCTAGGATAGTATACTTTAGCTCTGCATCTCTAAGGACTTTGCTAAAAAAGGCTACAGGTTGTTCACTACCTTCATTTTTTTGTAATAATACAATAGCAATGGTAGAAGATGATGCAAATGAGAAGACCTGAAAAGGTTTTAAGTAAATCTGGACTGATTAAGACAGGAGCTTCTTGGAGAGCTTCTTTAATTCTACTGAATGGTTCTCTTGCATCTTTGTCCCATTTTACTTCAGCATTCTTTTTTAACATATTTGTTATTCTCCTGACAATTTCAGCATAATTTGGAACAAATCTTCTCAAAAAATTGATTTTTCCCAGAAAACTTTGGATATATGTTTTACTTCTAAGCAGTGGAATTGTCTGTATAGCTTCAACCCTTGCAGGGTCAATCTTTACTCCTTGTTTTGAAACTATGTGACCCAACAACTTACCTTCTTCTAAAGCAAACAAAGATTTCTTGGGATTTAATGACAATCCAAATTTTCTGCATTTCAAGAAAGCTTTCTTCAAGTGTTCTAAGTGTTCATCATCATAACCTGAAAAAATAGTAACATTATCAAGATAAATAACTCAAATTTATCACCCACAAAAGAAATATCCATTGCTCTCTGGAAAGTTGCTCCTGCATTCATGAGGCCAAATGGAATCCTGGCATACATGAATGTTCCCCAAGATGTGGTAAAAGCAGTCTTCTTTTGATCTTCCTTCTCCACAGCCACCTGATTATACCTAGAAAAACCATCAACCATGGATAACCTGAATGCTCCAGTTACTTTCTACAGAACAAAATCCATCTTGGGTAAAGGATAGTTGTCTTTTAAGGAAGCTCTGTTCAAATTTCTGAAATCCACACATAATCTTATCTCTCCATTTTTCTTCCTGACTGGTACCAGATTCGAAATCCAATCTGAATATCTTAGTGGAACTATGATTTTTGCTTGCAAATTTTTTTTCACCTCTTTTTCAATTGGAGCCAGCAATAGTGGGTTAATTTGTCTGAGCTTCTGCTCGTGTGGCTTAACCCCATCTTTCAGTGGTATTTTATGTTGAATAATATCCAAATCATAAGTTTTCAAATATTCATATGACCATGCAAATACATCCATGAATTGTTTAAAAAGATTTACATACCTTTCTTTGTACTCCTTAGGAACTCCTCTAAACTATTTGACTAATTTAGGCTCATGTTGAGTCCCTAAATTGCAGTCCTCCATTTCTCCATCTTGGGATACTTTTTTCTGGTTCATTGACACATCATTAGGATCAAACAATCTTTCAAGGGATACCAGGCCTCTGGGCAAAATATTATCTTTCAATTGAATGATCTTCTGATCACCAATTGAATGTTTAAGATTTTTGGACATATCACCTTGACCACTTTCATCAACTTCTAAATCCATTTGACTATCTTCAAAACTTCCAATCATTGTTAAAAACTGATTAATTTGTTCATCATCCTAAAAAACCTGCCAATGTTTTACATTATCAGGGATTGAAGGCCTGTATCTCAATTCAATTTCATATCTCAATCTTGGATTAATTGGTGGTTTAAATGTGCTAGCTGCAACTGCCAATGAATCTGCCATTCTGTTCTTTTCTCTTGGAATAAATTCTAAATTAAAAGCCTCAAAATAATTCTCAACTAAATCCCACACCTCATTTCTATAAGATCTCAATCTAGGATGTTTAGTCTGGCACCAATTCTTAATTTGTCTTATGTTTAATTCAGAGTCACCAAAAACAGATAAAAACTGAATTCCCATCTGTTTAGCTGTCTGCAGACTTAGAATCAATGCTTCATATTCAACCACATTGTTAGTAGATTCAAATTCCAATTTGAAGGAAAAAGGTAAATGGTTACCTTTAGGAGATATAAATATGAATCCAGCTCCAGTGCCCTCCTTAGAGAATGCACCATCAAAATAACACTTCCAAATTTTATTAGAACACAACTCTTTATGTACATTGGCTGAAGCGAGCTGCTTTTGTGAATCTTTAGCAAATTCTGCATCTTCATGCAGCATGAAACAAGAGAGCTCCTCCTTCTCTTGGCCATAAATGGGGGAATTACCTGCATCTTTTTTGGTAGTAGTTTTCAAGAATCTAGTTTCTCTGTATAACCTCCTTTCCTCTCCATTAAAAATAGGAATGATAGCATATGTGAAATTAAATTTCAAAACTCCTCCAAGCTTTGCCCCCCAAGATCTAGACAACAACATACCAAATCTCGCTGGGATATCTGCTACTGCCACATCCATCATAATACTCTTAGCTGGAATTTGAGCCAGAGAAACAACCATATCCTTGATAAGACCTACACACTTCACCCTTTTTGAATCAAAGAAATAAAGGTCTCTATATGGTTTGGTGATTTGTAAATTCAATTCTTTCATCACAGATAGTGGCATTAGATTATGTGATGCTCCTGAATCTAGCATACAATTATGTAAAATGAAATCATGCAACAGAACTGATATATAAAAAGGTGGAACAAAAGAATCTACCTCTTCAACATGAGGTCCAAAAGTAACCATTGGTTTCTCTTCTTGCAGATTCACTATATCACCCACCTCATCAGACTGAGATAAATTAATAAAATCTGCAATTTCTTTTTTATAACCAGATGTTTTGGCCAACTCAAGAAGTGGCACTTGAATCTTTACTTTTTCTAATTCTTTAGACAAGCTGAAAGTTTGATTTTGTTTTGTTAACTTTTCAGGTTCTTGGTTTTTATTTGAATTTGCATGTTGATCAGGAACAATAACAATTTTCTCCAAAATATTTGGGTCATTAGATTTTATTTGAGGAGCTTCAGCTTGCTGCTTCTCTTTCTCTTTTTCTTGATTCATGGGCTGTTTCCCCTTATCTGATTTTTTTAATAGGATTCTTTTTTAGTGGAGTCGCCATTGAAGTAGGTACTGATTCTGATTCCTCTCCTTCATCATCCCGAGTTCTCAGTCTCTTTTTTTACGTCAAATCATATTTTTTATGCAACTCTGCTTGCATAAAATCAGTAAATTGTTTGCAATAATCATCCATCTCTTCCTGATCAAATGAGATATCAGCTTCTTTACATTCTTCTGCATATTCTTTCTCACTCTCTTCTTCTGTTTCACTATCTTCCATATATACAGCAGAAATTTGATCTTCATCTTCTTTCTGATCATTATCAGCAGAATGTGATGGGGTTGCCTCTATATATAAAGGTGCTTGGACTTGATCTTGATCTTTTCTTTCTCTCTGTAGAATCTGTAGGGGTTGTTTTCTGAATTGGGGGTTGAAAACCCCTCTGTTTTGTTGTGCAGGTTTCTTGTTATCTAATTCCATCTTTACTAATTTATTTGACAAATTTTTAATGACCTTAGTCATATCATCTATCCTTTGATCTTGTGATGAATCTTCTTCTTTAGCCTTTCCCTTGTCTTGAACCTTTCCAACAGTAGTCATGTTTGCCTCAATTTCTAAGGCATCAGTTTGAATTTGTTCAAGAGTGGAGGCTCTTCTTTCTCTCAAGGCAAAACTGAAATCTGGTGCAAATGCACCAGCAAAAACAACCCTTACTCCAATAGGAGGAGGTTCCATTTCCACAGGCAAACTATTGTACAACTTATTAAATCTTTTGACAAAATCACTCATACTTTCATTTGATTTTTTCTTTATAGCGTTAAATTCTGTTAAAGAATAACCATGGTCTCTTTTTTCACCCCATCTCTGGATGAATTGTCTTTCTAATTCATCGCAATCATTGATTGAACCATTAGGTAATCCTTTAAACCATTTTCTTGCCTCTCCACTTAGAGACTGTACAAAAAGTCTCATTACAACATCAAGATGTTCTACATTAAAGTTTTCAGCAAAAGTGCAAAACAAAGGCAAGTGTTGTTCTGCAGTTATTTCATCTTCACCAGTAAATCTAGGGAGTAACTTAAGGTACTCCTGAGGCATTGCATTCATTGGTTGGGGTAGATTTAATGGTGCATATCTATTCATCAAGAAAGCAGTCGCTGCCATGTTTATGCCCTGATTGACTGCTCCTTGAGTGGGGGTAAAATGAATACCAGTTGTAGGTGGGGATAAAAAGGGTGGAACAACTGATATGGGAAGGGGTATATGAACGATAGCAGAAGAACTGACAACTGAATTAGGTTGAGATTCTGTGAATGGAAATGATACAGACTCAAAAGATAGTTCTTCTAATGTTGGTTCTTGGAAACGAATTGGTGATGATAAGGATTCTTTTTCCGGGAAAATGAGTTTCCAGGAAATTTCCTTGGATGGCAAAATATGAGAACTGCTGCCTGGTGCAAGCAGTGTGGCATCAGGGGTAGAAAATATTTTTGTTTTCTGGCCCTTTTTTGAAACTAACTTTTCTGGATCTGACAGAATAGGGACTTTTTGCTGAGAGGTATCTGACCTCGTGTGAGGCCTCTTAGGAGCCAGAATTATTTAAAATAAAACACATCTTAGTATTTCCTCCTCTCTAAACAACC
Source organism: Pinus albicaulis (assembly GCA_034641835.2). NCBI lineage: Eukaryota > Viridiplantae > Streptophyta > Pinopsida > Pinales > Pinaceae > Pinus > Pinus albicaulis. The sequence goes on from CM076572.1 coordinate 1,235,119,639, forward strand.
AGAGGAAATATGAACAAAACCCAGGGAAAACCTTCGAATCTTCGTTCCCCGGCAACGACGCCAATTAATGTTGTACCTTAAGAGACAATCCCTTAGTTGTGATAAGGAATTAGTGCTTAAGACATTTTATGATTATGTCACAAATTTTTATGTCTCTGTTTTATTAACCCCCAAGTATTTATAATGAAACCCTTAAATATCAAATATTATGAATGCTTCACAATGCTACCATCTGTTGATGTTGAATGAAGTGACTAGAAGAAAATGTAAGAAGAAGTCCAAACTGATATGCTGTTTTATACATAAAATATCATTCCAACCCCAGAAGAAATATGTGAGAGAAATAGTTAAAACAAAGGAGCACTAATTAAGGTTTTTTTAACTCTTATACACAGAAGTAAAAAGAGACCTGCTGCTCATAACCTTGTTTTATTCATTGATGGAAATACATAATGAAAACTTGAATACATTTCAACATAAACAAAATGCCAGAAACTTGAATATATTTCAACATAAAGAAAATGCCAGAAACTCGCTTATTCATTCATGAAGCCCTAGACAAGCTAAATACTGTCTTTGGCATTCAAAATCAAATCAGGGCCCATCAGCTTGAAAATGAGTTGCTTACTTTGGACCCCAATAATTTCTCCTCTATTGAAGATTTTTTGTCCAAATTTAAGACCCTCAGAGTTCTTTTAGAAGGTTGTAAGGTCAAAAAGGAAGATGGTAGCCTCATCTATTGCATTCTTACTAAGCTTGGTCCTGCATACTCTGTATTTGTTTCCGCCTTCCATTCCACCAGAGAAGCCATCATTTCTTTAGGAACCACCTACAAGAATACCTCTTTTGATGCCTTTTGTGATTCTTTGATAAGAGAACAAGAAAAACTTTTACACCTTGGTCTTATCACTGCTGGAAACGCTTCTAAGAAAGCCTTAGCAGCCCAACAACAACCATATCAAAAGAATCCCAAGAAGCAGTATCCTAAAAAATATGGTCCTAAACCAAACAAGGGCCCTAAGCAATTTCAGCCGCAAACTGAAAAATCAAATCACCAAAATAATAAGGCAAATCAAAACAAAGGGAAGAAGACAGATAGACATTGCAACTTTTGCAATCCGGATGGCCATATAGAGTCCAAATGTTTTAAGAAGATGGAAGCCTTAGAAGAAGCAATGAAGAAGCACAACATCAATTCGGAGCACTCTTCACCTTCATCTTCAGGCATGGCACTTTCTGCTTGTGGTTGTCAAGCATCAAGATCTGCTTATGCATTAAATGTATCTTCTTCTTCTCCTTCTCATGAGTGGCTCATTGATTCTGGAGCTTCTTATCACATGGCTAAAAATAAATCCATGTTTTCTTCTTTAAATGATTGTAACACCAAACATATTTATGTTGGTGATGATAGATCTCTTAGTGTTGTAGGATATGGAACCATTCATCTAGATAATGGTCAGTTTAATGATGTACGATGTGTTCCTACCTTGTCATGCAACCTTCTATCTGTTTATTAGATAACTCATTCAGGTGAAGGGAAAATAGTAGAATTCTCACCTCATGATGTTGTAATCAAGGACCTCAAAGATCCTAAACATATTTTAGCTACTGGCATTGCTGATGATTCCACGAGGTTGTATAAGTTTGACAACTTTGGGTCATCATCTCTTCCCTCTGTTTTTGTTGCTCATAATGATGATGTGAGCAAACTTTGGCATGAGCGATTTGGTCACTTAAACTATCGCTCTCTTCAAACTCTATGTAAGGAAAATATGGTGACGGGCCTTCCTATGGTATCTTGCCGAGATGGTGTTTGCTCCGGATGTGTACTCGGAAAACATCATCGGGATAGTTTTGACAAACGTGCCTCTTGGCACGCTTCAACCCCTTTGCAGCTTGTGCATAGTGATTTATGTGGTCCACTTCCTGTTGTTTCTTTCTCTGGTTGCAAGTACTTCTTAACTTTCATTGATGATTTTTCTAGACGCACTTGGGTATATTTCTTAAAACTCAAGAGTGAAGTTTTTAACATGTTCTTGGCCTTTAAGGCCTTTGTTGAGAAACAATTTGGACATCAAATTCTTAAGTTAAGATCAGACAATGGCGGAGAATATGTTAACAACAAATTTATCAACTTCTGCATTGAGCATGGCATTCAATTGCAACATATTGTTCCATATACTCCACAACAAAATGGTGTAGCTGAAAGGAAGAATCACACCTTAAAAGAAATGGCTAATTGTATGCTTCAATCTAAAGGACTTGGTCTCAATTTTTGGGCAGAAGCCATTAACTATGCAAATTACATAGTAAATCACACTCCTACTAAGGTTTTAAAGAATATAACTCCAGAAGAAGCTTGGAGCTCAATCAAACTAGATGTAAGTCACTTTCATGTTTTTGGAAGTGATGCTTGGGCCCATATTCTAGATGCGAAACATAAAGCCTTAGAACCTAAGAGTGAAAAATGTATTTTTGTTGGATATTCTGAAGATGTAAAAGGATATAGACTTATTCAAACAAAATCCAAAAATATTATCATTAGAAGAGATGTAAAATTTGATGAAAATATATCGGCCTGCGAGCCTAGTTCGACAAGTGTGCCACCTTTGGCCTGCGAGCCTGATTCGGCATATGTGCCACCTCTCTCTCTCTCTTCTATTTTTAATAGCATTCCTTCTAGTTCAGATGATGACAGCGAGGATGAAAATCCTCCTCCAGCTCGTGAAATTGTTCCTTATACTCCACCGCTTCCAAGATGGGTCCGCTCTACTTGGCATGCAACAGGTTCTCTTGCAGGTGACCCTGCCGATCGACGATGTACACGTTCTTAGTTTGAAAGAGCTTCTTCCTTATTGTTTCAAGTTCCAGAAAAACTTGATCCAAAAACCTTTGAAGAAGCCTCTGGTCATCCAGATTGGGATGAAGCTATGAATGAAGAGTATCGTTCCTTATTGGCAAACAATACTTGGGATCTTGTTCCTCTTCCAAAAGGAAGAAAACTTGTCAGATGCAGATGGGTTTACAAAACAAAGTTTGGACCAGATGGAAAAGTGGATAGACATAAAGCTCGTCTTGTCGCTAAAGGTTTTTCACAAGTTGAAGGCATTGACTATACTGAAACGTTCTCCCCTGTTGCCAAAATGAATTCTATCCGCCTTGTTCTTTCCCCTTGCTGCCTCCTTTAAATTGGAAGTCCATCAGATGGATGTTAAATCCGCCTTCTTACATGGAGATTTGCATGAAGAAATCTACATGGAACAACCCCCTGGCTTTATCCAAAAAGACTCCAGCCTTGTTTGTCGCTTTAGGAAGTCTCTCTATGGTCTCAAAAAGCTTCTCGGGCTTGGTATGCCAAAATGGATAGATTTCTCTTAGATAATGGCTTTTCTAGGTGTCATTTTGACAACATTGTCTACACCAAGAAGGTGGGTAATTCCTTCACCATCCTTGTTCTTTATGTTGATGATCTTATCCTCACTGGCAGTGATTGAAACCATATAAACCATGTGAGGTCTAGCCTCAAAAAGAAGTTTGAAATGACAGACTTAGGACACTTGCATTATTTCCTTTGTCTTCAAGTCTTGCAATCCAAGGAAGGCATTACCCTCTCTCAGTCCAAGTATGCCTGTGATCTTCTACACCACTTTGACATGGAAGACTGTAAGCCTACCCCTTCTCCCTTTCAGTTTGGAGTCAAGCTTTCAGTCAACTGTACTACCCCTGAAGTTGATGCTACCTTATACCGTCAACTTGTTGGTAAACTTTTGTATCTAACCCATACTCGTCCTGACCTTTCCTTTGCCGTTGGTCTTGTCGCTTGGTTTATGCACCAACCTCATGAAAGTCACTGGAAAGCAGCTAAAAGAATACTTCGATATATTCGAGGTACAGTTCAGTTCGGGATTCATTACAGTGCAGGAGCATCTCCCTTGTTGATTGGTTTCACTGATTCTGATTGGGTTGGTGACCCTGATGATCGGAAGTCCACTGCAGGATATGTATTCACTCTTGGTTCAGGACCTATTACTTGGTCTTGTAAGAAACAAAGTGCCATCTCCCTTTCTTCAACAGAAGCAGAGTATCGTGGTGCAGTTGAAGCCAGCAAGGAAGCCATGTGGCTTCGTCAAATCCTATCTGAATTTGGTCTTCATTAGAAGCATCCAACTACACTTTGGTGTGATAATTAGAGTGCCATTCAGTTATGTAAAGATCCAGTTCAGCATCAACATATGAAACACATTGAAATCCACATACACTTCATCATAGAGCTCATTCATGATCGTGTTCTTCAAGTGCAATATTGTCTGACCAATGATCAAGCAGTCGATATCTTTACGAAGGCTCTCATAGAAGCAAAGTTTACCAAACTTCTATCCATGCTTAGAGTTCAGGAAAGTTGTCATTAAGGCGAGATAGGATCTAATGCCTCCTTCCTTCTCCTATTGTGTCACTTTTGTAAATCCTTCAATCCTATCCCAATTTGTTCTTAGGGGGGGATGTTAGGATATTTCGACACATAGGAAATAGGCTCCTTTTGTGTCACCTTTGTAAATCCTTCAATCCTATCCCAAGTTGTTCTTAAGGGGGGATGTTAGGATATTCCAACACATAGGAAATAGTTAAAAATAACTTAGTCTAGTGTAGAGTTAGGTAAAGTGTGTTTCTTTACCATGTACATTTGTAACTTATAATCCGACGGTCACGATTTGTAGTGATCCGACGGTTATCTCTCACCTTGGTATTAACGGCACTTGATCCGTGGCTTAACACCCGATTGGTCCATGATCTCTATTTAAAGAGCATGGAGGATCATTTGTTCGGTAACCGTTTATGAGAGAAACATATGTAACTTTTCTTTTATATTAACAAATTCCTTGAAGTGGCCGCGTTGGCTCAGGGCGTGGACTGTTTCCCTCTTTGAGGGTTTTAACCACGTGATTACATTGGTGTACTGATTTGTGATCTGTTTGTGAGCGGTGACCTTTGGTTCTTGATCTACGGAACTTGCCCTGTAAATTCCTACATGAATCTTTGAGTACAAAAATATTTGTCTGGAGGTCCAAAACCTGGAACCTTTCTTTCTCTTGAAAATTACATTAAATACAGTAAAAAGTAGTTTGGAACTGCTGTAACCAATCCTAACTACCAAAACTACTTCAAGACTTCGAAGGCTGTCTATTACATGCCTTGAAAATGTCTTATTACAATTACATTGTCTTCAAAAAATAACATAAAATAAATATCCTAATCTATAGGAATTGCTGATGATGTGGCTTCTTTTCCTTGGTCAACTGATTTGTTTTTCTTTGCTGCTGATCCTTTTGGCAGGTCAATTGTCCAAGCTCTACACTTTTTCCATATTTCTACCTTTGTCCTGGATGAATGTGTCAGATTGTGATATTCCAATCTGAATGCAGTAATTCGATCATAAGAAGGCCTTTCTGAGAAAAGAGTTTTTACCATCCACAAGAGTTGGAAATGTCTCTGCAAGAAGTTGACCATTGTCTCTCCTTTAAGCACCTGAGTCTTTTCATGCCTGTTATCAACCTTGCTTTTTGTCGTCACTAGTAAATTCTCAGAAGAGCTCCATGGCAAAAGATTTCCTTCAGCTCCCCAACATGATGGCAAGCCTACTCTTGTCATTTTATCAAAAGATTTATCAAATTGACTTACTGCTTCTTTGATTTCCATTAGTTTCTTTTCTGCAGCCTTTCTGAGATCATTCCTAACAATCATTTTATTAATTTCCACCGCATATAACATTCTGTCCTGCATATCATTCTCCTCTAACTCCTGATCTGATTTGGAATTAATAAAATCAATAAATCTTCTGGCCCAAATGGCTCTATTAATTCCTTTTTGCTTATCAGACATAATTGGTTCTTCACACTCTACAATAAGGCTTTTCTATTTTGCAATTATCATTAGGAAGCACCAATTGGATTTCATTTATGAAATGATATCAGTCCAAATGATATCTTTAGCTTGTATTAGTGAAAGATTACCTTTCATTCTTTCTTTGAGATTCTTAATCTCAGCTTCAGCATTTCGGAAATCCATTTTGTATTTATCTGCTTCATTTTCTCTGACCTTCATCAATTTTGTTGCAGTCTCTAGATCTGTTTGAGCCTTCTTTCTATCTCTTTTAGCCATTTGCAACTCAGTATTTAATTGAATAATTTGTGTTTGAGGGTCTTCATCACCTATAGGAAAAACAAAAGTACAGTTATGATTATCAATATGATTTTGCAATGAAATTGCAGTTTGCTTTATTTTGGATAGTTCATCTGTCTGCATGAGTTGCTGCAACAACTTTTCCTTTTCCTTCTCTACCTCTGCAACTTCTGTAGCCATTGAATGTTCACCAGTAGGTAACTTCAATTTCTTCCTTAATGTAGATATCTCTACCTCAACACTTTGCATGAATTTCTGCACAACAGTCTTATCACTAGGGTCTACTCCAATTTTTATAATAATCTTTTTCAATTCTTCATTTTGAACTGTTAAGGCTCTTGAGTTAGCCTTTTCTAACTTCAACTGTTTAATTACTTTACCCAACATATTCTTTTCCTTTATTGCCATTGCATTAGTCTTTGTGAGGTCATTTACAATCAATTGACCTGTTTGCATATGCAAGGTCATTTTATGTATTAGTGGAATCTTCTTTACATCCACAGTCACATTAACAGTGTTGAAATTGCTGGAAGAACCAATTGACATATCTATAGGATGTGAGATGGAAATTCTAAATTGATCTTTTTCAAGATCCATTACAGTTAACAATCTTGTTTGTTTAGTAGTGACTTGATGTTTAGCTTGGGCCTCCATGTTGGCCTTCATCCTCTGATTTCTTTCTTCAATTTGTGAAAACATCTGTTTAATCAAGGGCACCTATTGATGAGAAGCTTCATGATTCCTGGGTGAGGCAGGAGCATTTTGTTCTTCTCCCAAATGCAAAGAAAAACCAGGAGTAGTAGATGCAGGCTCTTCAGTAAGTTTTGTTCTCTTCATGGCTCCCTGCTCCTCATCATCTAGATCAATCACCATTTCCTTGGTTCTTTTCGCTGTTTTCTCCGCTATAATAGGAGTTTGAATGTTAGCATCTATTGAGTTCTTCACATCTTTACGTGCTATCTTCTCTTGTTTTGGCCTACTTTCATGAATGAAAGCAGAATACCCATTCTCAATCCTTCTATTTGAAATAACACTATATGGGTCATAAGCTCAACTTTCTCTTAATAACATCTGCATGTCATCAAACATTTTTGTTATTTCATCAAATCTCCGTCTCATATTTACTATGAAAGGGCCTACAACCATGGGTAATTTATACATGTGTCCTTTCTTCATAGGCAGGAAATGAACCTGATCAACATTTAGACTCTGTCTAATGAATTCTAAAGCAAAATGCCTCATTGGTACAAAAGTTAGGATTCTGTAAGGCTCAACACTTGCTCCATATAGCCTTATTTCAGAATATTCCTCAAAAGCAAACTAGTCTCCATATTTACAATTGTTTCCTAAATGCAGAAACTCCTGAGCTTTAGGTAAGAAACAGGAAGGAGGACTTCCATTCAATATTTTGTATACAGTTGGCATGTAATAACTAGCAAAATCAAACAACCCAGCCTCATTTTGTTCCCTTCTAAGTACATCTGTCCAGAATATCACTAATTGTCTTCTTTTATTTACATCCATAATATTTAGACCTAAATGCATGAATTCTTCCACATTCTAGTATAAGAACAAATATACAATTAATGAGGGAAATTTAAAGGAACCTGTTAATGAAAGGCTCATCAGCTGTGAGTTGATTGCTTCCTGCCAATATGATGGAATATCTAGCACCATTCCTAGCCTCATCATCATGGCAAATATCCCTAGAACTGATTTATCCACTGTATTATCATCATCCTTACCCAAAATTTTTGCAATATGACTCAATACTGGACGAGTCTCAGCATGAAAAACCCCCATATCAAACTCCTTGCAATCTGGTTGAAACTGCTTCATGCCAGGCTTCAAATGAAACATGAACTGATTGAATTCTTGTCCTGCAAGATTATCATAATATTGAACCAGTGAATCGTTAGAAAATTGAATGGATGACTCTGACTCATGATAGCAAAGGGCTTGGTGGATTAATAGGGTAGACACCTGCAGAACATTCTCTCCCTTGGAATTCATGACAAAACATTTCCCTAGATACATAACGGATACCAACCAATAGATGAATTCAGGGAAAAGGTGGGTTTTAGGAAAGCATGCAGACAAGACTCTTGACTTGACCCTGGCAGAATACATAGGAGAGGCATTAGTATTCAAGATAACTTGCTGGTAAAAGGGGAGGTGAATTATTGAACAAAGGGTATCTTGAATATCCCTCTCAGTATCCATGAGAGGGATATGGCTGGTTGAACCTGATAGGGATGACCGTTTAGCCATGGTTACAAGTTTACGTGGAAAACAGTTTACAGGGTGGTCAAATTTTGCAGGTGGCGGAAAGCTAAAACGAGGCGCAGCGCAGCAATTCACAAGTAATTTTGAAAAACAGACAAAAAATTCTTTGTGTAGGTGGTGCGGGTTTTAAATTAAACGCTGACAAGACGTGCCAGCAAGCCGTTAACTCTGCTTGACGTGGAAGACAGTTGTGACCAACTCAGCGTCTCACGTCACTGCGGGGGCTCTCGGGGTACTAAGTAAAACTTTGGCTGGTGCCCCCGCATTCAATCACCGTCGTTGATCTCCGCTGTCCCCACAGTCAACCCGGTCAACTGTGGAGGCACTCCTCATGGTATCCGGTGTGCTAGTTGTGCCTGCGGGTTGGGCTTTTTGATAAAGATTTTAATGATCGACACTTTCTGCCATTCAAACCAATCACTATTTAGCATTTAATACTGGACCCACAATTATAAAGTTTAAATTTTTAAACTTTAACTTAAACTTTGACGAACATAAATCTTTTTTCATGCTAAAGTATAAGACTCCAATACTTTAACATATTTTCCCACATTTTATATTTTTATTTTTTCAAATATTTGAAAAATAAAAGGATACGAATATGATCCACAACAAAACCCATGAAGCAAGTAAAACAAAAATACATTTTATTATTTTGACTTCTTTTCATAAGTACATAATTATGAAGACCGACCTAATTACACTTTTGAACATTAGACACATGTATTCTAAATAACCTGGAAATCGTTTGGTAAAATTCCTCTCGGATTGTATTCTATAGAAATAATTAATTATTTTTAAGGGACCCTAAGTTTTTTTTTTTTTTTTTCAATCTAGGATAATCGGTAACTGGTGAGAGTTATCCTGAACAAGGCCCAAGATCAAATCCTACTGGCTGCCACTATAAACCTAGGCTAGGTGCAACAACCTGCAAGCCACACAATAGCAATTAACTTATGCCTCAACAGGAGCCGAGACGTCCACTATGGGGTCGCCTACTCTTCTAGCCAAGACACAACAGGCCATATACTCAATGAGATTTGAACCTCCATCTCGTGGGTTTCACCCAGCGAAACTTAAATAATTAAAGGGTATTAATAAAATATGAGTGTGAATGATCTAGAAGAAACGGATCATGTCAAAAAAGTTAATCTCAGCCATTGATTAAGATTTAATCTGGGCTGTTGAATCCTCAATGAGAAGATTATAAGAAGGACTTGATGGGTCATTTAGAAAATGCATCAGACGGAGAAAGAATCTAGTGATCGAATTCTTTTGACAGAGCAGTGCGCGGACGAAGATCAGGTCTAAGTGATTCTCCTGTGCAGAGAGGGGCAAAGATAATCTGTAGGAGGAAGTATTTCAGATTCGAAGAGAGAGCAGAGAGAAGATAACAAGAGCCACAAGCAATTGTGCAGAACCAGTGACGCAGAGGTTACGCTGGGACTGCGCAGAGCTGTAGAGGGAGCTTCGGTTTCTGTGGAGGAGACAACAAAGGGTTTGTGCCATTTCTCGAAGGACATTTTCAGAGGGTAGAGAACTCCAGTTTCCAGCCAGCAGTAAGTACTAATGCAAAGACAGAAAGCAGTTGCAGGTGTGACGCAGAGACTGCGTGAGAAACGCAGTCACTACGCAGAGGCAACGCAAAGCTACTCAGGTTAGGTGCAGGCTAGTTCCAGAATTTAGTGGAAGAGTGAGATTTATCTCACAAGACTTTATTTGACTCTTTATTTCCTTGCATCATTGCTACCATCTCATCCTTGTCCTCATCAAGATGTCATTCTCTCATTGTTGGTGTTAAGCTAAGTTACCAGGATTCAGATATGGAAATGGATACAGATACAGATCTAGATCCAGATTCGTTATTTTTTTGAAAATCCAGGATCCGGATACGACAAGGATACATCAAGTACAAAAAAATTAAAATATAATAGTATTTTTTAAATTTAAAAAAATACTTTAGAGTTCAAAAGCCAAATACTCCTTGAAACCATCAAACATTTTTAGAACTAAAACCATTAGATATAGTATAAATATGAAGACTGAAACACTGAAATGATGCATCCTCCCTCATAAAAAGTAACAAAAAGGATAATATTATAAATGATAATAGTAAATACATTTACATATCCTCAAATGGATCTACATTATCTTCTGCATATTGCAACTCTACATCATGAATAAATGATGGGGGACCTGGAATGTAGGAAGTTGCATCAATAGGCTGGATTGATGGTGGAACAATAACCTCAAGTAGGTTGAGGTGAGGCATGGCATTCAGTGTCAGGTTCAAGTTAGAGATCTCAGGCTCCACATCCCACATCCTGCTCAAACCTTTTTTATACTCTGGTTCAACGTGTGATAGAAGACGGAGGTTGGAATGAACATACCCAAGATCCTTAGCCTTTGCTGCTCCCAGCCTATTTCGCTTCACTGAATGGATGAAGTTAGATGTACTCCAATTCCTCTTTGTTGATGAGGTACTAGCAACCTGTGATAACAACCTGGTGGCTAGAGTCGAGAGATAAATGCTATCCCCACCATGGAAGCCCCACCTATTAATAAGATCAAGATGCCCTCGATCATCCATAGCTCTCGATCTGAAAATCTACCAGTAGATTGTACAAATCCTCCAAATTCTTGGCGTACTTCCATTGCAACTCCTATATCTCTATAAATTTTCCTCAAAGTTGTCTTGTACCCTTGTACCACTTTAGAATCCTTGTTTGGCGCTGTTCTACTAGGTAAAGACAAAATTTTGGAATGATAATATTTAGGGTGCAATGCATAGGCCAAAAGGTGTAATGGTATGGTCATTTTGTTCCACCTTTTTGTAACTATGCCCTTCAGTTCATAATAGAATGTTTCAAAAGGGTCATTTTCACTCGCCTTGATAATTTTCCTTATCCTCTCCAACATACTATCAATGTTTTCATAAACTTCCCTCAAGCAAGGTGTATCTGTGTCAAATGTCTTGATCAAGGTCAAGATTGATTCAATAAACCGCATAAGGTATTGGACTTTGTCCCACCATGCATCATCAGGAATGATGGACTTGATTTTTTGCCCTCTATCAAAAGTGGAAGTACCCCATGATTCCCAAAGAGGGTCAATGACCATTGCTTGTAATACTTGTCTCACCTCCACAAGCCTCTTTATGACAAGAGTGTGGAAGGCAAAATGAGTTTCAACAACCTACAAGTTTCAAAAAGTCAAATCTCAAAAATCATATATAAATTCGTAATTAAAATTAAGAATTTCCTATACAAATTTGAAATAATATTGATTAAAAAAATAGTACCTTCAGTAGCTCCAACTTGCAAAACCTCGATATATGGCCTAGGACATTGAATAATTGGTTATGAACATTTGGATTTCTTTTGCTGCTATATATATTTCATTAATCCATTCGATCTCACCAATCTTGGCAAGCATAAGGTTCAATGAATGTACTACACATGGAGTCCAAAATATGTGATCATATCGACCCTCCACAATCAAACCTGCAACTTTACAAACTTGTGCGTTGTTCGTAATGACTTGAACAACATTATGTGGCCCCACACTTTCTATTGCGTCAATAAGAATTGTGGATATGAGAGATGAATCTTTCTCTCTTCCACTACAATCAATAGCCTTAAAAAACATTGCCCCTTCGGGGCATACTGCAACAACATTAATTAATGGACGGTTTCTTTGGTCTTTCCATCCATCAGAAATGATGGACACCACTTTTTTTGCCCATGTATCCGGGATTGCCTATAGCTGTCTATCCACGAATTGTTTCTATGATGCCAACAATGTAGTGTGGACTATTACCACTCAAACTAGCAGGGTACCTAAAGGGGTTCCTAATAGGGCAACTACTAGACCAAGGGCAACGGTGGAGGCTTAACCGATTGTCACCACGGCTAAGAATCCCTGCACTTTACGGACTTTCACCGATGGGAGGAGTTTCGATGCTTTGGAAAGTCACTTATAAAGGATATGTCAATGAATGGATGTGAAGTGATCCCATAAACCCTTTCGCAAGGAGGAGGTGAAGAATGGTACTTGCTTGCTTTTTAAGCAAGGGACTTGTCTTCCAAGGGAGAGTGGGTGAGGATAAGGGAGAGGGGTACAACTTGAGAGGGTACTTGCCGATCCCTAAAATCTTATATAAACTTGGTTTCCCAAGTAGCCCTTGATGATTTGTCTTTGATAAGAAACGAGACCACACGGGATCAAGTGGACCCAACCTAGATTCAGGGATGGAACGTAGCAACCAATGATGTTCCTACCCTAGACAAGGTGAGGGGAAAGGATCATACAAGAATTTTTGCTTCAAAAGGTTGAATTGATCCTGCTATGGTCTAGCCTTGGGAATGCCTAAGCAAAAGTTGGTCCTAGAGCTAGGGATTGGGATTCTAGGTGATTCCACCGTTGAAATGGTCTCAAATTCGGAGGAAAGGGAGGGGACCCACCAGCGCAGTAGCCTCCAAGAGATCGAATTTTTTTTGTGAGTAGATTCTCGTGATATTGATGCCCTAGGTGACCTATCAAGGCTAGACCTGGGGAAAAGGGGCAAAAGGTGAAAAAGGAGGGGAAAATGACCACCCTTTTGAGGGACTAGTGCCTATTTCCCTTGGGGATATGGAGTCAAGGATGATAATGATTGAGAACTTGACTTCTTGATCAAGGAGGCTCGTGAAGTCAACTTTGTCCATTGTAAGGGAAAAAGAAGAAAAGTGACCTTTAAGCATTTATACTTCCTGCAAATAGTGCAAGCTTATTGAGATAAAACAATCTCTAGGACATTTCATTCTTCTAACAATGGCCCATACATTAAACAAGCTAACTAGATACTCAATTCCACATTCCGATGATGCAAAAACTAGCCCTAAATATAACGAAGTTCAATAGTATGCAACAACAATAATATATCATTAAAATTCACTTACAGTGTCAGAGAGTATATCCAACCAGCATCACATTTGCCAAAAACGAAGCTCCAAGATAAAAATGGCCCAAATCCATACATCAAAATTCATCCATTAAATAATCCTCCAAGAAGAACTGCGAAATTCTCTAAGAGTAGAGAGATCCCAAGTGAAGTGATGATACAAATGAATTTATCTAACATTAACGTATACCTTCCCAGGGATTTCGAATTAGCTTATGGGCTCACATTAGCCCCTAATGATGTGCAAATAAAACCCCTATTGGTGACAAGCCCACCAAACTAGCCCAAAATGGAAAAAATAAGCCTCACAGGGAGCCAAATAATAATATATACATGTCGTGGGGCCCTCCAAAGGCCTAATAATGTCCTGAAATGCCATAATGAGGAATAAATTCCTCATAATATGATGGACAAGGGGATGGCCCCTTGTTCTCCAATTAGTAGACCTGTGGTGATCCCAGTGGGTGTGGGGGCACACAAATGACCCCATGGGTCTCCATATGAATCGAAGATTCCTGTAGATCCTTTGTAAGAGCTCGAGTGATGGAATGAACGCTACTATGACATTGTACATGTCCTGGAGGTTGGGACACCTGTTAAGGGTGTGGGGCTTGCTCAGCATAGAGTACCAAGCACATCACCATCATCCCAAAAGTGGATCACTAGTAGTCCCTGAACATCATTGAGGATCCGCGGAGTGCTATTTGCTGCTGTGGAGGCCCATGGCTCTCTATGCATACCGTATGTGTGCCAATGCAGCTCTCTAGGGGTTAGGATCCCGTATAGGGAGACCAAACCTAAATGAAAACCATCTGCAATCCTGTATAAAATCCAATTTGTCCTCTTGGCTTCCAGTACAACCAATCATTGGAATAATCGTGTACAAGAGCTTACAAATCATGGATAAAAAGTGGACACTTCACAATGGCATGCCCTTCTGTAGTGGGCTTTGGCATTTCCTAGTGTCTCCATACTCCAAAGTGGGTTAGCCATGTACCTTATTAAATAGTTTCAACCCTTAAAGGGGATAGTAGGTCCAAGGTACATCCTTTGAATGGGGTGGCAAGTGACAAATAAGTGAAATGGAGTCAGGAATGAAAAGGGCAATCCTGGGCCACATATCGGGGCATGGGGGTAGCCAGATAAGGGGAAGCTTGCACCAGGGTATATAATTTGTAGGAGGGAGCAATCGTGGTACATGAGGTGTCCCAACCTTCATTTTTTGTAATATTCCTAATTAGCAGTTCTGCTAATAAGAATATTAATTTTTGTCAATTTTGTATTTTGCTTAAGTTTTGGCCAAAAGGATGTGGGCTTAGGGACCCACGAATAAAACTTAATAGACTATAGGTAGCACACATTAGCCTAAGGCAAAAATTGCGGCTCTAGTGAAGAACGATGTCCAAATGAAGAGAGACTGCGCAACACATGGGGACAACGCAGTGATTGGGTCATGAGGTAGGGCCCAAGAGAACGTTGGGCAGCTTGGGGCAAAAGGAAGCATGCAACCTCATTTTGATCATTCATTCAGCTTATTCGAATTTTTCTTTGACAAGAGCACGATTGAGTAGTGAGCCACGTCTGCAAGTGTTGTTTAGAACACGGGTGTCTTTGAGCGGAGATCCCAGCCTTTGTTTTAGGGGACTTCGAGTGCCTGCCCAAGGAAGGAGTTCCACCATTTTTTGATTCAGTCCAGCAGTTGTGAGCTTCATCCACAACGTAGTACCTTCAGGAACAGTGTAGTGGCATCACCAACAGCGTAGTGATTGCACAGTCTTGTGAGGAGGACACTCCAGGAGTTAGGAGATTTGGTAGGAGGTTTGTGGGTAGGCTTAGAGCTTCCTAATAGGTATTTTCCAGGAATTTTGATGGCCTTCATCATTAGAATTTCCAGGAGGACCGAATTGCCCAACAGTTCAGTTAGCCAAGCCCAAGAGGGCGAATTTCCAGGGTCAAGCATTTGGCAAACCCTTCGCGGGTTATTGTGGGTTTCCTGAGTAGAGTCTGTGGTTAAAAGCCTGGAATTCGCTGAGCAGTATTGCATGCCCAAATAATAGATCTTCAGGAGCAGCAACAACATTTCTGGCTAGGGACAACGTAGAGCTACAACCACGCAGTGGTACTTTCTGAGGGTGATTTCCAGCATGTCTCAAAGGCTATCTCCAGCTTGCTTTGAGCAAGCCTAGGTGCCTTCATTCCAGCAGCTCTATTGTACACATTTCCAGCAAATTCATAAAATGACTTAGCTCAATTTTATGGCTCAATTTATGTTCTAATGGTGTGTTTATTTTTGCTGCTTGCTTAACGTCTTTTGATGCCTGTTATTATTGTAATTTACCATTAGAATATTACAGTGGTATTAGAACTCATAGACTTGGCTCAGCCTGTGGCGAGTAGCGTAGTCTATGACATTGAAAGACAAGCAAAACGTTACTTACCGGAGACAGAGGTACAAGAGCAGAGAAAGGGAACTCGAAATCACTCCAGACCCCGTGAATGGTGAAACGGAGGTTGAAGAGAGAAGCATGGGGGACGCAGAAGAGAGGAGGAACAAGGAGGAGGATTTTGCTCACCTCCTGCTGAATGCAATGCAGGATTTCTCCAAGAACATTGAGGAGATGGGACACCAGAGCAATAATGGTAGAAAAGGGAAGGCAACTCAAGCATAATTCTAGGTGGGAGAAGGATCCGACACCTCACAAAACCCGACATCACTGAACCCAAATGTACCTACAGTGCCTTATACACCCCCAATATCTACCATTCCTACGTTCCTAGCTTTAGGAGCGGGAGGACCTTAGGAGAAGAGGAGGCCCACTATGGATAATACTTCTTGGAATACCAATCTTATGGCCCAGAGTTCGGGAGGGCCATTACTTTTAAAGACTTCTGCCAACTGAAAGGAAATAACAAACCCAGAGGACAAAGTGGCAGAGGTTAAACACAGGGGAATGATTTGCAACGTACCATGGGGAGACTGTTTCTCCCAACTTTTGATGGCTCATCCAAGAGCTCAACCAAGGCATGGGTTGAGAAGCTTGATGTTTACTTCCAGCTGAACCAAATGACTGAAGAAGAGGCAATCAAGATTGCCACATTGCACTTGGATGTAGAGGCTCATGACTGGTGGTTTCATGGACTGACCACGCTGGGTCACGCTGGGGTCATAGCGTATGATGAGTTCACCAGGGGGGTGTAGAGAGGTTTGAGAGGAATGACACAGAAGAGTATTTTGGGGAGCTGACCAAGCTCAAACAGATCGGGAATGCAGAGGTGTACATTTCAGAGTTCTTGAGGCTATCAATGATGGTCCAAGATCTGTCGGAGTCCAGGAGGATTTACATGTTCATAAAGGGACTAACAAAATCATTATGGGGCCTAGTGAGGTCCAACAAACCCACTACACTACATAATGCAGTGGGGAGAGCTAGAGACTTGCAGGATGCCTTACCCAGGGCTAGAGCACCATTGCCTAATAAACCAAGTTTCCAGCAGAGAGGAAGAGACATGAGAGCTCCACCCTCGAAAGGCAACCAAGGACGGGGGCAGCTAGATGATGAGACCAAAAGGGACCTTCGGAAGAAGAAGCTCTGCTTTACATGCCAGGAGACATGGGCACCAGGGCATAGGTGTTCAACAGGGAAGGCACACTACATAGAGGTCTTCTCAGATAGTGATGGGGATGAGGAGACATACTTTGAGATGGGGCGAGATGATAGTGCAACACCCCACGAGGGAGGGCCTCCACCTCCACCTCCACCAGCAGCAGGAGGAGCTGCATTTGCACCTTCAGGAGGGGTCCTCACATCATTGCGTGG
The DNA here is from genome assembly GCA_034641835.2 of Pinus albicaulis. NCBI lineage: Eukaryota > Viridiplantae > Streptophyta > Pinopsida > Pinales > Pinaceae > Pinus > Pinus albicaulis. Next base: position 1,235,136,862 of record CM076572.1, read on the forward strand.
GGTACCCAAGTTTTTGACTATGAGGATCAGAGGGATAGTGCAGGGGCAACGTGTCTCGGTGTTAGTGGACAGTGGAGCCACTCACAACTTTGATGCCCAGATGGTGTAGAAGAGAGGCATCACTACAAAGGGGTTTGATGGATTTTCAGTGTTGGTGCCAGGGGACAGGGCCATGCAGTGCACACGCTATGCCCCAACTTTAACTGTGACCATGGGGAATTACTCCATGACAGACCGCTTCTTTGTGGTTGACATTCTGGACACCAACGTAGTGTTGGGAGTCTAGTGGCTCTACGCACCTGGCAGAATCACCACCGATTGGAGGAAGTTGGAGATGGAGTTTTTGGATACTGATGGCAAACCAATGTTGTTGAGGGACATGCACTCCTACCCACCATAGACAGTCTCTGCTCATAGGATGGAGGTTGACTTGAGGCATGGAGATATAGAGTGGGATGTGGAGTTGAGGATTTCTAAGGCTGGGGGTGTGATCAAGCCACCACATCCAGAGATTCAAGCCATCCTTGACAGGCACCTAGTAGTGTTTGGAGACATACCACCCAGCCAACCACCTGACCGAGGATTTGAGCACACCATTGAGCTAGAGCCCGGGGTCGAAGCAGTGATCACTACTCCTTATAGGCATCCTAATGACTACAGGGATGAGATAGAGAGGGCTATCCATGAGCTCTTGGCACTGTGGCACATCAGGCCCAGTTCAAGCCCCTTCGCTTCATCAATTTTTCTGGTGAACAAGAAGGATGGATCTTTGCGGATGGCCATTGATTACATGGCCTTGAATAAGAAGACTATGAAGAACTGCTACCCCATTCCACGGATTGACGAGTTGATGGATGAGTTGAGGGGAGCTAAGTTCTTCTCGAAGATTGATTTGTGGTCTAGGTACGACTAGATCCAGGTGAGGGACAAGGATGTCCCTAAGACAACATTGAAGTGCCATTATGGGCACTTTGAGTTTTTGGTGATGCCCTTTGGGATAACCAATACTCCGACCACTTTTCAGTCCTGCATGAACCACATATTCCGTGGCCAGTTGAGGAAGTTCGTGCTGGTGTTCTTCGATGACATATTGATCTACAATCGGACTTTAAAGGAGCATTTGCAACATGTGGAGACAATACTGCGTATCCTAAAGCAACAATTTTATGCAATATTGTCTAAGTGCGAATTTGGGTGGACCAAGATGCTTTATCTGGGGCATATCATCAGTGTTGATGGAGTGAGGGTGTACGAAGAGAAGATCAGGGCCATCTAGTATTGGCCAGAGCCCAAGAATGTGACGAAGCTTCAGGGTTTTGTGGCCATTTGCACCTATTATCAGAAGTTCGTGAAGGGCTTCTCACAGTTGGCAACACCCCTTACAGACTTGACCAAGAAGGGGGCATTTATTTGGACCACCACAGAACAGGAGACTTTTGAGCGCCTCAAACAGGTGATAAGCAGCTATTCGGTACTTGCACTCCCTGATTTCACTCAGCCTTTTGTCTTGGAGTGCGATGCATCAGGAGAAGGAGTGGGGACCATTTTGATGTAGGGAGGGAACCCCATAGCTTTCGAGAGTCGGAAGCTATTGCCACATGAGAGACTGTACTCCATCTACGATAAGGAGATGCTAGCCATCATGCATGCGCTAACTAAGTTACGATAGTACCTGGTGGGGAATAGATTCAAAGTGAGTACCAATCACAACAACCTCAGGTTCTTTTTGGAGCAAAAACAACTACAGGAGAGGCAACAGAAGTGGTTGAGCAAGCTCCAGTGTTATGATTTTGACATTAAGCATGTCAAGGGGAAACACAATGTAGTGGCTGATGCATTGTCTAGGAAACTAACCTCCCTTTCTTTGATGAGCATTTCTCCAGATTGGAAGGCCCATCTGTTGGTAGAGTATTCTAAAGAATGATTTGCATGCAAGGTCCTTGATGGGTAGGTGACTGATGACAAATACCAAGTGATGGATGAGGTGATATACTACAGAGACCGGATCTATTTGGTGGCCAACTCCCAACTGCGGGAGAAGATTCTAGAGGTTGCCCATGATTAACCTTTGACAAGGCATCAGGGGTTTAACAAAACTTACAGGGCCATTCAGGAGAGGTTCTCTTGGAAGGGCCTTAAGGACGATATTTTGCGGCACATCCGGGAGTGTGAGGTGTGTCAACGGAATAAGGGTGAGTTGTCACACCCAACAGGGTTGTTGTAGCCCCTTCCTATTCTTGAGGGGAAGTGGGAGAGCATCTCGATGGACTTCATTACCGGGTTGCCATGGTGCAGGGCAAGGACTGCATCTATGTAGTCGTGGACCGCTTGACGAAGTACGCACACTTCTTTGCCATTTCAGCTCAGTACACGGCCTCACAGGTGGCCGAACTATTTTTCAGTGAGATCTTTCGTCTGCATGGTCTTCCCAAGACTATTGTTAGCGACCAGGACAACCATTTCGTTGGTGAATTTTGGCAGGAGCTATTCCGGTTGGTCGACACGGAGCTCACCCCTAGCATGAACTACCATCCTCAAACTGATGGGAAGATAAAGATAGTTAACAAGTGGCTGGAGGGCTACTTGTGTAACTATGTGAAAAGACAGTTGCGGGCATGGTTATGGTGGTTGCACATGGGGGAGTATTGCTATAACACCACATTCCACATGTCGATAGGTATGTCTCTTTTCCGCGCTTTGTATGGTTATGATGCTTTGACATTTGATGATGTTATGTTTGGAGACAGTGAGGCCCCACGGGCCAAAGATTGGATCCAAGAGAGCCAAGACATCTTGAGGGCTCTCAAGGATAATTTGAGGATGGCCAAGAACCAACAGAAAATCTATGCAGTAGGGGCCACGTGGAGAGGTAGTTCGAAGTTGGGGACTTGGTGTGCCTTCGACTTCAACTGTATAAATAATCCACACCAAAGCAAAAGGGGGTCGAGAAGCTCAAGCCCGCTTTTATGGACCATATCGGGTCACTCGGAAGGTGGGGGAGGTGGCCTACAAGTTGGAGCTACCCCTGGGGAGCCGGGTGCACAACATTTTCCATGTATCTTGCTTGAAGAAGGCCTTGGGACAACAAGTTACATCAGCTTCTGAGTTACCCCCTATGGATGATGAAGGGCACTTGGTGCTACAGCCGGAGGCCATTTTGGATTCCAGGGAGAGGCATTTGAGGAACAAAATGGTCAAGGAATTTTTGATTCGATGGAGGAATTTGCTAGATGAGGATGCCACTTGGGAAGGGGAGAAAATCCTCCAACACCCATCACTACAGTTACTTTAGGACAATCAACATCTTGGCGGGGAGGACTGTAATATTCCTAATTAGCAGTTCTGCTAATTAGAATATTAATTTTTGTCAATTTTGTATTTTTCTAAAGTTTTGGCCAAAAGGATGTGGGCTTGGGGATCCACGAATAAAACTTAGTAGACTATAGGCAACACACATTAGCCTAAGGCAAAAATTGCGGCTCTAGTGGAGAACGATGGCCGAATGAGGAGAGATTGCACAACACATGGGGACAACGTAGTGATTGGGTCAAAGAGGAGGCAATGTAGTCATGAGGTGGGGCCCAAGGGAATGTTGAGCAGCATGGGACAAAAGGAAGCATGCAACCTCATTTTGATCATTCATTCAACTTATTCGAATTTGTCTTTGGCAACAGCACGCTTGAGCAGTGAGCCAAGTCTGCAAGTGCTGTTTAACACACGAGTGTCTTCGAGCGCAGATTCCAACGTTTGCTTCGGGGGACTTCGAGTGCCTACTCAAGGAAGGAGTTCCACCATTTTCTGATTCACTCCAACAGCCGTGAGCTTCATCCACAACGCAGTACCCTCAGGAACAACACAATGGCATCACCAACAGCGTAGTGATTGCACAGTCTTGTGAGGACATTCTGGGAGTTGAGGAGTGTGAGGAGATTTGGTAGGAGGTTTAGTGGGGAGGCTTAGAGCTTTCTAAAATGGATTTTATAGGAATTTTGGTGGCCTTGATCAGTAGAATTTCCAGGAGGACCTAATTGCCCAGCAGTTCAGTGAGGCAAGCCCAAGAGGGATAATTTCCGGGGTCAAGCATTTGGGAAACCCTTCGCGGGTTATTGTGGGTTTCCTGAGTAGAGTTCGTGGTTAAAATCCTAGAATTTTCTGAGCATTATTGCAGGGTCAAACAATAGATCTTCAGGAGTAGCAACAACATTTTTGGCTAGGGACAACGTAGAGCTGCAACCACACAATGTACTTTTTGAGGGTTAATTCCAAGTTGTCTCAAAGGATATCTCTAGCTTGCCTTGAGCAAGCCCAGGTGCCTTCATTCCAGCACCTCTATTGTATAGATTTCCAACAAATTAATAAAATGGCTCAACCCAATTTTATGGCTCAATTTGTGTTCTAATGGCGTGTTTATTTTTGCTGTTTTCTTAATGTCTTTTGATGCCTGTTATTACTGTAATTTACCATTAGGAATATTACATTTTTCCACCCTTCTTTATATGCCTTTTGACTTTTATGAATTTTCTTTAATTAACTGCTCGGGGCTCAAGGATAAGAGCATGATGTGTCAGATATAGCAGTGATTACCCCTTTTAAGGTAGGGTCCTTCATTGCCCTCAAGGGGGTGGGACAATCAAGGGTTCCTGTACAAAAAATGAGGCTCATCTAGGGCCTATGGAATCAGGGTGATGGCCATGGTTAAGGGGCAGAGCTCATGCATTTGCTTTTGCCCACGTTGTAATTCTTTTTGTCCTATGGTACAATTTCCTGTTAAGTGTGGCCAATTATGCTTTCTATTTTTCTTTTAGCTACTTCAACCTCCGGGGCATCATTCTAGGCCTGACCCAAGGTGGGGGCAAGGGGATAGGGAGGCTGGCTCTATGTGGACCCAAGTGGGAGAAATGATGAATGGAAGGGGAGTATAATATGCAGATAAAAGAGCGAGACCACGCACCCAAAATCGGGATTTCCCAAGTAGTACCACCCTAGAACCAAATGGTCAATAAAGGAGATCCCATGGGACTAAGATGCAGGGGTAGCACCCAAAATAAATCAAGGGGACAGTAGCACAGACTAAGCCCACTCTTTCCACCAAATTTCCCCATCAATCCATGCCCACAAGTATCCATGATAAGTAAACCCAATACTCAATTATCAAATGACAAGACATACCTTTAGATTCGAGAGGCCCACGTTCAAACATATGATCAATACAGATGGGTGAGGGACCACATGGCTGGCTTAGGTGGCAGAGACATGGTACAACGAGCTAGTAAGAGGCTACAAGGGGCTGTTGGCTGTCAACTGAGGTCTGTCATGGAGAAAAAATTCTCCTAGGGATATCACCCACGAAGTGGTGGGTAACGCAAACCTTTTCATATCTAGGGCTTTTGTACCCTTTTGGCGCTTCATTAATTCCCTTAATCATTTGTTGCCAATAAGGGGAAAACACCAAATTTAATGCTAGCCCATTTGCATAGATGCAACGAGCTACATGTTCATCGGTTATGTCTCTACCTTGATTATTGAAAACTGCTTCAAGAGGGCCTAGAGTGGGCCTTTTATTAGTTGTGGCAACAGGGCTAGATGGCAATGGATGCCTAGTTGTAGAGCTTTGCACAGGGCGTTTTCCCTTCGCAAGCTTCCTATCAGCAGCTTCTTGCAAAGATGCATAGAATTTCATTTTTCCAGGACTCGAACCTTGGCCAGGTTTGCCATTTGCATCTTTTGGCCCGGTGCATACTTGCACCCCTGTGTTAGTTTGACCAGTGAGATGGGCCTTCACTTTAGTATATGAGCCATTTTTGATGTCTTAGCATTCATTTTACTTCAATTTAAATGAACTACCTCCGGGATTTTTTCCAATAATCTCCACATACTGCCATAGAGGAGATTTTGGGTCTGTTTTGATGATTTCCCCTTCACTATGCTCATGCTGTGATGGTTCCAGAATGATAATGGTCTATAGCTTACCTTACTGCATATAAAATTCAAATTAAAATATATTATCAATACACAATTAAAAATTAAAATATACTTCATCTAACTCACCACTACAATATTGTAAATTTTTGTAGATGTTCTATGCTTGATGCAACTTTACTTTTATTACAGCAATCACCCAAACAGTTAAGTAAAATGCTGATAGAACATACCAGTGGATCTGTAGAAGACAAACCAAAAACAGGAAAAATGTGATGGTGCGTTACGGCGGTCAACAAGATGCTTCAACCAGCAAAGTCTTCTTGATTAGCCAACCCAGAATGTGTCACAACAATCCTCAAATCAGTCAACACAAGTCAACTCCAGAAAAGTCAACGCTGTCTAGAAAAGTCAATGTAGGGCAGCAACATAAAAGTCAACGCAGCTCCAACTTCGGTCAACCTTTTGACCTCGTTTCTTGTGCCAAAGTGTACGACCTGCTAAAATCGAAGTCTCCACAAATTTTGGGCCTCTTTGGACCATGCGTTGACCAAAGTCAACACTGGTCAAACTTCCTAGGAAACCCTAGCTGCAGCAAACTGCATCCTTCTTCTTGGCTGTAGTAGCTTGTCCTTTTTCCCACGTGTGAGCTGAATTCGTCCTCCAAGAAGCTCGTACTAAATCAGAGAAGAGAAGAAGATGTGATGAGATGAGATGAGTGAAATGCTCTCGAACTTTGACTGTATTTATATCCATCATTGAGGTGTGTGACACATCCGCTGGGGGTGCAAAACCTTAAGGCCGACCTGCACATATAATTTATTATAAATAATAAATTCAAAATACATGTTCTGCTCATCGGATTAAGATAAATTTTATATGGATCTTACACCTCTCCGAAAGAGGAATCCAACAAAAATATCAGTATCTTAATCTGAGCATCACAACATGGAGTTTGGACCTAGTTGTGCAATTTTAACACTCCCTCTCAACTAGGAAGAACTCCATCCATCAGTGCAATCAAACATCGTGCGTCATCCCGCCGTAACTTGCTTTGCTGGCCTCTTTATTTCATACCGGTATGGGTCACCACGTGTATTTCATCCCTACCGGGACAATTTTGTGCGCAGGTCCGAAACCCATCGTACCCACAAAGAGTCTCCAACCAACCCGGTTGGCCTGGGTATTCGACTGGTTGCCAGAGAACCAACTCACTGGTACTGATCCCGCATCGGCGTGTGGTTGGACCGTGCCATCCTAGATAGAGAGTACGACAACTTCTGATGCGTCCATCAGTATTTGCTACTAGTCTCTAGCTTTTCCCACCTCATTGGCCAAATGAGAGGTACTTCCCATGAGCCCTGAACTCAATGGGTAGGATGCATACGGTGCATAGAAAAATGAGAGGTGAACCAACTCAATAATCACAACGGTGGGGCAGAAGCACCATAAGGTTCGGCAAGCCTAGCCCCGTGAGTGCTTATAGCTCCGAGAAGCTATCCCCAAAGTCCCCCAGAGCTCCCAGAGCTCATCGTCCAACGAGACCCACATCATAGGGTCGTTCCACGATACCACGATTCTCACGGAAGGTTAGGAACTTGACCTTCCCCAGGGGCTTAGTGAGAATATCCGCGACCTGCTCATCAATTCCTATATGATCGAGCCTTACGGCGCCTCGCTGTACCATATCCCGGATAAAGTGGTACCTGATATCAATATGCTTGGATCGATCGTGGAACAATGGATTCTCAGATAAGCGAATCCCACTCTGGTTATCACAGAGTATCACGATGGTATCTAGCACATGTCCGAATATCTCACTGAAGAGCTCTTGCAACCAAACTGCTTCACAACAAGCCATACTCACTGCAATGTATTCGGCCTCGGTGGTGCTCAAAGCCACCGACTTCTGCTTCTTGCTCATCCATGAGATTGAAGCAGAACCAAGATTGACGCAAAGATCCCGATGCTCTTACGATCCACCACACCGCCACCCCAATCGGCACCGCATATCCACGAGTGTCACACTCCCTAGCAGTATCTCTGTACCCTCATGGTTTATCGTGCCCCGAAGATGTCTTAGAAGATTCTCTGCACCAACCTGAAAGTGTGATGAGGCTCAACCATCTCGTGACTCAAAAGTGTTCACCGCAAAACATATATCCGGACGGGTGTTTACTAAGAACATCAAAGCTCCTACAAGTTGACGAGGACGTGAGAGGATTGGTCAATACGGGCTCCAAATAGTCACGCCACTCAACTTCTTGAAGTTGAGTTCCATTGGTGTTGACAATTTGGGTTCTTGTACTCCACCATACCAAATCTTTCCAGAAGTTTCACAATGTATTTTCCTTGAGAAAGGAAAATCTCTCCAGGTCTCTGCCAGACCTCCAGGCCTAGGAAGTAGTGCATAAGTCCTAGGTCCTTCATCTCGAACTCAGCAGCGAGCTCCCTCTTACATTGAAGAATGAGAGGGTCAGCACCTGTCAGGAAGAGGTCATCCACATACAGCACTAGAATGAGAGGCTTCCCCTGGACAACCTTGAAGTAAAGGTTCGGATCAGCATTACTTCGAGTGAAGCCCAGCTTCATCAAGTAACTATCCATCCTCTCGTACCAAGCTCTGGGTGCTTGCTTTAACCCATAGAGGGCTTTCTTCAACCTGCAGACATGAGTGTCTCGATCCCGAACTTCAAATCCCAGAGGTTGTTCCACATACACCTCTTCCTTTATTGCACCATGCAGAAAAGCGGTCTTGACATCCATCTGATGAAGACTCCATCCTTGCGTAGCAGCAAGGGCTATGATTGATCAAATGGTGGTATATCGTGCCACAGGTGCAAATATGTCATCATAATCTACTCCTTCCTTTTGAGAGAAGCCACGGGCAACAAATCTTGCCTTGAACTTTTCAGCACTTCCATCAGATCCATGCTTGATCTTGTAGAGCCATTTCGCCGTGACAACTGATTTGTCCTTTGGTCTTGGAACCACATCCTAGACATCATTCTTCATTATGGACTCATATTCTTCGTGCATAGCATCCTTCCAGACTTGATGCTTTACGGCTTCCTCAAAAGATCCAGGTTCAGATTGTACAATGGTACTCATGGAAGCCAGATACCCTTGGTATCTACACGGCTTCTTACTTACACGGAATGTCCCCCTTGGGGCAGCATGTCCCTCAGCATCTTCGAGGGTGTCCTTGAGCCATGATGGTCTCTTTCCCAGTGAAGGAGATGGATCGATAGGGTCCATTGGTCCTTCAACATCAGGCATTGTCTCATCCTGTGGTTCTTCTTGATTCCCAGGCCTTGCTTCATGATTTTCCTCAGATCTTGGAAGATCTACTACTTTCTTCAGGGAAGCATCTTCGTCAAAAGTGACATCATGGCATATCTCTACTTCCCTTTGACCAAGTACATAGATTCTATAGGCCTTAGATGTTTCACTGTAGCCCACAAACATTCCTTTCTTCCCAGAAGCATTCAGCTTGCTTCTCTTTTCTTTTGGCACATGAAAATAAACATGACATCCAAAAATTCTAAAATGTGAGACATTAGGTTTCTTACCAGTGAAAACCTCTTCAGGAGTTTTGGAGTCTAGAGCGGAATGAGGGCATCGGTTTTGAATGTATACAGCAGTGTTTGCAGCTTCTCCCCACAGAAACTTCGGTAGACCCTGGTCACATAGCATGGCACGGGCAGCTTCCACAATAGTCCTATTCTTGCGTTCAGCAACACCATTCTGCTCAGGAGTATAGGCAGTAGTAGTCTCCCTCTTAATGCCAACTTCTCTGCAAAAGTCCTTGAACTTATTTGACTCATATTCAGTGCCATTGTCAGTCCTCAAAATCTTGATCTTCTTTCCTGTCATATTTTCCACCAAGGCTTTGAAGGTACGGAACCACATGAAAGCCTCATCCTTCTTCTTCAAGAAGTATATCCAGGTTTTGCAGGAGAAGTCATCAGTGAATGTTATATAGTAAGAACATCCTCCCAGGGATGTCACGGGTAGCATACCAGATAGATCAGAATGGACCAGTTGCAAAACATCAGATGTCTTTGTGACACTTGAGGGGAAAGGTCCCCTTGTATGCTTTCCTTCGGCACAACCCTTACATACACCTTCATATTATTTCCAAAGTCGGGCATCCCTGTCACCACCTTCCTTGCTTCGGGAAGGGCCTTGTAATGAAGGTGTCCAAACCTTCGGTGCCATAGTTCAGTTTGTTGGATAGTGTCACATGTCATAGCTCCAAGTGGACTTCCTTCAACCTGGTAGAGTGTTCCAACTCTAAAACCAATCACTATAGCTTCCTTGAGATTCTTCTTCCACATGCGCACCTTTCCATCAATAAATGCCACATTGAAGCCTTTGTCTTCAATCGCTGATATAGACACAAGGTTCTTCTTCAATTTTGGTACATAGAGTACATCTTGCAAATGTAGGACTTGTCCTTGAGACAAGTGGAGGGTCACAATCCCTGTCCCTTTTACGGGATATGTGGCATTATTTCCAAGGATAATTTTTAGATTGGTATCCTTCTCTACCATGTCAGAGAGTGCTTCCTTGAACCCAGTGATGTGTCTTGAGGCACCACTATCTATCAGCCAGACATCCATAGTGTCGGGCGGAGATGCAGCACAGAGAGCAGATACAAGAATGTATTCATCTCTTTTATCAACAGCATTAGACTCCTCATACCTGGAGTTTCTAGACCTTTTGAAAGGTTGATTATTTTCGCCAGAGGGAGCCTTCCTCTTTCCTTTGGACCTGTCGTTTCTTTGATTTCCATTCCTCCGGTTGTTGTTGTCATCACTATCGGGAGAATCCTTCTTGAAAGGACATTCTCTGGCATAGTGACCAGGCCTATGACAAGAGAAACACTTTCCCTTCTTTCCTTGGGCCCTTGTTCTTCCTTTGTTCTTAGGACCACCAGAGTTCTTCTTTCTAGAATGAGTAGCATAGGTAGCATTTCTGTCATTTTCATATTCCTTCATTCTTGTCTCTTCTTGCATGCATCTAGACAGAAGCTCGTCAAAGTTAGGAATTGTACTATTATTGAGAATGGTAGTGTTGAATACATGCCATTCATATGGAAGCCCGCCAAGTGCGGTGAGTACCATCTCACGATCGGCTATTGTCTCCCCAATAGCCAGCAGATTGTTCCTGATCTCGGTCAATTTCAGAAAGTATGTTTGAACAGACTCATCCCGGCCCTTCTTCAGATTCTTCAATTGATTCTTGAAGAATAGCACTTGGTTTACATTGTTTACCTTGAACATCAGGATCAATTTATCATCCATCTCTTTGGATGTACCCAACTCAGAGATGTAGGCCACCAGGCTTTTATGTATGGATTCCCTGATCAACGGCTTTGCTTTGATCTCCCCCTTCTTATACTTGGTTTTAGCAGCAGCAGAAGCAGTGGATGGAGGTTCTTGTATCTTACCCAGTACATGGTCCATGAGATTATGGTCTTCCAATTTGAGATCTAATATCATCTTCCAAGCATGGAAGTCATCCCTTCCAGTCAGCTTGTCATTCTCCTTGAATTCATAACTTGTGGAACCCATTTTCTTAGATGGTGATTGCTAAAGTTAGGGCTTGTCTTCACCTCACTTCTGATACCATGTAAATTTTTGTAGATGTTCTATGCTTGATGCAACTTTACTTTTATTACAGCAATCACCCAAACAGTTAAGTAAAATGCTGATAGAACATACCAGTGGATCTGTAGAAGACAAACCAGAAACAGGAAAAATGTGATGGTGCATTACGGCGGTCAACAGGATGCTTCAACCAGCAAAGTCTTCTTGATCAGCCAACCCAGAATGTGTCACAACAATCCTCAAATCAGTCAACACAAGTCAACTCTAGAAAAGTCAACGTTGTCCAGAAAAGTCAACGCAGGGCAGCAACATAAAAGTCAATGCAGCTCCAACTTCGGTCAACCTTTTGACCTCGGTTCTTGTGCCAAAGTGTACGGCCTGCTAAAATCGAAGTCTCCACAAATTTTGGGCCTCTTTGGACCATGCATTGACCAAAGTCAACGCTGGTCAAACTTCCTAGGAAACCCTAGCTGCAACAATCTGCGTCCTTCTTCTTGGCTGTACAAACTCGTCCTTTTTCCCACGTGTGAGCTGAATTCGTCCTCCAAGGAGCTCGTACTAAATCAGAGAAGAGAAGAAGATGTGATGAGATGAGATGAAATGCTCTCCAACTTTGACTGTATTTATATCCATCATTGAGGTGTGTGACACATCTGCTGGGGGGTGCAAAACCTTAAGGCCGACCTGCACATATAATTTATTACAAATAATAAATTCAAAATACATGTTCTGCTCATCGGATTAAGATAAATTTTATATGGATCTTACACCTCTCCGAAAGAGGAATCCAACAAAAATATCAGTATCTTAATCTGAGCATCACAACATGGAGTTTGGACCTAGTTGTCCAATTTTAACAAATATCTTCCTGAATTTTTGTTATTTGAGCAAGACAACTCTTTAACTTTCTAATATCAACCGGATGATCTATACAATTAATATATATACATGGACTTAGGACTATATGGACCAATAAATTGACTCCAGGTCCCACACAATCAATAAACCTCACACAAACCATACACATATTATAATATAGGATATTACTTTTTATTGCATGGCTCCACATAATAAACAAATGATGCCAGGATACTGGGTTAAATAGATCCTAGCATATAAAAACTCATGTGCTACCTTCAAAATTAAAATTCTGCGTTAAAACCACGAAGATGTTAAGCTCAAAAATACATATGAAGGAAAGAGAGCCACACAAATAAAATAATGACATAAAAACGTAAAAACTCTTTGGCCAAATATTACAATGGGCAGCCTCTTGGCTCTCGGCCCTTCAAACCATTCCTCTTACTCTCTGTATTTCTCACCTCTCCTCACTTCTCTCTGTGTCTTTCACACTCTCACAAGTTACATATTTATACATAAATATGAATTTATTCCACTCCATAATTTCCTCCACACAAATCTCAACTTAAAATCTAATTTAGATTTATCTTTTTTTGGACTCAACTAAATCTCGTTTATGGAATTCCTAATCCCTAGATTATCTACCTAATTCAACTCCACTCATATCCTTAATTATTTAAGAAATATTTACAATAATCCTCACATTTATAATTTCTTTCCTAATTTATTAAAAAATGAGCAAATTAATTAATAAAATAATTAAAATATCTCAACCCCTTAATTACACAATTGAATAATGAAAATTTAACTTGATACTCCTGCATCAGACTCCCCATGTAGAGAAGTTTCCATAGACTCCTGGCTATGAGGTCCGTTGCTTTTCTGTAACAATGCGACAACCACAAGTCCTGATGACTTGCTCCCTCCACGATTCCAAACTTTGTTATGCCGCTGGTCCTTCAAAGTATCAACTTGATTTGGTAACTCATCGCTCACTCTGTCAATCGGATTCCATCGACTTTTCCAATGCTTTCTATCGCCAATTCCTCGGAGCAATTCCTCTTTGTTGAATTATTTCGTCTCCAACTGAGCTGAACACTCAACTTTCTGCAATGAAAAATATTCAAGAACTCCTTGATTACACCCATAGTCTTTGATTGCTTTTATAGCAACAACTTTCTTGCCCAATGCTGTACCTGAATTCACCAACAAACTGTTAGTTTTAAAAATATAAGACCTTTCGGTCTCTTTTGATGCTTCAAGTACCAATCTCCCATCATCGACTTTCTGGATTTCAGTAGATTCTGTTTCGAACTGCTGGCTGCTTCCATCTTCATCCTGCTGGATCAATATTTCTATCTCCTTTTTGTCTCTATGGACACAACTCCCTTGCTGTACTTGATGCTCAACTTCTCTGACTTCGACATCATATCTGTTAATGTCGCTTTCTGTACATACACTTACATCATTATCTGAAAAGTTATAACATTCATTCAACTCTATAAACATTTCATCTCTATCATGTATAGTAACTGTAATTTCTTCTGGATCAGGTTCTGCAAGTTTTACTTCTCCATCAGGTTCCTTAAGCTATCATTCCAAGAACTCGATTTCCCTATGAAATCTTTTTGGCACTTTGTCACAACTTTCATTCCCAGCTTCATCCATCTTCTGGCAGTCTTCCTGAGTTGTCCTAGTTTCAACATCATCACATTGTAAATTTCTGTCAGCAAATTCACTAAACAAATTCATTTGTTTACCTCCTTGGAATATCTTTTCGTCATTCCCATTTTGCTTCTGCTCCATAACAGTTTCAACTTGCTGTCTCACACCAAACAAGACTTCATTTATGATTTCTTCCTGCTGCAACAGATCAGTACCTTTTTCTTCTAAAAAGCATTTTCCATCACACTTCTCCTTAATCGTTCATCTCTGTGACAGTTCCATCAGACAGTTCACTATCTTTCGCACATCCTGCAAACATACATAAACTGTGAGATTTAAAAATACAAGGCTTCATAGCCTCGTCTGCTTCTCTTGCCAACACATCCTCAAATTCTTCTGAACTATCCCAATAGTTCATGAGATCTTCCCCATTGATCTCTTCACCCAGAATTTCATTGTGTTCTGGGCCACAAATGGAAACATCCATTTTTAACTCAGCCTCTCTGAGTTCTTCACACCTCAACATCTACTCGAGCTTCCTTAGCTCTTCTGTCAACTGTATGTTTACCTGCTTTTCCCTCTTTGCGTGTAGTCTTTGCCACTTCACTTTCTTTCTCATGGTCCAACCATGTGTCTGGTCTTTCACATTTTCCTGCAACAATTCCATTAACAATTCAAGGTGAACTATTATCTCAGCCTTCTCCCGCTCATAATCTTCATTCGTCAATTGCTCACATATGCCACTCACCTTGGCATTTTCCGTCTTCCTTCTTCTGCTGTGGTCCTCATCAGTTCTCTTGAAATGACTGCCACCAGTCATCTTCTCCTCCTTTGTGAACTTCATCTGTTCACGTGTGGATTTCATTCAATCCTCCTTTCAGCAATCCTTCACAATTGTTGTTCATCAAAAAATGCAAGTTCTCCTCCTGCGCTTGGCTTATCTTGGTTCTCTGTCTTGGAACCAATCTCTGGCAACCCTCTTGCTTCACTTTGCTGCAAACAACACTTTAGTAACTCGTGTTACAATGACCAATTCTTTGGGTGTCGGGTTCTGCCGATCATGCACCCCATTACATTCAGACTTTTTACTTAGCTTACGACTCTTTGACTTCAGACTTACACCAATTCTTCATCTTGGATGAAAATACTCAATCTTAACTCAAACTATCCAAACTTTCATTTGACTCTAACATCTGTTTTGACTTCAAGCTTTGCCCCAATAATTATGATAGTGGATATTTTGACTTAATTCAAGTTATACAATTCTCCAACAAACATACACCCCTAATACATTTTTAGGATGTAAAATCTTCACTCTCTTTTATACTTCATTCTTATGAAAATCATCAGTTTGCCCTTATCATTTCACATGATACTGAAGTCTTTAGTCGAAATGCAATTAAGGTTTTTCAAGATTTATTTTAAGGTGAAAATAAATAAACCATTCAATCTTCAATGTTCAAAAGTACCTTCCGGAATTATCATATCTCATGCTCCTATTAAGGTTATTAATAAACCTTTCTCTCTGCAATCTCAATTCTCGGGTTTCCACCCTTCTGTGCCGTTTTTGTCACTGTAAATACTCGCATGCCCATAAGCTCATCATCTTAATGCAAACATTTCCCTACACTTTTATGCACCATACAACATCAATTCACATCTCTTCCCCTATGTACATAGAACATGTTTTTAACCTCTTCGATGAATAATGTACAACTTGTACATCACGTCCATCCTGAATATCACCTCCTTAGATACTGCCACATGATGGTAAAACAAAGATTTTACAACATCAAGAAATTATGTTTTCAATCACAAATCAAAAGAATTCTCCTTTTTCCAACTACAAGCTTCGATCCAAAATGACTTCACCAAAACTATGAAGAATCCACATTATGCATAATAAGCCCTCTCACATAAAAATGCATGTTTTTCTTTATATCACCCAGGATTAGCACATTTTCCCATTCATTTTCATTCATTTATACTTCTGCATTTGCAACGAGTATGGCAAGGAAATTTAATCATCCAGATTTTAAAATACCTCTACTCAATGAATATTGATTCATTCAATGAGCACTTACCTTGAATCTTCTCGCGGTTGAAATGATCCAACCCTCCTCTTGCGTATTCTTTTAGGAATACATTCAAGCCTCCATAGATTTACTTTGAATGTGCAAGGTCCATTCTCTAACAATCTCTCCCCTTAGTTTAAGCCAAGTTCCTTCATCTCAATCTTTTCGATTTCGATTTCTTGCTTTGAAAACATGAAATCCTTTCAAGATTACATTCTCCAAAAAAAAACGTACATGAATTTTTCAAAAACTTTACCTTGATCAATCCCAATGACCTTTTCTTATGCTGGAAGGTGGTACCGTGGAAATACTGGATCCATACCTTGAATGTTCTGCTGGAGCCGCACCTCTTTGACAAGCCCCACAGAAGTGCCTTGATACGACTGGCTTCCAAAACATGATGTAGAAAGCAAATTTCCACTTCAAATTAGTATAGTAAAAATATTCAATTTTACTAAGACCCAGGTTAATCTTCACTTGATGCAATTGATTCGTTCTTAGCCACTTAGTGTGCAATTACATACTTCACTCCATCAACACATAACATTGAAATATTGCAATATTATGCAACTCCACTTTTCAATAATAAATGGGTTCTTTTAAGGACCGTTTTACTTAATAATGGATAATCCAAAGTTAACATTTGAAATCCACTTAAGCAAAACCGCCAGCATACCTCATGAGCAACCAAAGGAATCAAATGCATTGACGATAACATAACATACCATACCACTGGTTGGTCGAATCCACATCATCACCTCTCCATGGAAAATACGCAACAAAGATGGGTTTAGTTTTTTGAGAAATCGGTATTATGATTGGAACCTTCACCACAATTCCTCAACGCAGACTTGTGCATTGAACCATGGTCCACTCAATTCACTATAGGATTTCAAACAGCTATTGACCCCATTGTTAAACCTCTACGCAGTCTAAATACGGTCTACGCAGGATTACACACAGCAATCGACCCATTGTAATATCTATGCCAGATTACACACAGCAAAATGAATCGACTGTTTCTAAATTTAACTCAACGTGACCAACCTTGCGTTGCAGATCACAGTGTTTCTTTGCTTCACGGTATTCCACTGGACGCTGGCAACCATGCATTTGACTAACATGTCTTTTCCGGTGTTAAGACTACGTCAAGTTTCAATCTCCTTCCCTCATAGCCGCGTTAATTTCTTGCTGCTTCCTTAATGGATCTGCTGCCGTCTTCATCCATCCTTCATACTTTTAACTCCAGCCTTCGTTTATAATTCAAGCGATTTGAGACTGCTTCCGTTGCAAGCGTCGTTCCCAATTTATACTATCCTGGCAAACTTCTCTCTAGTTCCCAAATGAGCTTCTCCATAAGCTTTGTTCAATCGATCATTGTAGCTATTGTTCCTTTGTGCTCAAACCTCCACAGACCACGTGAATATCCCACAGATGGTAATCGGATGAATGGCCACTGTTGTCTCACTCACAATTCAATCCAATTCGTTTATCAACTCCACGAAGCTCACATGGCCACATAATGTAATTTTCTTGAGCAGTGATCCATGATCTGCGCAACACACAATTTAAAGGTACCTTCACAATAACTTCACCTCTCAACCTGCTTTCAACGCTGCAAACTGCTCTGTGCAGTCTCCTTCATGCCGACAGAATGGATCCCAAGCAACACCAATGGATTGGGTCCTTCAAACAACGCCTTCCAATCCTATCTTGAGGCAGCTCCACCACAAGCTCTGATCATTCCCACAATTGAGCCATTCATGTTCACCCAACTCACTCGACTCAGCAATCACGTCTGTGCCATTTCAAAACAATTCCAAGGGAAAAACATAAACTCGATTCCGCCTCTGTGCAAGAAATTTTGACACTCGTACATTAATAGAGGTACAACAAAAAATGAGGCCCTTAACCATCAACTCCGATACCAAATGATGCCAGGATACTAGGTTAAACAGATCCTACCATATAAAAACTCATGTGCTACCTTCAAAATTAAAATTCTGTGTTAAAACCACGAATATGTTCAGCTCAAAAATACAAATGAAAGAAAGAGAGCCACACAAATAAAATATTGATATAAAAATATAAAAACTCTTTGGCCAAATATTACAATGGGCGGCCTCTTGGCTCTCGGCCCTTCAAACCATTCCTCTTACTCTCTGTATTCCTCACCTCTCCTCACTTCTCTCTGTGTCTTTCACAGTCTCACAAGTTACATATTTATACATAAATATGAATTTATTCCACCCCATAATTTCCTCCACACAAATCTCAACTTAAAATCTAATTTAGATTTATCTTTTTTTGGACTCAACTAAGTCCCGTTTATGGAATTCCTAATCCCTAGATAATCTACCTAATTCAACTCCACTCATATCCTTAATTATTTAAGGCATATTTACAATAATCCCCACATTTATAATTTCTCTCATAATTTATTAAAAATGAGCAAATTAATTAATAAAATAATTAAAATATCTCACCCTCTTAATTACACAATTGAATAACGAAAATTTAACTTGATGCTCCTGCATCAACAAACCATACACATATTATAATATATGAATATTACAATATACCTATATGGACAACCGATAATATAATATACCATAAGGTTAGTAACGAATACATGTGATATAATATAACATAAGGCTAATAATGAGTATAGTGATATAAGGTTTATAGGAAAGCATAATATATGGATATTCATATTAATTTTTAATATTTATTGCATGGCTCGACACAATAAACAGTCTGAGTGCGACGATTACTTGGTCCTCGAAGAACTTCGAGTCGGTGATGAATAAGCTGATGATAACATCGAACAATGATGCACTGATGAATAAGCCGCTGATGACGCCTGTTCACTGCCTCTGTTCCTATAAATTTTCGTAGATGTTCTATGCTTGATGCAACTTTACTTTTATCCCCAATATCAAACAACAATCACATAAACAAGAAAGTAAAATGCTGATAGAACATACCAATAGATTGATATAAGACAAGCCAAAAATACACTTAACTTCATCAGCAAAATATGTGTTGTGGTTCGTTACGACGTTCAACAGGATGCTTCAACCAATAAAGTCTTAATACGGTTAGCCAACCAGAAGTGTCACACAACCCTCTCGGACAGCTATATCAGTCAACGCAAAGTCAACGAAAGTCAACGTTGTTCCAGTCAATGGTCAACGCAAAATAGCAACATCAAAAAGTCAACACAGCTCGGTCAAAGTCAATGGTCAACCTTGATTTCAGTGCCAAAAAATACAGACTAGAGAAATCAGAATTTTGACCAAGTTTGGGGTCAGTTTGACCAAGCATTGACCAAAGTCAACGTTGGTCAAATCTTCGCTGAAACCCTAGGTCAAAACATAAATTTCTTTGCTGCATTTTCCCACGTGTGGAGAAGAAGAGACTCCAAGTGATGATTGAACCAATCGGATGCAGAGAGAGAATGTGTGATGATGTGACGAGTGAAAATGACCTCCAACGTTGACCTATATATATCCATCATTGAGGGTGTGTGACACATCTGCTGGGGCTTCAAGCCTACATTTCAATTTTGGCCGACCATGCACATAAGTGGAATTAATTCAAAATAAATGTTCTGCTCATCGGATCAAGATGATCTTTAGATCGATCTTGCACCTCTCCGAAAGAGGAATCCAATAAAAATATTGGCATCTTCATCTAAGCATCACAACATGGAGTTTGGACCTAGTTGTCCAACATTAACACTCCCTCTCAACTAGGGAAAATTCCATCCACCTATGCCATCCAAACATTGTGCGTCATCCCGTCGTAACTTGCTTTGCTAGCTTCTTTATTTTAGAACAAAGGAGGGTCAGTAACAAAGACATCATTCCCGGCTGACAAATTCAGTCCAGAGGTCCGAAACCTCTATAGGCCTCAAAAGAGTCACATACCAACCCGAAGTTGGTTTACTTGACTCGAAGTCAGTTGGAGGTCCGAAACCTCACCTGGACTCAAGAGAGTCATATACTAACCCGAAGTCAGTTGGAGGTTCGAAACCTCATTAGAGTTGATCCCAAATCAAGTGGTTGGACATGTGCCATCCTAGACATATAGAGTACGACAATCTCCGATGCGTCCATCGGTCTTTGCTACTGGTCTCTAGCTTTTCCCACCTCACTGGCCAAATGAGAGGTACTTCCTATGAGTCCAGGACTCAGTGGGTAGGATGCATACGGGGCACAGATCATGAGAGGTGAATCAACTCAATATCATAATGGTGGGGCAGAAGCACACTAGCAAGGTTTGGCAAGCCTAGCCCTGTGGTTGCTTATAACTCCGAGAAGCTATCCCCAAAGCCCCTAGAGCTCCCAGAGCTCATCGTCCAACAAGACCCTCAGCATAGGGTTGTTCCACGATACCAAGATTCTCACGAAAGGTTAGGAACTTGACCCTCCCTAAGGGCTTTGTGAGAATATCCGCGACCTGCTCATCAGTTCCTATATGATCAAGCCTTACGGCGCCTCGCTGTACCATATCCCGGATAAAGTGGTACCTGATATCACTATGCTTGGATCGATTGTGGAACACAGGATTCTCTGACAAATGAATCCCCCTCTGTTTATCACGAAGGATAATGGTGGCATCTAGCACATGCTCGAACAACTCACTAAAGAGCTTTCACAACCAAGTGGCTTCACAACAGGCCATACACGCTGCAACGTATTCGGCCTCAGCGGTGCTTAAAGCTACCGACTTCTGCTTCCTGCTCGAAGCAGACGAAAGTGTGAAGAAGCATCCCGATGTGCTCTTATGATCCACCACACTGCCAGCCCAACGACATTAGTATATCCACGGAGTGTCATGCCCCCGGCAGTGTATCTCAGCCCATGGTTTATCGTGCCCCAGAGATATCTCAAGGGTTTCTTGGCACCAACCCAGTGAATGTTATGAGGATCAACCATGTGTTGACTCAAAGTGTTCACTGCACAACATACGTCCAGACGGATGTTCCCTAAGAACATCAGGGCCCCTATGAGTTGACGATACTCGGTAGGATTTGCTAGCACCGGCCTACAGCGCTGCTACTCAACTTCTTAAAGTTGAGCTCCATCGGTGTCGACACAGACTTACAGTCCACCATTCCAAATCTTTCCAAAAGCTTCACAATATATTTTCCTTGAGAAAGGAAAATATCGCGAGGTCTCTGCCATACCTCCAGGCCTAGGAAGTAGTTCATCAATCCTAGGTCCTTCATCTCGAACTCAGCAGCGAGCTCCCTCTTACACTGATGAATGAGAGGGTCAACACCTGTCAGGAAGAGGTTGTCCACATACAACACCAGAATGAGAGGCTTTTCTTTATCAACCTTGAAGTAAAGGTTTGGATCAACATTACTACGAGTGAAGCCCAGCTTCATTAGGTAGCTATCTATCTTCTCGTACCAAGCTCTGGGTGCTTGCTTCAACCCATAGAGGGCTTTCTTCAACCTGCAAACATGGGTGTCCCGATCCTGGACTTCGCACCCCAGAGGTTGCTCCACATACACCTCTTCCTTTATCGCACCATGTAGAAACGTGGTCTTCACATCCATCTGATGAAAATTCCATCCTTCCGTAGCAGCAAGGGCTATGATAGATCGGATGGTGGTATATCGGGCCACAAGTGCAAATATATCATCATAGTCTACGCTTTCCTTTTGAGAGAAGCCACGGGCAACGAATCTTGCCTTGAACTTTTCAGCACTACCATCAGATCCATGCTTGATCTTATAAAGCCATTTCGAGGTGACAACTGCTTTGTCCTCCGGTCTTGGAACCACATCCCATACATCATTCTTTATAACAGACTCATATTCTTCATGCATAGCATCCTTCTAGACTTGATGCTTTACGACTTCTTCAAAAGATCCAGGCTCATATTGTACGATTGTACTCATGGTTGCTAGATACCCTTGGTATCTATTCGGCTTCTTGCTTTCACGGAATTTCCCCCTTGGAGCCATATGTCTCTCGTCATCCTCGAGAGTGTCCCTGAGCCATGATGGTCTTCTCTTCATTGAAGGAGGTGGATCAATAGGGTCCATCGGTCCTTCAACATTGGGTATTGTCTCATCCTTCGGTTCTTCCTGATTTCCAGCCCTTACTTCATGATCTTCCTCAGAGTTCGGAAGGTTGATTACTTTCCTGAGGGAAGCATCTTCATCGTGGCATATCTCCACTTTCCTTTGACCAGGCACATAGTCTCTATAGGCCTTCGAAGTTTCGCTGTAGCCCACAAACATTCCCTTCTTCCCAGAAGCATCCAGCTTGCTCCTCTTCTCCTTCGGTACATGAAAATAGACAGGACATTCAAAAGCTCTAAAATGTGAGATGTCAGGTTTCTTACCAGAGAAAATGTCTTTGGGAGTTTTGGAGTCTAGAGCGGAATGCGGGCATCGGTTTTGTATGTACACAACAATGTTCCCAGCTTCTCCCCACAGAAACTTTGGAAGACCATGGTCATATAGCATGGCATGGGCAACTCCCTCAATGGTCTTGTTCTTTCTTTCAGCAACGCCATTTTGCTCAAGAGTATATACGGTTGTGGTCTCCCTCTTGATGCTAGCTTCTTTGCAAAAATTATTGAACTCGTTCGTCTTATATTTAGTGCCATTATCAGTCTGTCGGATAGTATCACATGTCATCGCTCCCAATGGACTTCCTCCAACCTGGTAGAGTGTATCAACTCTAAACCCAATCGTGATAGCTTCCTTGAAACTTTTTTTCCAGATGCGTAGCTTCCCATCAACGAATGCCACATTGAAACCTTTGTCTTCCATGGCCGAAATAGACACAAGGTTCTTCTTCAAATCAGGTACATATAGTACATCTTGCAAGTGGAAGACTTGACCTTGAGACAAGTGGAGGGTCACAGTCCCTGTCCCTTTCACGGGATATGTGGCATTATCTCCAAGGATAATATTCAGACTAACATCCTTCTCAACCATATTAGAAAGTGCTTCCTTAAACCCAGTGATGTGCCTTGAGGCACCATTATCAATCAACTAGACATCCATAGTGTCGGGTGGAGATGCAACAGAGAGGGCATATACAAGAATGAATTCATTTCTTTTATCATCAACAACATTAGATTCCTCATACTTGGAATTTCTTGGCCTTTTGTAAGGTTGCCCATTTCCACCAGTGGGAGCCTTCCTCTTCCCTTTGAACCTGTTGTTCCTTTTGATTGCCATTCCTCTGGCTATTGTTGTTATCATCATTATTAGGAGAATCCTTCTTGAAAGGGCATTCTCTAGCATAGTGGTCGGTCTTGTGACATGTGTAACATTTTCCTTTCTTTCCTTGAGCCCCTGCTCTTCCTTTGTTCCTCGGACCACCATTGTTCTTCTTCTTAGCACGAGCAACGAAGGCAACATTTCCTTCATTTTCATATTCCTTCATCCTTGTCTCTTCTTGTACGCATCTCGATAATACTTCGTTAAAATCAGGTATCACATTGTTATTGAGAATGGTAGTATTGAATACATGCCATTCGGGGGAGAGACCTCCAAGTGCGGTGAGAACCATTTCTCGATCAGCTATTGTCTCCCCAATGGCCAGAAGATTATTTCTGATTTCGATCAACTTCAAAAAATATGATTGGACGGATTCATCCCTGCCTTTCTTTAGATTCTTCAGTTGGTTCTTGAAGAAAAGGACTTGATTTGCATCGTTGGCCTTGAACATGTTGACCAACTTATCATACATCTCCTTGAATGTGCCCAACTCAGAGATGTAGGCTACCAAACTCTTATGAATTGGATCCTGGATCATCAACTTTGCTTTAATTTCCCCCTTCTTGTACTTTGACTTGGTGGCAGCAGGTGCAGTGGATGGAGGCTTTTGGATTTTACCCTGCACATGGTCCATGACATCTTGGTCTTCCAACATAAGATCCAAAGTCATCTTCTAGGCATGGAAGTCTTCCTTCCCAGTCAATTTGTCATCAGCTTTAAAGCCATTATAGTTTGAGGTACCCATGCTATTCTTCGGTGATTGCTACAAACTTGGGCTTTGTCTTCACCTCAGCTCTGATACCATGTAAATTTTCGTAGATGTTCTATGCTTGATGCAACTTTACTTTTATCCCCAATATCAAACAACAATCACATAAACAAGAAAGTAAAATGCTAATAGAACATACCAATAGATCGACAAAAGACAAGCCAAAAGTACACTTAACTTGATCAGCAAAATATATGTGTTGTGGTGCATTACGACGGTCAACAGGATGCTTCAACCAGCAAAGTCTCCATACGGTCAGCCAACCAGAAGTGTCACACAACCCTCTCAGATAGCTATATCAGTCAACCCAAAGTCAACGAAAGTCAACACTATCCTAGTCAATGGTCAACGCAAAACAATAGCAGCAAAAAGTCAACGCAGCTCGGTCAAAGTCAACGGTCTGGTCAAATCTGTGCTGAAACCCTAGGTCATAACAAAAATGTCTTTGCTGCATTTTCCCACGTGTGGAGAAGAAGAGACTCCAAGTGATGATCGAACCAATCAGATGCAGAGAGAGAATGTGATGATGTGATGAGTGAAAATGACCTCCAACGTTGACCTATATATATCCATCATTGAGGGTGTGTGACACATCTGCTGGGGCTTCAAGCCTACATTTCAATTCTCGCTGACCTTGCACATAAGTGGAATTAATTCAAAATAAATGTTCTGCTCATCGGATCAAGATGATCTTTACATCGATCTTGCATCTCTCCGAAAGAAGAATCCAATAAAAATATTGGCATCCTCATCTGAGCATCACAACATGGAGTTTGGACCCAGTTGTCCAAAATTACAGTTCCACCTGTTCACTGCCTCTGTTCGTGCCTCTGTTTCGCTTGTTCACTGTCGAGTCGGTGATGAATAACGAAAAGACAAGCCGATGATGAATAACGCAATGGTGATGTATTGATGAATAACGCTGAACGATGATGCACTTTAACCTTTAACGAAAACCTAAAAGACAAAAACCTAAAAGCGCGGCATTTTCTTTTTACTTTCGACGGTTCCGTCAAAATTATACGGGATCCGTTTCCGTCGACAGGGAGCCATTTCTGAAATTCATTGATCCGACACTTGCCGTATTTTCCACATATTCCGGTGGATCCAGATCAGATCCGTGGACTCGAGGATCTTGGCCCTCCCCCTGCCAGATCCGGTAACTTAGGTGTTAGGGTTTGCATTTCTAGTGGAAATGACCAATGCTAGGGTTTTGTTCATCAACCCCAGTCTTTCTTCTCCAAGCCCTTTTTGGCTTGCTAGGGTTTTTAATTTTAAACCCTAGATCTTCATAATCATTTAAAATTAGTCTAGGGTTTACAAGCCCTAGATATATGACACTCATCCTTTCATTCTTTTGCAATTTCATGCCCAAATGTCCAAAGCTATAGAGCCTTGCTTGCAATGATCCTTTTGCACATATTTACTCTTAGATACGTATCAATCCTCATCATAGTATAGATAATAAGGGTACATCAAGAACTCTATGTTGTTGGACAAAATGTCTAGGCACCGCGACAATGATTCAGATCGGTGGCTGTCACCCTAATCCCCAATCTCTCTATTTAAGATGTCTCCTTGCAGACTAAGGGGGGTAGACCCTATGGAAATGGAATGAAGAAAACTAGATGGGAACCAACCAGTTCGGGAGACACAGTTAAACGACTAAATACCTATGAAAGATTTAGCAAGATTAAATGATTCTATCAAATTTGAAAGACTGATCCCAGTGCCTTATGGAGTCAACTATCTTGCTAAGGAAATTAAAACCAAGTACTTGGTGAGAAACTGCTGCTATGCAATGCAAGGAAAATGATTTGAATGAGCTAGATGAAACAAGCTTCGAAAATGAAAGGTGATGTTAAAAGCCTTAAAGCACTTAGGTTATAAATAATCTGATCTAACCACTAAGTACTTAAGCGAGAGTACCAATTATGAAGATGCCAAAATTACTCAATTAGAAGACATACAATTCGTCACAGATCCACAATAATAACATATCAATCACACTTATTTGAAGAATTTCCCAAGACTTAAATATTCAATAACGACTCAATAATTCAAGTAAATGAAACAGTACTTAATTACACATTAGGCAATTTTAATCGATAGAAAACGTTCCAAAACTCGGATGCCAATGATCATCAAATGCCACTGAAACATATGAAATTTACTAGCACTTAAATCTCAGTGATTATTCATCCAGATATACTATGAAAATTTAATGCTAATAAAACCACTTCATCAAGCAATTTATGGATTAAATGATATTCTTAAATAATGCAAATTCAAAAATTAAATTTTCTCCTATAGTTAGACTTAGGATATTAAAAAATTAAAACGTGCCAACCATAGAAACAATTCCACAATTAAATATCTTTGCAAAATAGATCAAAAAATCCAAATGTCCCAAATTTTTTGATTTTCCAAAACTATATACAAAAATGATTAAAATTTAAACTATAGACAAATTTTTGATTTTTTTTTAAATTTTTAAAAGTTAGGATTATATTTTTTTGAAGCTTTTTTGAATATTAGTTTTTAAAAGGTTAATGAAATCAAAACTTTATACAAACTAAAAAGAAAAAAAAAAAAGAAATGTTATTTATTTTTATTTTTTTTAATTTTTAAAATTTTTCAAAATTTTAAATGTCAAACGAATGCAAATAAAACAAATATAAAATCGAAATGTTCTAATGTAATGTTATGGTGTTAAATTTTTAGATTTTTTTGAATCTTAAAAGTCAAACTATGTAATATTCCCAATTAGCTTTGCTAATTGGAATATTTCATTTTTGTTTAATTTTGCCACTTTAGCTAGAAATAATAAATAAAGTGAGAAATAAGAGGGGTCACCTCACTTTAGTTCCCTCACTTTATAAATAAAGTGTTTTTCCTAGCTGATTGACGTTATAACTTAGAGAGGGGCCTTGGGGGTCCACATGAGTATGATGGGAGGCACGTCGACCCAAGGTTAATCGCGTTGTGCCAAGGAGAGTGAAGGACGCAACAAGGTTTTGGAGGGAGTTTAGCACTATAAAAGGTGGGGTTCTCACCTCATTTGGGCATGCATGATTTGATATTGATATTGAGAGTTAGACTTCTCGTTTGCTTCAAAGACGCCGGTTGTTTAGCTTTCCGTCACCAGCATCGTTTAGTGCAACCGAGTGTCTCCGGCCGGGAGATCTCACCCTTAGCCTCTAGGGACCCCGAGTGCCTCGCCCCGGTAAGGTTATTTTTCGGTAAAACCTAGCTTCTGGGACTTTTCATAATCATTTCAATAGGTTATTTTCTCGAGTAACATCCTTCTCGCCTGGGCATCAGGGCAGCGTTCGGTGGAGATTTGGAGAGGAGGAAGCCCCTTCTTGTGACTGCGCAGATCCAGGAGAGAGGACGCTGATTCAGAGGGGAAGGACGCAGATCCAGCAGGAGGGCTCAGATCCGGATAGTAGGGACGCAGATCTGAGGAGATATTGGTAGATCCAGCCTAGATCTAGAGAGATAGCAGCAGATCTACCCTTGGAGGACGCAGATCTGAGGAGATATTGGCAGATCCAGCCTAGATCTGGAGAGATAGCAGCAGATCTACCCTTGGAGGACGCAGATCTGAGGAGATATTGGCAGATCCAGCCTAGATCTGGAGAGATAGCAGCATATCTACCCTTGGAGGACGCAGATTTGAGGAGATATTGGCAGATCCAGCCTAGATCTGGAGAGATAGCAGTAGATCCAGCCTGGCAGGACGCAGATCTGGAGTGATAGGACGCAGATCTGGATAGGAGGACTCAGATCCAGCAGATCTGGGCAGAGAGAACGCAGATCCAGTCAGGGAGGACGCTGATCTGATGAGTAGGAGCTTGTGTGTGGGGTTTGGCAGCGTTTTTCAGTGTTTCCAGCCTTGTGGAGCTGATCATCTCATCTGGAGGTTTTGTGGCCAGCATTTCATCTGTCTTCTGCGCTGTCACTAGCAGAGACAACGTTCTTATTGGTGAGGGTTTGGTGGATTGAGATCAGCCATCTTCTAGTCTTCAGTTCATAGTTCCATTGCATTCCAGCAGCAGCTCTTCATAGCAGATCTTCAGCCAGCTAGGACGCTGTCCTTATCTGCAGCCATTATTTGTTCTGAGAGGGTCTCCACTTGCCTAGGGCAAGGATAGGTGCACTCATCCTGATTATCTTGTACTCCTCTATATGTATTCTCAGATTAATAAAATGGCTTAGTTTTCTGGCATTCTATGTGTACTTGTGCCATGATCTGGTTCCAGCATTGTATTTTGTATATCTGTCTGGCATATTTCTGTGTATTACTGGTTATTTCCCTTTGGGGATATTACAGTGGTATCAGAGCATAATTCTGGCTCAGCCTGTGGTCTATGACATCAGAAAAGAGATCATACAGAGCAATAGCAGTTACAATACCAAAAACGCAGTTGGAAAAGGGGCCAAAATAAAAAGGTCAAATTTTGAAGTTTGGAATGAGGAGAAACGTTTTCTGGGTTTTTCTGGGTTTTGGGCAAGGATTACCTTCCCAAATTCTTGGAATCTTCTGAGTAGTTTTCAGTAGGTAAATCAGAGGTCGAAGTTAAGTAGTAGTATGGATTTGCAGCAGCCGTGTAGTTTCTGAGGAGCCTGTAGACACATAGCAGAAAGAGCCGATGGCAGTTGATGATGATGAGAGGAGATTTAGAGAAATGCTCCTCCAACACATGCAGGAGACGTCACAGAGGATGCAGGAGACGTCACAGAGGCTCTTGGCCATGGAGATCAGTCAGAGAGAACTCCCTAGAGTTTTTCAGATTGGTGAGGGATCAGGCACATCCCGCCATTTGCCGGAGCATGATGCCACTCAGCATATGGCATCACATACACCCACACGCCCTACCATGCCCACATTCTTGCCAGAGGACACAGGGACAGCAGTACAGCGAGAGGTAGATCCGGCCCGGATGGCTGACATTCTTGCAGAGTACCAGGCTTTAGGACCAGCGTTCATGAAGGCTCTCTCGTTCAGAAAATATATCCGGATCCAGTATGGCATTAGACTCCGTGATCAACACCGGGGGCACCGGCATCATCATGAGGGAGACTACCACCGCACAGCTAGTAGAGATTATGTTCAGCTCCAGCGTGATAGTAGACCTCACAACTTTCAGAGAGGGAACAAGCACTCACATGATAGGGGCTTACAGCGCACAGTGGACAGATTCCATCTACCGACACTTGACGGGACATCCAGGCGCTCAGAAGAAGCTTGGGTGGACAAGTTGGATACCTCTTTCCAGCTTGACCGAGTATCGGAGAGGACAACCATTAACATGGTTACCTCGCACTTGGAGGATGAGGACACACAGGATTGCAGGGAGTTCGAGGATATGCCTAGTGTGACACAGGACTCACCATCATTAGAGTCCTCCTTGACCGTGCCGGTTGATATCGTAGTGGAGGAGGTAGAGCCTACCCCGGTAGAGCCATCCACTGAGGTGATGACTGGAGCCATGTCCGAATCTTCGGGTGGTAGCAGCACACGACGGATGGGTGAGGTATCAGGAGATATATCCATTATCGATGAGGCACTAAGGGATACAGAGGTATCGGATGATGGTCGCAGACAGCGGTATCATCGGCTTCGGACGGACCTTCGAGTTTTGAGGGAGAAGGCTGCGTCAGTACGGGAGACCATTTTGTTGCAGGACCAGGAGCTGGAGGGTATGAGAGTGACTTGTGCCAAGTCGGCGGCCAAGTTGGTCCGCATTGGGGAACAACTGGATTCCCTGATGGTACAACCAGAGGGCACGAGGGAGCATCAGATCATTCCCCTTCAGGCATGTATGGATGGGACTAGCAGTATTGTTGGGTCATCTCTTTCCGTTGGAGAGAGAGAGGCAGAGCCACCTAGTCAGGTCTCATATGTTGACTTGGATAGTGGTATGAGACGATCAGAGTTGTACAGGGTACCGCAGCCACGTGTTGAGATTGGATGGCGAGAGGTTTTGAGTTGGTACTCGGTGGAGCAGACTATGGATGAAGAGGAGGTCTCAAGGAGAGATCTCACTAGAGATGCACTTCGACACACCATGGGGTGCAATGACTTTCTTTCCTTCTCACAAGAGCAGATAGAAGATGGGGGACATCTTTGGATGGATAACATCTCTCATGCTTGTGTTGGACATCCCTTGAGCCATACACATCATGATGGGAGGTTTTTGCCTACCACCTATTTGATTCTTGATAGGGTCTCATTGATCCTTGAGAAGTTTATATTCCAAAACCCCATGAAGTGCAAAATCAGAAATTTGATTTGGGAGGATGGTAGCCCTCAGGGGAGGAGTACCAGGATGAGGAGAAGGAGGCATCCACAAGTGATTGAGTGGATGGGGATGATGAGCAAGAAGCTAGGAGGCTACTTGCAGATCTGTGACACCAGGCAGCAGGAGGCTTGGCTGCGCTAGTTACTCTTGAAAGAGTTTGGCCATCACTCGGCAAACACTCTTCCTAAGAATAGGAGGATGGGGAAAAGATGGATGGATACTTGCATCATTGAGCAGCATAGAGTATGTATGCACGGTGTTGCTATGATACTCGTTATGTCTTCATCACATGAGTTGTATGATGGAAGTATGGGGAGGCAGCAAATTGTTTGGTTGCTTGGTTTGTTTCTGGGAGAGCAAGGGCAGATTTGCTCCCACACCTTGCATGATGTGGCAAGAAGAGGGGATGGCACTATCTCCTTGATCTTTGATGATGACGGGGAAGCACTTCCATCTTGGGGAGTATTCCACACTTGTTGCAGCAGTATTAGAGGAGTCTTTGACAAGGAGCACGTCAAAGAACAGAGTCTTGTATTGACAGGAGCTTATTTGCATGAGCTCCCAGCGTTGTCACCTTGGAGCAGAACATTATGGATGAAGTGTGCGCAGCAGAGATATGGTGGATCTATAACCCATAGGTCCCAGGATCACTTCATATTTGTTGCACAAAGAGGAGGTAATGATGATAGAGACATCTATGGCATATTCTTCTTGACTTGGGTTTCCAAGCATGAGGAGGATTATCTTCTTGCAGCGCATGGTTCATTCTTCTTCATAACATGCCAAAACACTATGGAGGACTCATTTATGGATCCATGTGCCATCTTACTTCCAGCATATGGTCAGATTTGTATGGGAGGCTTGATTATGAGAGAGACACATGAGCTGAATGTGCCTTTGAGTATTTTTTGCACTACATGTTCTAATAGGAGCATGGGAGGAGGCATGGCCACCACTACTACATATGTGTTCTCTTTTGAGGTGGGCCATGAGATTGATATTCATCCATTGTACAGCTATGGGCAAGTGTTTGGCCTTATGTTGTTGTCATATTCAACCATTTACTATCCATTAGTAGATGTGATGAATCTTGCACATTGCTTGCCATGTAATTTTCTGAAGTTGCAGTGGATGAGACTACGTTGTATCCTTGTGAGAGATTGTTTGCATTATGTATCCTCATGTAGAACCTTCAGCAAACATCTCATTAGGGTGATCCATGATGACCATGTCATATTCTTCATGGATGGTTTGTTTTGGGCCAGCTTGTTCTTCATGGATAGAGGAACCTTCTATGGTGGGTTGTTTTTCACTTTGCCATTGGAGGGCAATGATTTTGCAGCCCAGGATCAGCATAGACTCTACACTTGTCATGAGTGGAGAGAAGGACAGCATGGGGTAAGCTATGATGCTTGCCAAGTTCATATTTTCAGCCCACCTTCATTACCAGAGCTTGAGGTGGAAGGAGATTTTCAGGAGTTGCCTGGTTGGGAGGTGGCTCATTTTGTCTGGATGATTGCTTGGAGATGGAGGATCCACAGGAGGGAGATATTCCTCATTATATTTTCGACTCCATGCCTTGATTGGAGAGAAGTGACGAGTTGGTTCACAGTTGATGGGCCAGCTTACACAGTCATAGATGCAGAGCAGCAGCGGTCATGGTCTTCAGTCATAGCCAGAGGCAGTGAGCAGTTCGAGCCATGGGACTTGGGCTATTATTGGCCATGGTGGCAATGGGATCCGGGCGGATTGTTGGTTGGCTGGTATCATGAGAAATCAGTTTGGGATCCTGGCATTGAGATATCCCTTCGTATCAGGGTGATGCAGGAGATAGAGAGGTTTCAGTGGGACCCAGGCACATTTTGCAGTATCGGTGAGGAACATCAGCTAGAGAGTAGGCTTGTTCCAGCACTGCTTGAGAACAAGCAAATTTTGCCGGATGAGGATGCCACTTGGGAGAGCGAGCAGACTTTACAGCATCCATCACTTCAGTTGCTTGAGGACAAGCAACGTTTTGCCGGGGGAGACTGTAATATTCCCAATTAGCTTTGCTAATTGGAATATTTCATTTTTGTTTAATTTTGCCACTTTAGCTAGAAATAATAAATAAAGTGAGAAATAAGAGGGGTCACCTCACTTTAGTTCCCTCACTTTATAAATAAAGTGTTTTTCCTAGTTGATTGACGTTATAACTTAGAGAGGGGGCCTTGGGGGTCCACATGAGTATGATGGGGAGGCATTAGGCTGACCCAAGGTTAACTGCGCAGGTCAAAGGAGAGTAAGGACGCAGTTAAGTTTTGGAGGGAGTTTGGCATTATAAAAGGAGGGGTTCTCACCTCATTTGGGCATGCATGATTTGATATTGATATTGAGAGCTAGACTTCTGTCTGCTTCAGCACGCCGGTTGTTTAGTCGGTCTGCAGCACTGCTTAGTGCAACCGAGTGTCTCCGTTCGGAGATCTCACCCTTAGCCTCGGGGGACTTCGAGTGCCTGCCCTGGTAAGGTTATTTTCTTGGTATCACCCTTAGCTTCGGGGGACTTCGAGTGCCTGCCCTAGTAAGGTTATTTTCTGAGTAACATCCTTCAGTTTCAGTGGTAATTAGCAGCAGTTTCTGGTGGAGATTTGGAGAGGTGGAAGCCCCTTCTTGTGACTACGCAGATCCAGGAGGTAGGACGCTGATCCAGAGAGGGAAGGACGCAGATCCGGGCCTCTAGACTGAGAGATAGCAAGAGATCTACCCTTGGAGGACGGGTATCCGAGGAGATATTGCGGATCTGATCCCAAGATCCGAGAGATAGCAAGAGCCATACTCCTTGGAGGACGCAGACCGAGGAGATATTGGACCACAGAACCAGATCCGGAGAGATAGCAGCAGATCTACCCTTGGAGGACGCAGATCTGAGGAGAAATTGGCAGATCCAGCCTAGATCTGGAGAGATAGCAGCAGATCTACCCTTGGAGGACGCAGATCTGAGGAGATATTGGCAGATCTAGCCTAGATCTGGAGAGATAGCAGCAGATCTAGCCTTGGAGGACGCAAATCTGGAGTGATAGGACGCAGATCTGGATAGGAGGACTCAAATCCAGCAGATCTGGGCAGAGAGGACGCAGATCCAGTCAGGGAGGACGCTGATCTGATGAGCAGGAGCTTGTGTGTGGGGTTTGGCAGCGTTTTTCAGTGTTTCCAGCCTTGAGGAGCTGATCATCTCATCTGGAGGTTTTGTGGCCAGCATTTCATCTGTCTTCTGCGCTGTCACTAGCAGAGACAGCGTTTTTATTGGTGAGGGTTTGGGGGATTGAGATCAGCTATCTTCTAGTCTTCCGTTCATAGTTCCATTGCATTCCAGCAGCAGCTCTTCATAGCAGATCTTCAGCCAGCTAGGACGCTGTCCTTATCTGCAGCCATTATTTATTCTGAGAGGGTCTCCACTTGCCTAGGGCAAGGATAGGTGCACTCATCTTGATTATCTTGTACTCCTCTATATGTATTCTCAGATTAATAAAATGGCTTAGTTTTCTGGCATTCTATGTGTACTTGTTCCATGATCTGGTTCCAGCATTGTATTTTGTATATCTGTCTGGCATATTTCTGTGTATTACTGGTTATTTCCCTTTGGGGATATTACAAACTACAAAAAACAAACAAAAAAATTAAAATCGGATGTTATTAAAGTTAAGAGCTACGGTTTGTTTTAGGTATATGCAGGAATAGGCAAGCGTGGAATAGCGAGGAGGAAGCATAAGAAGTGAAAGCGGACAACGTAAGGAGCAACGTACAGGTTAACATGAAGGAGGAATGGAGTCAAAAGTGGGAGGAAGGGGCAGCACAGAGGGAAGGGAAAGATGAGGGAAGACAGCAGCAAGGTCATGCGATGAGGGAATGAAGGAATGCGGAAGCAAGACTACGTGAAGGAGATGAGAGGCTGCGGGTAAAGGATAACGCTTGGGGGTGAGCAGAAAAGTTGACCAGCAGCGTGGAGGGATGCCGACAACTTTAATGGTGAAACTCGAGGAGATGGAGAAAGGGACTGCGTGAGAGGGGAATGGAGGTTGCGTGAGTCAAGGGGAAATGACAATGTGTAGAAGGCAGCGGAAGAGGGTGTGTGAGGATTGAGGAAGAGATGCAGGACAGAGGTCAATGGAAGGAGCAAATGTGAAGATCTGGAGGAAGCTGCGGACAGGAGGACGCTAGGAGATGACTATGCAAGTGTAGCAGCAGACAGGGGCTGTGCATGAAGGAAAAACAACATGAGAGGAAGAGGACGTGTGGGAAGAGGAAAAAAAGAGCAGCGAGGGCAGCAAATATCAGCAAATGAGGGTAGCGTACAAGAAAAAAATGCAGGGTACAAGAAAAAATGCAGGCACAGCTGGTGCATAAACACTCAAATTCGAATCTTTTTTCTTTTATCCGCCAGAATTAGAGAGATTTTTAAATTTTGATTAAAAATGAATTACACCTGCAATTATTTAAACCTTAAGGCACAATGCTGCTCAAATCTGTAACCAAGAAATGATCTTGAGACCAAGTCTTACCCTCCAAGGCCTAGATCTGGCTTAGATATGAAATTTTTCTGAAAATCTCCCACTACAACCTGCACAAACCAGAAACAACAGACCCAAAAACCCAGTATATACATAGAAAACAAAAACCCCAAAACCCCGATGAGTTAAAAGAAAATAACGATATTTACAAATCTACAATGCTATTTTACAGATCAAGGCCCTAATGGCCAGATTTAAACAATTTAGCACAATTAAAAAAAAGAGAAATTAAGAGAGAGGCACAAGCCCTAAAAAGAACCTTGCAAAAAATGGAATTTAAGACAACCCCGCGGAATTAGATCCGGAGGGCTCTTCAGATCTTATTTTCTTGGGAGTCAGCTAGTCCAGCCGAGGACTCCTTAAATGCCCAAATCTAAATCCGAGAGATTTCTGCACACTTAAAGTTAAACTGCTAAATCAATAGGGAAATAAGATAAATAATAAAATTTTCAAGAGTCAGAGATAACTGCTAACTCTATCCAATAAATCCAGTTACCTAAGCAAGATATCTGTGCAATAGATTACTCTAAAAGAGCCATTAATCAACAATTCGTTAAAATAATCACCGGCAGAATATAAAGAACAATTTTACCATAAAATGCTGAAGAGGAACACCACCATCAAAATAAAGCCCCAAAGACTTCATTTGTATTATTCCAGAAAATATTACAGGAGAGCTTCAAGAGAAAGTACACGATCAACAGATCAGATCTAAATGACAGACAAAGTCCTCTAATTTATAAGATAAAATCTCCAACGACTAGTCCTGTTGATCCATGTCAAAGTAATCTCAACTGTTAAAAAAGATTTAGTCATCTTTTAATCTCGTCCGTCGAAATTATAATTTTTTGAGGAAATTCGAATTTTTCAATTAATTCCCTTTTAATTAACTGAAAAATAATATTTTTGAGTTAATTACCTCAAAAATTTGACTTTGACTTAACCACCAAGGCCTAAGGGTCCAAAATTTCTCGAAATTCTCAATATTCCCTTGGCCTAGGACCTTTAAATTTTTTTATTTTTTTTTAGGGACTCACAAATTTTGCCTTTGAGGAATTTTAAATCACCTAGGACTTAAAATTAATTAAATTTTTGGCTTAGGATTTTTAATTTAATTTGGTCAGAAAATTTAATTAATTGACTGAGAGGGGATTTAATTATTTTTTCAACCCTCT
Organism: Pinus albicaulis; assembly: GCA_034641835.2. Lineage (NCBI taxonomy): Eukaryota > Viridiplantae > Streptophyta > Pinopsida > Pinales > Pinaceae > Pinus > Pinus albicaulis. Next base: position 1,235,173,048 of record CM076572.1, read on the forward strand.
TTACATAAGATAAATACATTTTGACACATGAAGAGGGAAAACCCATTCGTGATAGACCCTCAAATAACTACCCAATTCTGTGACTCAAAACATGATCTAGTAGACCAAGTAGCTTGTAATAAGATAATCTAGCCCATTAGCTAGGATTATTCCCAAGCAACTTTTACAAAGACTTGATAGAAAACAGTAGGACTCACTTACCATCTTGATGACAAAATCCACCCTAGCTTTGGGGTGAGGCTGGAGAGGAAAACGCTGCCGATCACTTGTCGAGAAACACAAATGAATCTGTGAGACAAAAAACCTCTTAGGATAGAAATCATCACCAAAATACTAGGCTTACCTAGGTTGTTACATACATGGTGGTCTTGCTTAGATGACTTACGTCATAAACATGCAGAATGGGTTTACATCGTTTATAAATTGTCGACTGATGATGGAAGCTGATTAGCATGAACACCTCAAACATGATAAATTCCATTTGAAAAAATGGGGGTGTACTGCTATGGGGTCATTGACACAGAGTGGTCAACATCTGGCTCTACTTGGGGACATGTTGCTTCATTGAAGGAATGTGAGAATCCAAAATCTGCATCCGAGCAAGACACAAAATTACATAAGTAGCGTCCATCCAAATATCATCATATAACCTTAAGCACATGAAAATATAAGCTCTTCATTTATTGACTATTCTACCAACATGAAATGTAAATCTACTCTAAACAAAATGAAATGCTGAAAGGAAAAAGTGTAAGGTTAGAGATACAATACAAAGGATGCCTTGTGGCATCAGATATGTTCAATATAGTGCATACTGAGCATTTGCTTGCTTTCAAGCAAATCTGTGGGCTGCTTTTCAGATGTGCCATGCCCGATTCTGCATATTGTAGGACTCTGTCTTATCCGAATGTCAAGCTACTCTCGGCCATCAGATGCATCTAGCCACTTCTTCTTTTTTTTCTTTTTTCTCTTCTTCTTAGTGGGTTGTGATGTCAGCAATGAGACCACTATAGATTTCCGGTCCTTATCTTGACCAATCTTATTCTGAATATACTCTGTCAATGGTGACACATAAACTTGGTCTTTCTTAACGTCCTTTGTAACCATAATTAATTTTTCCTTAATGAGAAAAGTGACCTCCCTGTGATGAGATAGGAATTGCTTCAACAAATTGGGAGGCCTATGATCTGTTGACAATTTTGACTTGGGTTGGAAGTTATGCATGTTTGATCTTTCCATTTTTTCCAACTTATTCTGAATAACAGTCATTTGATTAGAATGCTTAACCTTTACAACACTGATTTCCTTCGCATGACTCTCTTCAACAGTCAACACTTTGTGTTGATGAGACATCTGAGCGATTTCCATGTTTTTTATCGCTTTATCATCATACGCTTTCATGGCCATGAAGCAAATTTGCATATAGTTCATCTCCTTCTCATGATTTGCTTCCATGATCGTCATTTCCTTGATGTGTTTTTCTTCTAAGGCCAATAACCTGCTCTACGTAGAACCAATTTCTCTGGTGTGATCAGCTATTAATTTTTATTGATTAAGTTCCATATTCTTAATGAATTGAGCCTGGTTGGCCTCCATATTCTTGATTACCCGAGCTTGATTTAGTTGTATATCCTTAACCATCTGAATCAATTCGTTAGCAAGATGCTTATCGTTGTCAACACTGATTTCACAACTTGTTTCTGCTTCACCACTATCATGGATTTGTGCTGTCGTGGTACAAGTGGATTCATCCTGAGAATTGGCTTGAAATCCCCTGTTGATAGTTGAGTTCTCTACAGGATCAATTTCATTATTTTGCATAGTACTGGGAGCACAAGGCGAGCCACCTTGTTTTATATATTTATCTTTAAAAGCTTTGATGATGTGTTGTAAACAATAAAAATACTCCTCAGGACAATTTCGAAACCAATCGATAACATCACCTTTTAAGGAATAGCCAAAAAGACATATCTTGACATCTTCATGATTATATTGTGAAGGACGACAATAGATATTTATTATATGAGTAACTGTCAATAGATGCTTTCGAGCAGTGACTGAATTACCACCCGAGAAAAAAGGAAATTTAGGAATGGCCTCTTCCGGCATGTCGTGAAAGGTATCATCCATGATGACCTGCTTAAAGGCTAAGTGGATGTTAGAGAAAGAGATCTTTGTTCAAGAATAGTCAAGAGGTTCTCAAGAAGCGAGCTTCTTAGCAAGAACTCCTGTAAGAAATGAAAGAATTGGAGTCGCCATTTGAACATGAATCTAATTCTAAAACCGAAAAATTAGTTGAGAGGAACAGATGGATATCGGGGAGGGATTCTTGTCTGGGAGTAAATAGATGAATGAGTGGAGTCGCCACCCAAACAAGAAACCAACCGAAATGTTCAGGTGCAAGAGAAGATGTAAGGATTAGTGATATGACGAAAGATATAATGATGAAACGATGAAGAGATGAAATGACGCCAGAAAATGTTATGCCTTGTGATAGGCTAATGATTGGCGAAAAAAGATTAGAAGATTATAAAATTTCGTTAAGACCAAGGACAAAAAAACTCTATCTCCGGCAACAATGCCAAAAATTGTTGTCGCACAGAATGTCTAGGCACCGCGACAACGACTCAGATCGGGCACTGTCACCCTGACCCCCAATCTCTCTATTTAAGCTGTCTCCTTGCAGACTAAGGGGGGTAGACCCTATGGAAATGGAATTTTTGGAAAACTAGTTGGGAACCAACCAGTTCGGGAGGCACAGTTAAACGGCCAAATATGTGTGAAAGATTTAGCAAGATTAAAGGATTCGATTAAATTTGAAAGACTGATACCAGTGCCTTATGGAGTTAACTATCCTGCTAAGGAAATTACAACCAAGTACTTGATGAGAAACTGCAACTATGCAATGCAAGGAAAATGATTTGAATGAGCGAGATGAAACAAGCTTCAAAAATGAAAGGTGATGTTAAAAGCCTTAAAGCACTTAGGTTATAAATAATCTGATCTAACCACTAAGTACTTAAAGTGAGAGTACCAATTATGAAGATGCCAAAATTACTCAATTAGAAGACATGCAATTCGTCATAGATCCCCAATAATAAGATATCAATAACACTTACTTGAAGAATTTCCCAAGACTTAAATATCCAATAATGAATCAATAGTTCAAGTAAATGAAACAATACTTAATTACACATTAGGCAATTTTAATTGATAGAAAACGTTCCAAACCTTAGATGCCAATGATCATCAAACCCCACTGAAAAATATGAAATTTACTAGCACTTAAATCTCCGTAATTATTCATTCAGATATACCATGAAAATTTAATGCTAATAAAACCACTTCGTCAAGCAATTTATGGATTAAATGATATTCTTAAATAATGCAAATCCAAAAATTAAATTTTCTCCTATAGTTAGACTTAGGATATTAAAAAATTAAAACACGCCAACTATAGAAACAATTCCACAATTAAATATCTTTGCAAAATAAATCAAAAAATCCAAATGTCCCAAATTTTTTGATTTTCCAAAACCTATATATAAAAAAGATTAAAATTTAAACTATAGACAATTTTTCGATTTTTAAATTTTTTTTAAAAGTTAGGATTATATTTTTTTGAAGCTTTTTTGAATATTAGTTTTTAAAAGGTTAATGAAATCAAAACTTTATACAAACTAAAAAGAAAAAAAAAATGAAATGTTAAATTTTTTTTTTTGTTAGTTTAAATTTTTAAAATTTTTCAAAATTTTAAATGTCAAACGAATGCAACTAAAACAAATATAAAATAGAAGTGTTCTAATGTAATGTTATGGTGTTAAATTTTTAAAATTTTTTGAATCTTAAAAGTCAAACTACAAAAAACAAACAAAAAAATTAAAATCAGATGTTATTAAAGTTAAGAGCTACGGTTAGGTTTAGGTATATGCAGGAATAGGCCAGTGTGGAATAGCGAGGAGGAAGTGTAAGAAGTGAAAGAGGACAACATAAGGAACAACGTACAGGCTAGCGTGAAGGAGGAATGGAGCTGACAGCAGGAGGAAGGGGCAGCACGGAGGGAAGGGAAAGATGAGGGCAGGCAGCAGCAAGGTATGCGATGAGGGAATGAAGGAATGCGGAAGAAAGACTGCGTGAAGGAGATGACAGGCTGCAGGTAAAGGATAACACTCGAGGGTGAGCAGAACAGTCGACCAACAACGTGGAGGGATGCCAACAACTTTAATGGTGAAACTCGAGGAGATGGAGAAAGGGACTGCGTGAGAGGGGAATGGAGGCTGCATGAGTCAGGGGGAAATGATAATGTGTAGAAGGTAGTGGAAGAGGGTGTGTGTGGGTTGAGGAAGAGATGCAGGACGAAGGTCAACGAAAGGAGGAAATGCAAAGATCTGGAGGACGCTAGGATATGACAATGCAAGTGTAGCAGTAGACAAGGGTTGCGCGTTAAGGAAAAACAACATGAGAGGAAGAGGACGTGCGAGAAGAAGAAAAAAGAGAGTAGAGAGGGCAGCGAATAGCAGCAAATGAGGGTAGCGTACAAGAAAAAATGCAGGGTACAAAAAAACTGCAGGCATAGCTGGTGCATAAACACTCAAATTCGAATCTTTTTTCTTTTATCCAACAGAATCAGAGAGATTTTTAAATTTTGATTAAAAATGAATTGCACCTGCAATTATTTAAACCTTAAGGCACAATGCTGCCCATATCTGTAACCAAGAAACGATCCTGAGACCAGATCTTACCCTCTAGGGCCTAGATCTAGCTCAGATCCGAAATTTTTCTGAAAATCTCCCACTACAACCTACACAAACCAGAAACAAGAGACCCAAAAACCCAGTATATACACAGAAAACAAAAACCCCAAAACCTCGGTGAGTTAAAAGAAAATAACGATATTTATAAATCTACAATGCTATTTTACAAATCGAGGCCCTGATGGCCAGATTTAAACCATTTAGCACAATTAAAAAAAAAGAGAAATTAAGAGAGAGGCACAAGCCCTAAAAAGAACCTTGCAAAAAATGGAATTTAAGATAAGCCCAGGGAATTAGATCTGGAGGGCTCTTCAGATCTTATTTCCTTGGGAGTCAGCTAGTCTAGCTGAGGATTTCCCTAAACGCCCAAATCTAAATTCGAGAGATTTCTGCACACTTAAAGTTAAATTGTTAAATCAATAGGGAAATAAGATAAATAATAAAATTTTCAAGAGTTAGAGATAACTGCTAACTCAATCCAATTAATATTCTCACCCTAAATCCAGCAACCTAAACAGGATACCTGTGCAATAGATTACTCTACAAGAGCCATTAATCAACAATTCGTTAAAATAATCAGCAACAGAATATAAAGAACGAGTCTACCATAAAATGCTGAAGAGGAACACCACCATCAAAATAAAACCCCAAAGACTTCGTTTGTATTATTCCAGAAAATATTACAGGAGAGCTTCAAGAGCAAGTACATGATCAAGAGATCGGATCTAAATGACAAACAAAGACCTCTAATTTATAAGATAAAATCTCCAATGGCTAGTCCGATTGATCCATGTCAAAGTAATCTCGACCGTTACAAAAGATTTAATCATATTTTAATCTCGTCTGTTGAAATTATAATTTTTTGAGGAAATTCGAATTTTTCAATTAATTCTCTTTTAATTAACTCAAAAAATATTTTTGAGTTAATTATCTCAAAAATTTGACTTTGACTTAACCACCAAGGCCCAAGGGTCCAAAATTTCTCGAAATTCTCAATATTCCAATTTTTTTTTTAGGGACCCACGAATTTTATCTATGAAGAATTTTAAATCACATAGGACTTAAAATTAATTAAATTTCTGGCTGAGGATTTTTAATTTAATTTGGCCAGAAAATTTAATTAATTCACTGAGGGGGGATTTAATTATTTTTCCAATCCTCTTTACATAAGATAAATACATTTTGACACATGAAGGGGAAAAACCCATTCGTGATAGACCCTCAAATAGCTGCCCAATTCCGCGACTCAAAACATGATCTAGTTGACCAAGTAGCTTGTAATAAAATAATCTAGCCAATTAGTTAGGATTATTCCCAAACTACTTTTACAAAGACTTGATAGAAAACACCTGGACTCACTTAGCCTCTTGATGACAAAATCCACCCTAGCTTTGGGGTGAAGCTGGAGGGAAAAACTCTGCCGATCACTTGTGTCGAGAAACACAAATGAATCAGTGAGACAAAAAACCTCCTAGCATAGAAATTGTCACCAAAATACTAGGCTTACTTAGGTTGTTAGATACATGATGGTCTTACTTAGATCATTTACATCATAAACATGCAGAATGGGTTGACATCGTTTATAAAACTGTCAACTGATGATGAAATCTGAATGGCGTGAACACCTCGAACATGATAAATCCCATTTGAAAAATTGGAGGTGTATTGCTATGGGGTCGTTGACACAGAGTGGTCAACACTCTAAATGACCATCATAACTGTTTGAAATTAGATGAAAATCATCTTCTGCATTTATGACAACATATTCTTAGCCGGTTTGTACTTCAGAGAATCTGATTTCCTTGCATGGAGTAGGCATCAAACCTTGGACTGAAGCAAATTTTATTCATGTTGGCCTCCAATGCGACACCTTGATGATCTTTCCTGAAGTCTTTCTAAGAAGTAATCTGATCCTGCAAACATTTGCTAACATGGCTTTTGAGACTGACTTTGTTAAATTCTGGAAATAGCTCAATCAAGCAAACTCGGATAGAAATTTTTTTTCGATCTTTTTGCATGTGAGACTTTTTGATGATTTTGGTCTTAATTCTTAAAGAGGGACTCAGCCTCTTATTAGTCTCACTAGAATTTTTTGTGATTCTGCATTCCCATGACTATTTCATCTCGATTGATCTTCATTTCTTCAATTCTAGCATCAGATTCAGTAGTCATAAGTCTCATAACACCTATGTCACAAGGTTCGATGAACTTCAATCTTGAGGTTCAAATTTTGGCGAACCAAAAAATTTTGAGGTTCTGCGAAACTTATCGAACCTCATAGCCATTGCCCAAGTGCATAGATCAAAACTCATAACCTCATGTCACAACTCAAGCTTGTAATGTATCCTTGCAATTTCCATGATCGTGATAACATTTTTGTATGTTTATTGGTGTTGATATCTTACTATTTTATCCTATTTTTCATTTTAAACTTAATATATGTATATATATAGAAAATGTATATAAACGAACCTAATGGCGAACCTCATCAAAAAATTCGAACACAAACCGAACCTAATCAATGTTGAACCCGAATCATGTGACATAGCATAACACAGCTATGAAAAATCACTTCAAACCACGATATGTTATTTTGATCCTTACTCCTTATGAGGACTTGATCAGATCACTAAGGGTTACAAAAATGTGTACAGGCCAGACATTCGGTCTTCTAGCATCCTTTGACCTTTATTAATTGACCTGTGGACTTTGTCCAATTGAGGTTCACAGAGAAATAAGGCTTTGGCCCTTTCTTATACAGAAATAGAGAGAGATAAAGTAAACATTTCTGACATGATTGACTTGATCCTTTTTCAAGACTAAGACATAAAACATGATGGATTTCCTGAGGCTCTCGGTCATGCACAGAGACTTCTTTTCAGGCTGCTGAGGTGTTTTCGATTTGGGACATCCTAAGATAATTTCGGCCTTCTTGATATTTGACAAAGGGTTCCAATCCTTTACTAGAATATTTCGGTCCTCTTTAAATGATCCTTTGATTTGGTCACAAACAGAACTTGGATTCTTTGCTGACTACTTCAAGGGCTGCTCTTTCATCCTAGCTCTGATACCATGTTGATTTTTAGGGTGTCTTCTATATAGATAGTTACTTCTAATGATTTTGATTCTTCCACACACTTATTTGTTACTAATTATTCTATCATTAAACAATTATACAGAAGACATCAACAATATATAACATTAGGATCATGAAGAGACGACCACACAAAGAACGCAAGAGATTACCTTAGGAAAACCCACATGGGGAAAAACCCAACAATCCTTTCCCATTAAATCAACAAAAGATATCAAAGTCAAAGCTATGGACAAACTAACTAGTAAGTGCATCCACCAAGTGTCCAAGTCTAAGTTGCAGGAAACGTAGGGTAGGGGTCCGTTTCCACCCTGAAACGAAACAGACACGCATTTCCCCATACCGTATGGTCTGGAAACGTGTTTCCGTCTGTACTGGGTTGTTTCCTGTGGGGGAAATGTGCCCAGTACGGACGGAAACACGTTTCCAGTTCCATCGTTTTAATTTAAATTTTTTTGCTTTTTTTGGGGTTCGTGTGTTTTATTATTTCTTTAATTGTGGAAAGTGTCTCTCGCTTCTAATGATCAAGCCTATGGCCCTAGTATTTATATGCGATTCATGGTAATGTTAAATTCTTAAAGTAAAAGTCCTTTTACTTTAATTTTTAACATTACCATGAAATGACTCAGGATGTTTGAGAGTGGTTCCAACCTCATTGGATTTCATATGGAGAAAGTAGAATTTTATATCTCATTCAAAATCCAATAGACTTATTAGTTTTTCAGGATTTCAGGATTGGGTGATTGCAATGTTTCCATCGAGTTTTGTCATGTATTAGGGTATGGAACTCGTATTTAATCAAGAGCACCAATCCCTCTATGTACCTTGATGTTAGTGACATTGGTTGTCAAACTCCTTTATCATGACCCTACTAAAAATGTACCCATCACTCAAACACAACCTTGACTTGACATGCTCATAGTTTTTATTGTACTTGCAGCCTCACAGTCTTTATTGTACTTGCAACCTCATATATATAATAAAGGTTGGTTTTGGATATTTCGATATTGCTATTTTTATTATGTGTCTGTTATCATTCATGAGTAAATGTCTTGTAATTTGTAATAGTTTATGCTTTGAATTTATCATGTATGTTTTATGATTTCACAAAACATTTCTTAAATGTCCTAAATTCTAATATAAATTTAAATTATATATATATATATATATATCACGTTTCCCCGTTTCCAAAATTTGGGGAGGTCGCGTTTCGTATCGCTTCCCGTTTCGGAAACTCGTTTCCATTTCCCCGTTTTGTGCAACTTAGGTCCAAGTTAGCCTTCCTCAAACTGATTGTAATCACAGAGATAACATAGAAGATTTGGCTCCCTTCTTCACATAGATGTACCTCAGAATTTCGACCTTCTGTTACAGATGCAAACCACAGAACTCTGACCTTCTGTCACAGAGGAAAATCACAAAACTTCTGCCCTTCTTGCACAGATATAATCACAGAATTTGGCTCTCTTCCTCAGGGTACAAGTCACAGGAATTTCGTCCTTTTGCACAGATAAATACAGAACTTTCAGCCTCCTGGATCCACAGTAATTCAGACTCTTAGCACAAAACCAAACCACAGATATGCTCAATCTTTCCAAGAGCTATATCACACAGAATATTCGACCTTCCAAGAGACTTCTGTGCCTTCGATCTGCTCCTTGACTTGCTTTGTATGCCCAGAAATATATTTCTTGATGCTCAGAGCGAGTGTGCTTGGAGAGGAGGACAAATGCCACCAATATATAGTGAATTCATGGGTCTAATGGGTGCCAACACTAGCTGAGCCGACTTGTAGGATAGAGGGCGGACTTGAACACTCTTGGTGCCAAAACAAATATTCAAAAATTTTAATTTTGACTTTTTGATAAATTCAAAAAATTGATTTTCTCATGAGTATGAAGAACATGCTTAATATGAACAATTACATCAATAAATATATCAGTATGAAGACCGACCATAGCTACAAAATTCAACAGGAATCACACTTAGTTCATCTTGATTCTATTTATGAGTGTGCTATTTAATTGTACTCCATTCAGGAAGTAAATACAAGTGAATTTGAATTGGTCTTTCAGCTACTTAGTGTATTTGGGTGTTATCTCATTCTCTCTTCTCTGTCTTGCAATTGCTAGTGTAGTTTTTTGTCACAACTACATCTTATGCTTAAAAATCTAACTGTTTGAACTCTTGAGTTTTGAGTGGGTAAAATTATGAAAATATTATCAAAGTATAATTGTCAGAATTTGACATCCTCGAAGCCTTTGGAAAACAATTATCAATACCCACAGCATCTTAGAAGGTTGTCAGGTTGCATAAAATATTGCGTTCCTGCTTTGCTTGTTTCCCAAACTTTAATTTTAATTCAACTTGAAATACTCAATAATTTTTTTTGATACCCTTGGATTATTTGCATAATACATCATGAAATTTACAAAAAATGATTGATAACTGTAAATTCAAAATAGATTTATCCCTAAACTATCCTTTTTTAACTGTGATGTATTTCTTCCCATGTTTTCCTGCCTTTCCACAAGTTTTTAACTTTGATTGGATGAGAAGCTTAATTGTTCAAGGAATTCAATGCTATGCTACTTGGTTTGATTCTCCAAATCTTTCTTGGCATGTTCATAATTTTTTAAACCTTATTAATCGTTCCAAAATATTGTGAGTGAAGTAATCCGTGGGCTTTCCTGTGCTAGGAGTGAAGGTGCCATTAGAAGTAGCTTGTCGTATTTTCTTGATAACGAAGAAACTGGATGAAAAAAGATAGAAAATACATCCTCTTTTACTTTGTTTATTTTATATTACATACTTCAAATCTCTGTTCTGTCTATATTTTGCTACGCTTCTTTTTTGTTTTTACATATATTTTTTGTGCGTATGGTCTCTAATCATGACATTATCGGTGATTATTGGTAAAAAATAAGAGAATGGAGTGGTGATATTTTTTGAAATTTCATATTTCCAGGGAGTGCCTTACCATCTTTTGCCCAAGTTTCAGTTTCCTCATATTATGCAACATCAGCAGCTTCACACTACACAGTGTCACAGCTTACCAGGCGTATTGAAGGCTTTGCTACTCATCATAATAGCTCTAGAGATGAATTTAGCAAACAACATGAATCGAGGCCATAATGTGAAGATGCCGATTTAGAAAAATCTGTTTTTTAAGATGATTAGGTATTTTACACCTTTCAGCTCTTTCATGATTTGGAGATTATGTGCAGAAATTATACTTTACAGCTTGAAAAGATTTCTTTCTGATCTTTCTAAACTTTTTCTTTTTAAGATTTTAAAGAAATTGATGTATTATAAAAAAGGTTGCATTTTGCTACAGTAGAAATTCATTTTCTACAACAGGTTAGGTGCAATGTTAGCCTTAACAAACTCTCAAATTCTGAAGTGAGTTTCTATCATTCTATACACTGGAGCCAATGATCATTTCAGGATACTGCCCAACTTTCTGCAATATGTTTAGGATCAACATAGTTAGGTTGATATTTTCTAGGTCAGCATGTGAGAGGTTGTAAATAACTTAATTTGAATCAAACCAAGTGATCAGATTATCTTTGCCTTTTCATTCCTTGTGCTCTCACAGGTGCTTCAGCTTTAATATCGACAGAAAGCTTTATTTATACGTTTTCAGTGTGTTGCATGCAGTAATCCATCTATTGATATGTGCTATACATGGATGATTGGGCTTTACATGATAATTCTATCAACGTTATATATTGTGAAGCACCTGAAGTCAGCCGAATAGGACTCGAGGAAGAAGAGTTGCAAATGTGGCATCCATGTGGTGTCCGAATTCTTTGTGGTAGTATGAGACACAGAGTTTGGCAGTATTTAAAGTCGTCGAGTAAATTTTCTATTAAAAGTTGACTCGTTGTTATATAATTGAATGCTATAATAGATTTATAATTTTCTAGATAATTGGGATAAAGGATGCTATAATAAATTTATAATTTGCTAGATAATTGGGATAAAGGCTCTGGTTGTTTTCTACAACATATTTTTTTCAAAAAATAACCTATTTGAGTGTTTCTTAGTTTCGTTTTAAAATACCAACGCGATATGCGAAATAGACAGCGCAGTGATTGAAAGGAACCTTTTGGTCGACCTTGGCACTATTGTGATGTATGGTATTCTAACACGGGGATTGCAAGATAACAAAGGACCAATGGATGAAATATTCAAGTCGAGTTGTGGATTAGCTTTTGTGGAAAGACAATATGTTTGACTGTTCATGAGATTTTGAGCAAAATCAACAGTTTCTATAATACGAGGAACAAGTCCTTCACAAACTGAAACTCAACAGGTTATGGCTACTGATATTTTTTACAGGAATACATGTATTATATTTTTCATGCAATCTAACTAAAGATAAATGCTTATTTTTGTCTTACATCTCCATAGTAAAAGAGTTTCTTTCTGGACGCACAGCTTCGGGAAAGTTTTATGTTTATTTTTTCAAATGTAAAGAATACGATGGCCTATAAAGATGTGTGGGGATATAGGATATGTGTGTCTATAAAGATGTGTAGATATGGAAGGAAACTTTCAACTTAACTTCGTCATATATGTAAGGCTGTGAGTTAACTACTTTCTTCCTGGCATGTTCATATGCAATATCCATTTATATGTAGCAAATGATCTGTTTTCAAATGATTTTGGTTTTCATTTATGCAACCTACCATGTATCTAGGAGCACAACATGATCCTAAAGAGAAGACCTTCTCAATTTTGGAAATCTAATGGATTTTCAACATCACCTCTAAACTATGTCGCACAGGTTCGCAAACTCGGGGGTGGGGTTCTTGAACCTGTCTTGGGTTCTCGTCCCCAAGTACTGGATTCGGGTACGGGTGCTTTTGAGAAGAATCCATAAGAACTGTGTTTAGCTTTGAAGAACCGGGTTCACCATAAAAAATAATTGGGTTCGTTGGTCTTGAAGGGTCCGCTGAACCCCGATGATGGCTACCTGGAACCCCAAAACAGGGTTCTTCAGGGTTCATGTGTATTGATTTTGGATAAAAAATTTGAATATTTTTTTATTTATTGAAAGTTAAAGGTAATTACTAAAAGTCTAAAGCCTAAGTTGACTTTGCTTTCATTTTGTTCACCCTTCGATGACAACAGATGACGAGCATTTGACGATGACATTTGGTTTCAGAGGGCGAGCATTCACATGTGTTTGAGGGCCATGTTGAAATTCAACAAGAAAATACACCACATACTAGAGTGGGATTCTAGGTCACACATGAGTGAGGAATTCAGTGACACATTAGTGCTAATGTGGGTGTCCAATTTTTAAATAAATTGGAAAATAAATTGTAATCTTATCTCATAACAACTTGTAATAGTTAACTAAGTGTGATAGACTTTGTTGACTCACGAATTTCGAGTTGAGGGTCAAAGAGTAGGCATGTAGAGTGATTCTATTATGTATAGGTTCTAGTTGCAGTTGTAGCACTAGTGTGGTGTGAGTGCAATCAGTTAACTCAAATTAATTGAGTTAAAATCAATTTAACTAGTTCTAACTGATTGATGAGCTCGTGGAAGATCAAGTGAATTAAAATAGATTTAATTCACAAGTAGTGATCTACCAAGTAACTGATGATTCACTATTAATAGTTGCACGCATGTCCATCCTGATGACGACCTAGTTGAGACAAAGGTTAAAGGCAAGTAAACTATCAGTTGTATTATTAGCAAATTGCCCGAGCGCAATTATGAAGCCACAGGAAGCCCATGATGGATTGCACAGTCAAGGAAGGTTGGAATTCTTATTTAATAAGAATTATTTTGCCTAGGGATTGCGTGAGCAAGGCAAGCTGAAGGTGGGCAGGAAATTTTCTATTATTGGTCCAATTTTTCCTAGATCAGTGTGAGACGATTGGTAGAGTGTATGAGGTTCTTGTGAGCATACATGCATTGTATTGTTTCATGGTTCCTTGGTTGTTTATACAATAAATATGGAGGGGTTTTAAGCAGTTGCTTTCCCCAAAAAAATCTTGTGTTGTGCGATTGATTTACTTCTTTCTCTTACTTGCACGTGATTGAGCGATTGTGATTTATATTCCGCAAATATTGTTGAAGGATTCAATATCTTGTTTTAGTACGTTGCATGATCGGATTGAATCCATTAGTGTAATTTCTACATGGTATCAGAGCACCAGGATCACAATAGTGGAGAAGAAATTGAGTTTGTGTTGAACAATATTCAAATTTGCAGATAATTTCTTTGGAGTTAGAAGCGGATCAAGATGTCTTTCAATGGATTGAGACTCGAATATGCACTCGAGGGCAGTTCAAATTATATTGCATGGAAGGACAAGATCGAGGAAGTGTTGGAGGACAATGGGTTGAAGGAATTCATAGATAATGATATTCCCAAGCCCACAGCAGCAGATGCCCAACTTCTTGATGCATGGAAGAAGAAGGTAGCAAAGGCGAGGAGGATCTTGTTAGAGGGAGTTCGAGATCATATTGTCTCGAGTCTCCATGGAAAGGGAAGTCCATATGTTATGTGGAAGGCCTTGATAGATCTGTTTCAAAGCAGTAGTGACCACAGAAAATTGGCACTCAAGGACAAGCTCAGGAAAATCAAAATGGAGAAGGGCGACATAATCCAAAAATACTTGAGCAAGTTCACTCAATGTAGAGATGAGCTTGGAAGTGTTGGGATTACTGTGGCTAATGATGACTTGGTGAGCCTAGCACTTCTAGGCCTTCCCAAGAGTTGACATAGTTACCAAGACTTTGTGAATGGGAGGGAGAAGTTACGAAATTGGGAGTGACTATGGTCAGATTTGGTACAAGAAGAGTTGCGGTGGAATACAAGGGATGGATCTTCATCCAAGACTGATGATGAGGAAAATTGTGCCTTGGTTGGTAAGGCAAAGAAGGGGAAAGGGAAGAAGACCCATTCCAAATTTGAGACCGACAAAGAAGGCAAGAAGCGTGACATGTCAAAGGTGAAATGTATTCACTGTCATGATCATGGACACTATGCCAAAAATTGTCCACAAAAGAAGAAGAACAACAAGAAGGCTTCGGGAGCTGCAGCGGGTGAAGCTTTGGCCTCACAGTTTGAGTTGTACTTCTCTCTCATCGCATGCATGGCATCAAATATGATGAGATCTATGTGGTACTTGGATAGTGGAGCATCTTTCCACATGACGAGAAACAAATACCTCTTTAGTAGCTTGGAGGAGAAGGATCTTCAGATGCACATCGAGATGGGTGATGACGGGAGGTATAACGCTACCGGGATTGGTACAGTTACCTTCAGAGACAATCAGGTAAACCTTTCATATTAAAAGATATCATGCATGTACTAGGCTTAAAAAAGAATTTAGTTTCAGTTGCTATGTTGGAGGATCTTGGATATGATGTGGTTTTTCAGTGAAGGAAAGGTGTTTCTTCATCACAAAGCCACATGACAGGTAAAGAAGATTAGGGTTCGTGTGAAGAACCTCTACAAACTTGATGTATATGGCTGCGAAGCATTGAGCAGTAAAGCATGGAAGGTGGTGAGCCGAGATACATGTGAGTTATGGCATAGGAGATTGGGCCATCTACACCACAATGCTTTGAGGATCATGCAACAGATTTCTAAAAGTCTTCCAAAGGGTACTCTTGCGCAGATAGACACATGCAAGGGATGTACTATGGGGAAGTATACTAAAGCCACTTTTCATGAGAAGGAGAACCGAGCAGCGATAATCCTTGATAGAGTTCACTAAGACGTATATGGACCATTCTCTACAGCGTCTACAACAAAGCACATGTATTTTGTGATTTTTGTTGATGATTTCTCTAGAAAGTGTTGGATCTTTTTTCTGCAGAAGAAAGATCAGAAATTCAATAAGTTTTGTGAGTTCAAAGCACTAGTAGATAAAGATACATGGAAGAAGGTGAAGGCTCTAAGGAGCAACAATGGTGGTGAGTATATCTCTAATGAATTCAAGAACTTCTACACCAAAGAAGGAATTCAAAGAGAATTGATTGCACCTCATAACCCACAACAGAATGGGGTTGCAGAAAGAAACAACAGAACAATTGTGGGAGTAGCACGAGCTATGTTGCATGATCAGGGCCTAATATTGCATATGTGGGCAGAGGCATGCAACACAACAATATTTGTGCAGAATCGTAGTCCCCATCAGATACTTGGCATGAGTACACCAGAGGAGGCTTTTTTAGGTAAGAAACCGAATGTTTTATATTTTAAAATTTTTGGCTCATCTGTCTATTTCCATGTGACCAAAGATACCAAGAAGAAGCTAGAACTAACAACAGAAGTTGGGATATTTTTGGTTTACACTGATACTCCCCACAACTATCGAGTGTATTTGTCGGCTTACAGGATGAAAATTGTCAGAAGAGATGCTAAATTTGATGAGCAGAAAGCCATGCGATTGTCCCTTGAGAGGGAGCTTGACTTGCATGCAGATGAGGAATTCTTAGTTCCAAATGGTGAACCTCAGGATGTGGAGCAGCCACAAGTAGAGGATCATGGAGTGGCAGAAACCACTCATGCATAGCCATCCACCAGAAATAGTAGGAAGCGCACTAGAGAGGCTGACATATTGATGCTAGATGCGACAGAGCATGTAGGCGCACCTACATCACAACGCAGGCAGAGAAGGTCCCCAAAAATGTACATTGGATACATGGCTCTTATGAGCGAGTGTATTGTGACAAAACCATCATCTTTTGAGGAAGTAGTGTAGTAGCCAACATGGGTTGATACCATGGTTGAAGAGTATGACTCCATTATTAGAAACAATGTATGGGAAGTGGTCCTAAGACCAGTGGGGAAGTTAGTGGTTGGATCCAAGTGGATCTACAAGGTGAAGCAAGCAACAGATGGGAGTGTGGAGAAATACAAGGCTAGATTTGTGGCCCGAGGATTCTCATAGGTAGAGGGGATTGACTATGAGGAGAATTTTGCACCGGTTGCAAGGTACTCATCAATTAGATCTATCCTTGCACTTTCAACGCAGATGGGGTGGCAGACATTAGGGGAATGTTAAGCTCTAAAATGGGCTTCCTAAGGAAATCATAGAATAATAGTGAAAATAATAAAATAAGATTTGATTACATCATCAAATTTTAGAGGGAGAAAAGGAAAAACTATTTTTTCAACTCGTATTTTCAACTTATCTCCCAAAGTGTTTACTCAAATTTCGAGCGGGAGTACTCGGATGCAAAATTTAATTCCTCATCTAAGGAGTACCCATGTTGCATACTTTCGATGGATCCTGCTACATGAAAAATGAGAAATACATGAAAATGTGATTGCAATCACGTTTTTTCATGCATTTCTCATTTTTCGTGTAGCAGGGTTGTTAATTTTTGAACATGTTCTATGCCATTTCAGATTAGGGCACACAATACTGAAGCAGATAGAACATAGCAATAGATCGATAGAAGACAAGTCAAAAACAGAGATAATGAATGATGGCGTTATGGCGATCAGTAGGATACTTCTACCAACAAAGTCTCCAATAGGTCATCCAGCCAAGCGTGTCACACATAACCCCAAAACAACCCAAACAAAGAACAATACATATATTACGCAGCTCCAACACTATCCAGAGAGAGAGAATTCCTCCACACAATGTGTCAAATGAACTCTAAGTCTCTCCAATATATAGGAATCTTTGGGGGTGTGTGACATGTCCTTTAAGACATTTAAGTCTATATTTTATTCCAGGCCGACCTAGCACATAAGTGGAATAAATTCAAAGTACATGTTCTGCTCATCCGATCGAGATGATCTTTAGATCAATTTTACACATTTCTGAAAGAGGAATCCAATAAAAATATTGGGATCATCATCTGAGCAGCACAACCCGGAGTTTGGACCTAGTTGTCCAATTTTAACACTCCCTCTCAACTAGGGAGAACTCCGTCCACTATTGCATTCCAAACATCGTGCGTCATCCCGCCGTAACTTGCTTCGCTGGCCTCTTTATTTCAGAACAGAAGTGGGTCAGTCACAAAAACATCATACCAGGCTGACAGATTCAGCCCAGAGGTCCGAAACCTCTATAGGACTCAAAGAGTCTCATACCGACCCGAAGTTGGTTTATCTGACTCGAAGTTAGTAGGAGGTCCGAAACCTCACTTGGACTCAAGAGAGTCATATATACTAACCCGAAGTTAGTCTCACTGACCCGAAGCAGTTGGAGGTCTGAAACCTCACATCGACTCAAAGAGTCACATACCAACCCGAAGTTGGTTCATCTGACCTGAAGTCAGTAGGAGGTCCAAAACCTCACTTGGACTCAAGAGAGTCATATATACTAACTCGAAGTTAGTCTCACTGACCCGAAGTCAGTTGGAGGTCTAAAACCTTACATGGACTGAAAGAGTCACATACCAACCCAAAGTTGGTTTATCTGACTCGAAGTTAGTAGGAGGTCCGAAACCTCACTTGGACTCAAGAGTCATATATACTAACCCGAAGTTAGTCTCACTGACCCGAAGTCGGTTGGAGGTCTGAAACCTCACTAGACTTGATCCCAGATCAAGTGGTTGGACACATTCCATCCTAGATAGAGAGTACGACAATCTCTGATGCGTCCATCAGTATTTGCTACTAGTCTCTAGCTTTTCCCACCTCATTGATCCAATGAGAGGTACTTCCCATGAGTCTGGAACTCAGTGGGTAGGATGCATACGAGGCACAAATCATGAGAGGTGAACCTACTCAAATATCATAAAGGTGGGGCAGAAGCGCCACAAGGTTCGGTAAGCCTAGCCCCGTGTGTGCTTATAGCTCCGAGGAACTATCCCCAAGGCCCCCCCAAGAGCTCCCAGAGCTCATCGTCCAACAGGACCCTCAAAATAGGGTTGTTCCATGATTCCAAGATTCTCACGGAAGGTTAGGAACATGACCTTCCCCAAGGGCATTGTGAGAATATCTGCGACCTGCTCATCAGCTCCTATATGTTCGAGCCTTACAACGCCTCGCTGTACCATATCCCGGATAAAGTGGTACCAACCATCAACATGCTTGGATCGTTCGTGGAACACGGGATTCTATGACAAACGAATCCCCCTCAGGTTATCACAAAGGATAACGGTGGCATCTAGCACATGCTCGAACAATTCACTGAAGAGCTTTCGCAACCAAGTGACTTCACAACAGGCCATACATGCTGCAATGTATTCGGTCTCAGTGGTGCTCAAGGCTACTGACTTTTTTTTCCTGCCCGAAGCAGATCTATGTGCGAAGCAGCATCCAGATGTGCTCTTGCGATCCACCACACTGCCAGCCCAATCGACATCAGTATATCCAAGGAGTGTCATGCTCTTGGCAATGTATCTCAACCCATGGTCTATCGTGCCCCAGAGATATCTCAAGAGTTTCTTGGCACCAACCCAGTGAATGTTATGATCAACCATGTGTTGACTCAAAATGTTCACTACACAACATACGTCCGGACGAGTGTTTACTAAGAACACTAGAGCCCCTACGAGTTGACGATACTCAGTAGGATTTGCTAACACAGGCCCAGCAACGCTGCCACTGAACTTCTTAAATTTGAGTTCCATCGGTGTCAACACAGACTTACAGTCCACCATACCAAATCTTTCCAGAAGCTTCACAATATATTTTCCTTGAGAAAGGAAAATCTCGCCAGGTCTTTGCCAAACCTCCAGGCCTAGGAAGTAATGCATCAGTCCTAGGTCCTTCATCTCGAACCCTGTAGCGAGCTCCCTCTTGCACTGATGAATGAGAGGGTCAGCACCTGTCAGGAAGAGGTCATCCACATACAACACCAGAATGAGATGCTTCTCTCTATTAACCTTGCAATGAAGGTTTGGATCAACATTACTACGAGTGAAGCCCAGCTTCATTAGGTAGCTGTCTATCCTCTCGTACTAAGCTCTGGGTGCTTGCTTCAGCCCATAGAGGGCTTTCTTCAACCTGCAGACATGGGTGTCCCTAACTTGGACTTCGAACCCCAGAGGTTGCTCAACAAACCCCTTCTTCCTTTATCGCATCATGCAGAAATGCGGTCTTTACATCCATCTGATGAAGAATCCATCCTTGCGTAGCAGCAAGGGTTATGATTGATCGAATGGTGGTATATCGGCCACAGGTGAAAGTGTGTCATCATAATCTATGCCTTCCTCACAGGCAACGAATCTTGCCTTGAACTTTTAAGCACTTCCATTAGGTTTGTTACACAGTAATTTGTCACCGTCCCTGCAATCCCCATCTCGCCCATTGGAGGGTCGTTTCTGTGACCAATAAGCAGTGTCATGCCTTGCAAGCACCATCATTGCATCCCTTTCCATGAGGACAACATTTCTCCTGTTGATCATTTCCTGAGCAGACCCCTAAAAACACCTGTTTTTGCATTGGCGCTGGTAGCCCTTTATGTACTCGCGCCAATGGGGGAAAATTAACACTGAGCCCGCGCCACTTGGCGCCTGTCCGTGCGTTGTTGCACAATTCTTGTTCGTTTATGGAAAGTTTTTTAAAAAAGAGGCGAAGTTTCGATTACAACAACTTCGTGGATGAGTCATCAGGAGTGGTTTCGCCTGAATAACCACGGCCTTCCTCCTTTGGCCTCTTGTATCCACCATATGGGGAACCTCCCAAAGGATAAGGCCTCCCTTCCACTATTGTAGGGATCCCAACCTCATCCTCTCCTCTATAAATATAACCTTCATCCATTGATGAAGGGCTGAAAGGTTGATAGTCTTGAAGTGCTGAAGCTTTGCATCTCCCTATTCCCAAGTGCCTTTGTGCTGTAAAGAATCCCTTCTTTCCCTTAAGGCCCATTCAAGCGAGGAGACCATTGTTACGAGACTCTGGAGAGGTTTCCCTTCCCTTGGCGAGCTTTGCGAGACGTGGACGACCGGAGACCCGTTCGAAGGAAGCTGCGACGTCAGAACTTGGTTGTAACTTCTATTCGTTTATCATTTTAATAGATGACTATGATTATGGTTCCAATCCTTTTTCCATCATGTTAATGCGAGTAATATCTTTTCTGACCGATGTTTAGTTACGTATGCTGGTTCCTATGCTTGTATCTGTTCGTTTCTTCTGTGTGCAGGTGTTCATCCGCGGGGATCGTGGAAGGATTGTGATCTGCCAGGGCTGAAGGACGGGGACATCTCTTCTTCAGATCTAGCGTTGGAATCCAGGTAGGCTCTTATCCCAAGTCTTTCATTTCGTAACTAGGAGCTTGCGTCATAGCATTGTTTGTTTGTTGCTAGACCCCTGCCGGGCTAGTAGGGATCGCCTCTGTCCGCAGAGGGGATTTACCTCCTCAACAAATTGGCGACTCCACTGGGGATCGTCCGGTTTTCCTTGTCCCGTTTATGATTGGTTCGCGTTGATTGTTTCTCCTTGCTTGATGAACCTTCTGGGTTGGATTCTTTCACTATTTTAGCTTCTTGGTTTGCTTAGCTTGTATTGGTCTACTTTCAGAGTAGCTTGTTTTTTAATTTTTATTGAAGAACTCGACTGGCGCGGGTTTTAACCCGACAGTCGCGCCACTTGGCGTTTGTTGCATTTGTCTGTCTCGCGCCAATCTGCCTCTGGCGCCAGTTTCAAGTCCACAGTCGCGCCACCCCTGTGACTTTTTTGAGTTTCTTCATTTTTTAGTTTTCTGAGCTTGACCAGTACTTTTCTTCTTGATTTTCTGATTGTCTGAGTGTGTTGGAGTCTTGTTTGACTGGAATTCACCGCTATCCTTTGGTTGTTTGCCTCTATCTACCGATTTCACGATTTGAGCCCTAGGGCATCTAGTGGCTTAGTGTATCGAGCCCTCCTTTGGAGTTTTGGTGTCTTGATTGTCCTGTCAACTTGTTGATTGATTCTCCACGCTCTCTTACCAGTCTTTGATTGTTTTGCTGCGTCTTTTGAGTGATTGTTCATTCCTTCATTCGGAATTCGTTTGCCTTGCTTTGGACCTAGATCACACGGTCCATCGGAAGTTTTCAAGTCTTTCTTTGCTTTGAGGGACTTTGGGTCGATTTAGAGATTTGGTTGCTTGCTTCGTTGAGTGAATGGTGTTTGCTTCGCTCTCTTAGATATCATTTCTCAAATTGTTCCTTTTGTTTTCAGTGCACATTAGCCATTAAACATTGAAAATCAAAAAAATATAATCTCTTTTGCTTTTGTTAAATTAGTGCAAATTGTGATCTTTTCCATATTGCTAGTGATTAGTGTTTGAATGAAAAGTGTGCAATTGCATTAGTTGCATTAGAGACATTCTCGTTTGTATTCCGTTCATTTCGTTTGCATAAAAGCTCTCAACTCTCATTTAACTAGTTTTCATCGAACGAAATGTTGCACCGTGGCATATAGCTTGCATTTAGGAGTCTTTCGAGACACTACATACGATAGGGCCTGGAAATTGAAACTTAATTGAAGATCAACTGTAAAATTTATTCAATTAACCTAAGGTAACATTGGAACTTAACGAAACATATTTAGAAGGTCTAGGCTAGAGACGTGTTCCGGCGTCGTTAAACCTAGCAGCTGTCGTTCGCCTGTTGGCTTTAGACATCGCTAGTACGGACTTGCGCTCCCCGTACCGTCGCGTATATAAAGGGAGACCCCTATAGGTTTTCAATCCTTTATCCATAGGAAGCCGAGTCTGCCGCCCTATACCCGTGATACACCGAACACAGCATTCGGGGAGACTACCTGTACGTACGGAAAGTCCTTGGTCGATTTCTGTTTCATTTTTGAAACCAAGGTGTATATTGCAGTTCACGGATATTTGGTACACCCTTTGTGCCTAGTTTTTCCTGAGCAGTCATTTGGTCTTTTCCGACTCCCTAAACTTGAAAAGACCGTCAAGCGCTTGTCCTTTCACGCTTGTATCAACTCTGAAAGAGATAGAGTCATCTTTTTATCGTTTCTCGACTCTTAAAATATGAAACGGTAGAATTTGTTTATTTTCCAATGTGGTAAAATCAATTTCCCGCGATTACACACCCGTTTAGACATTGCTTGTTGACCGTGTGATCATGTGTCTTAGCTCGTTTTCAGCCTGTGTGTGGTTTTGAGTTTGATGGCAACTTTTTCAGAGTTCACCAACCAAGGAATCCCCTCAGAAGGGAATCCTGGTCATTTTCCTCCTTTTGGAAATGTTGGTGCTCCTTACATGGCGACGTTGTCCCTTCCTGGGTTAACTGTTGGGTTGCCTGTTTGGTTGTTTTCAACCTCTGTGGTCCCGAATGTCTCGGCTACTGTTCAATCAGTTTCTCCGCCTGAACAACATCATGCTGATTCCAAGGTGGACCTCTCCCCTTCTTCGCCTGTTTCTGCGTCCTCCTCTTCTACTTCGCCTGGTGAAAGTCTGGATTCAAGTAACCAGGTGGCTAAGAAGAAGAAGAAGAAGACTAAGAAGAAGAAGTCCGATAAGCGAGAGGCTAAATGTACAGCTATTGTCCCTAAGGAATCTCCTCTCGATAGTCCTTCCAACCCTCCTCGGAAAGTCAAGTTCCCGTGCATGTTGTGCACGGGAGACCATCTTCTTCGAGACTGCCCTGGAATTCCCAAGGTGCTCGAAGTATGGTCCAACGGCCGCCCACCGTTGCCTTTGGCTTCCGGGAGTCAAGTTGGGGGCACGTCTTCAGCTGCTGTTGATAAGAACTCTAAGAAGCAGGGTAAGATCACCAATCCCTGTAAATTGTGTGAAGGGCACCATGCCATTCACCTTTGTCCTTATATGGATAAAGCCAAGCGAGTCTTGGACAACCCAGTCGGTTCTACACCACACCTTCCACCTGGTTATAATCGGCTTTCTTTGAGTCCTCTACCAGCTGATCCTATGATTGGTCAAGAGTCATCCTTGGTCGATCCCACTCCCCCAGAAATTCAAATTCACGGTTCCGTCCCCGACCAACCATTGGTCGTTGGATCGGTTGAACTGGCCCCGTCCGCGGTGCACCAGGTCTTTTTTGTCGAGAGTGGATCTCACGCCCCTCATGTCCTTCTGATTTCTTCAGATTCTTCAGACTTGGAGAAAGATTCTCCTGTCCCTGTGCTTCAAGAAGCTCCTCCTCCGCCTCCCATGATGGAGGCTACGGAGGATATTCCTCCCGCCTTCGAGATGGAGGTCATGGGGGAGGCTTCTGCTTCCGTAACATCACGGGAAGACCTTCGCATCTCGATGGTAGCCCCTCCGAGTAGTTTGGTCGCTTCCTTTGACTGGAATCGATTTGCAGGATTTCGCCTTCCGTCTTATGTGCCTTTCGAGATCACAGTACAGGCTCTTGGTCTGGTTGTACCCAGCACCATTATATACGAAGGTGCCTCTGTTAGTATTCTGTCTTCAACTACCTGGCAAGCTTTCGGTTCGCCGCCGCTTGCGCCTGTTACGCAGAATCTGCTCACTTTTAACAGAAGGACGAGTCAACCGTTGGGG